>JZKD02S1773525.1:446821-476581 GCA_000966675.3 Picea glauca
AGGAGACTAGGAGGTATAATTACAACTAATGGCCTAAAGCCAACATAAATAAAATAACATTACTAATATAATATGCCCCAATTAAGGGGTAATGATCCAATATTAGGGATTAACACAACACAATGACAAAAGTTAGAATAGTTGATTCCATTATCACCCTCCCATTCATAGGAGAACAAGGAAATTCAAATATACAAATTCAATTCACATTAAATCGACTATCTTCGATGTGCTAACAATTCTCAATGAGGTCGATAATACGCATTCCTATGTGCAATCAATGCACAACATTCTCATTCTCCAAGGAAAGGGACATATAAGTAAAGCATGTCTTCACAATTTTATATTGTCTACAACATTATCCTTCTAGCCTCCATCCACCATAGCTTGAACGAGCTTCTAAGCTTCATCCAATTTTCCTTCTTTTCATAAAAAACCAAACCATTTATTATAAGCACCAACCTCTAGTTTAAATCCAACTTCCATCATTCTACCAAATATCTTCAAGGACCCTTCTAGTTTACCCAATTTCTAAAAACCATCGATCAACATTGCATATGTTTCCACATCAAGATCACATCATTCTACAATGGTCTCTTCGAGAAATCTATTAAGATCTACAATCATCCCCTCTCTAATGTACTTATTTAATAGGGTTTTATATACCACAACATCTATCACACATCGAAAAAAAAACTCTTGGCTTCCTGTAATTCCCTGAGTTCAATATACCCACTTATCAAAAATGCATATGAGGCAACATTGGGTCTCAAATTCCTCTCTCCCATCTTCTCCAAATACTTGAATCCCTTCTGCATCCGTTCAGCCTTGCAGAAACCATCTATCACAACATTATACGACATGACAATTGGTTCAAAAATTTTCAGAATAAAGGAAAACACATCCAATGCCTTCTAAATATCCCCTGACTTGGAAAAAAAAATTGAATCAAATTACAAAAATTCATCTCACTGAATATCGAACCTCGTCTCGTCATCTCTAAGTACAACTCCTCCACCTATTGCATTGCTTCCCCCTTAATAAAAACCCTCAATAGTAGCAACATAAGTAGGAGGATCATCCCTATGGAATTTCTCTAACGTTTCCCTAAAAATCCTCATGACCTCCTCATATTTTACTGAGCCTAAAAATGGGCCTTCATTAAATGATTAAAATTCATTGTACTCTGTGTCATCTCGGCCTTGTATATGCTTTTAAACATATCAAATGAGGCCTCCAAGTATAGTCTTATTGATGTAGGATGCCAAGAACAGAGTTGCAGCTGAAGATGGTGGGGAGGAAATTTGAGTACATGCTATGCTTGATGTCGAGTGTGGCCTCGTCAAGATTTCCAGAGTAGACGATGGAATATAAGAAACATTTTTTACACCATATCTTTGCTTCACATTGATAACTGACATTGAATTTTATAGTATGATGGTTCAAAAATTATTTATCATACCATACCATAATGGTAATACCTTGAGGATTCTAATGAGGGTCACTCTATCAATCAAATAGAAATGTGTAAAAAAACAAGGGAAAAAATCAAACAATGAACCATGTGAACCTCCATACTCCTTCATAGGTCCACGGAGGTATTATGCAACAACAATATATGGGGTGTAATAACAAGCATTACTCTTCACTATATGTCTCATGTTATCGTAAATTTGCACTACAACAATCTAATATTGAATTTTCATAATGAGATGATATTGTATATATATAGATATATATATAGATATATATGAAAAAGGATCACAACTAAAAGATAGATATCAACAGAACAACAAGATGTATCCTTAGGGAAACCCTCAAGGGGGAGAAAACCCCACAAACTTTCCTCAGTATAGATTCCTCCAACATGTATAATGTCATACAATGCTCTTTCATGAAATCAAGACCAAAGAGACCCAGACATGAACAAAGAATAACTTTCTAGATAAGTTCTTACTAATATCTTGTACTTATATTCAATTTGTAATCAAAATGACTCGATATAACCTATATTTATACTCTAAAAGACCTAAAAGACATGAATTATCAATAAACCCTTTCACAATTACACTTAGGAATAACCAATACAATTACACATAGGAATAACTTCCGAAATTACATAAAATATAAACACGCTCCAGGTCCATTAATTCTCCATTAAGTCGGGCTACAAAACCCTCCATGAAAACTGGTCTTCAACTTCCTTCCATCGTACACAATTATTCACAAAGAACTTAATGCTCAAGAGTAGTCCAATCTAATTCTTGAAAAAATCATGATCGTCGATCTATTCTATATCCAACAAGACACATTATATATCCTTGACACATAACAATTGTCTAATCATTTCTTCGTTTGATCGCAACCGTCCGATATGGATCTCTAATGAATCTCCTTCATTGATCTACGATCACTTTCATCAAGACCACTAGGCCTATCAAACACTTGGTACCACATTACTAACCCACCATAGGATTTGTTTTGAATTTGATCTAGTCCATCAATTATATCCTTGATATTGGGCTCATCGAGGTACACTCAACAAAATATGTCCTCATTACTTAACAATTGTCCAACCTTAGATCAATGGTTGTTGGTGAAATTGTATGTTCAATATATTGCAATCATTTAATATGTCAATCCAGTTTCATAATCAATAGAGTTGATGCACTATATGTGTCGATAACAAATAATTTCCTATGCCTAATGAGTATAGCCTACATAAGAAAACACTATAAAACCAATACTTTGTTTCCACACTTTTCAAGTAACACTCTCCACATAGTTCAAAAATCAAAAAGAAAAATTCATAAACAAGCACGTGATATAAATATCTTGTTCATGTGATGAATTTGTTCATTTACAAGATCATGAAAGGGAAAGATGAACTTTGAATCTATTTCCTGTAGCAACTAATCTAGAAACAATTAACACTCTGCACATTCTTAAAAGAAATCTTAATCAATCCTAGAAGAAATACTAGGTGTAGTAAGACACTCCATTATAGGTGCATGTAGGGTAAGAGATGGAGGTCTTGACTGTGCATGTATTTGCAAGATGTAGCCTAATCAATTCTAGAAGAAACTCTAGGTGTGGTGAGATACTTCATTATAGGCTCATGTAGGGTGAGAGATGGAGATCTTAATTGTCCCTATATTTTCAAAATAGAAACAAACACTAAAGCATGCAGTCTAACAAATGATTGTCTACATACACACACACGGATAACAATTATTTACTCAGAAATATACTTTGCACTAAAAAATATTATATTGCACTCAGAACTCTCACTCACTCAGAATGACCACACATCTATATTTCATGTTGTTGGTCCTAAAGTCTGCACCTGACTACTAAAGGGCAGAGCTAGGCCACCTCAAGTTTAGAATGGTTGGTTTTTTTTATTTTGTTGGTCAGTTAGAGGGTTGGTTTTACCAAAACAAGATAATGGTTGGGTTGGAAAAATGATATGGATGAGGGTCCTCCTTGGATGGTGGCACACAAATGACAGAAAAGTGAGATAAGAGATGTAAAAATAGAGGGAAACAACAAACCACTCAATGAATAATCTGTTGCAATAAGTTTAATACTTAAAATATCATTTCAAGACATTAAAGATGTATAAAAGGCACAATTAATCCCATAGGTTGCAATGGAAACAAACATTCACCAAAGCATTTGTTGTTTCACAGGTTGCATATTAGTAAAGACAAGTTATACAATAGTTGAAGGAAATGAAATGTACTTCACACAAATCAAAAGTTGCATTCAAGATAAGATAAAAATACATGTAGATTTGCACAAAAACATTGTTATCAAGAGTGTATTCACCAGGTAGAGAGCTTTAATACATGCATAGAATAGGTTCAACCAGTTTTATGTATTGATATTCTTTTCCCAAAAATCGAACCCTCAAAACATACAAAGATTGCATATTTATCAAAGTTTTAGAGGCTCTCATCCATTTGGAACCGAGGCTTAACTCTACATTATCATTTAGAGAACAAATTATTGACTTAACTAAATACTATTGGAGTATAGTAATGTATACTTTGAGATTTACTTAATAAAAAAGAAGTACACATAAATGACCACTTATTATGCCTTAATCTAAAATTTCTTGAACTTAAATAACTAAAACTTATTCTAATGATAAACCAAACTAATGCATATGATGAATCAAACTGAGTCTTTGATAGAACTAAATAGGACTAATAGAACTAGATTTTGAGTCAAGAGCTTGTATCCATCAACATTATTAGAGGCCACTGGGAGATAACTAGGTGTGTTGGCAGCTTCTTCTAGAGTCTAGAGTACAACTTCCCTAATTGTTGGTTGTGGTGTTGCAGGGTCTGGATCTAAAGCTTCAATTCTGGTACTTGTTGGTTGTCATCAAGCTTCTTTGTATTGATCATAATCGATTATTTCTTCTTGTATTTCTTTGTGATGGACTAGTTGTGGTCTACTAGTGTTCTACTTCTCCTCATCCTCATGTCATACCCGCGAACTACCTCAGGTTCCTTTGAATATGAGTTGTTTCCTGATGAGTAATATGATGTTGTAGACTAGATAGATTTAGAAAGTAATTTGAGACATGAAAATCTATAGCTTCACCTATAACATGGAATTTTATTCATTTGGCCCCATTTAAATAATACTTTAATGCAGGAAATTAATGAGGATAAGCCACTTATGAAAATCGGTGTTCGGAATATTTTGAATGAAGATTATAACTATCTCTCGAATGAATCAACTCGCGAAGTCATTAACCAATGCTTATCGCTAAGAAAATTCGCCAGAGATTAAGATAATTTAATCATTTAATATTTTAGGACTTTGGGGGCTATGTCCCTTCGACACTTCAAAGTTTCAGCACTTCAGAAAACTATGTTTTCTCTAGATTAAAATATCCTAGAGTGACAATCTCCTGGAGTGTCGTGGAAGCATGTTGTCACAATCGATGATGTGTCATAAAAATGAGAGTGACACATGTCACCTAAAATAACACAAATGACGTAACCAAAGTACTTGAAATGGGTGCCATATGTCATTTGAAATCAATTGACAGGTGGCATATGACACGTCAGCTAAAAAATAGTTTAATATTTCAGGTCTTTGGCGCTCTAGCACTTCAGGGCTATGGAATTTCGGGGAATTATATTCTCTCTAGATTAAAATCTCCCGAAGTGACGTGGCAGCCACTTCGACATTCGACATTCGGAGCTCTGAGACTTCAAGGATTTTTAGGATTGAAAAAAATAACAAGCTTGGACACCCGAACATCGAAGTCCCGAAGTACAAATTCATATTTATTTATGGTTAAAACCTCTCACGATTTTGAAACTCTAAATGCACAAGAGTCGTTGATCTTAATTGACTGTCGGTCTTGACCGTCAAAATTTGTAATCATGTCTATTTCTTACAACCTAAGCTCGAAATCCACTTCTCTAGACTGTTGCAACTTTCTTTTTGGATGTTTCCTATGCATATAAAGGACTTGGTCAACATGCTACATGTTCAATCAATGGTAAACATTATGAAATATGTTTAAAGCTTAAACCAAAACATGTAATCACCTTTCAAGAAATAAATACAATGATGCAAAGAAAGTAAAGACCGGTAGGGGCCATTGACATTGAGTCATTAAATCACAAATAATAAACTTAGCAAACACAAAACAAAAATCATACCTTTGATGGATATATAAGGTAAAGGAGGGAAAGGGCATGGGTGCAGACCTAGGTTACAACATTGGCTCCAACCAGGGATAACACTTCCATGTGAGGTGCTAAGAACAGTAGATCAGGTTCCTTACCTCTCGAAACCTCGCTCCCACTTCTCTTGACTTACCTATATTTTGTTTTTTCATCCATGTATATCTTCATTGTCCCTCGGCCATACATCTCTGTAATTTAAAATTAAATCTAAACCCAGTGCCTTTGTTGGGCTATGGGGTTTTTATTCACACACAAACTAACTAATCAAATGCAAACGAAAAAGGAAAGAAGTTATGGTACAAGAGGGACCTTCCCTGAGTCTTTCAAGAAAAATACTTTTTTCAGGAAGTGCCCATTTACAGGGCCTCCAAAACTATCAGTATCATCTAGATTGTGTAAAACAAATGTATTATTTTTGAGAAGCTCAACCACGTTAAAAGGACCAAGCCAAAGATTATCGAACTTACCATGCTTAGAATTATCATCCCTTCTAGCATCCCACCTCAAGACCGGGTCACCTTCTTGAAAGATCTCCTTCTTGGTTTTCTTGTCAAAAGATGATTTGATCTTTCTTTGGTATGCCTCAGTTATTTGATTCAATGGTTCTCTCTTTTGTTGAACCTCTATAATATGAAATATTCTCCTCTGGATGTCATTTTGCTCCTCAATTTCTTCTTGTAGGAATTTTAGAACTCGTAGGCCTAGTTGAGTAGGGAAGACAACATCTATCCCATAGACTATATGAAAAGGTGAGGTTCCCAAATGTCTCTTGGTGTTGATCCTATCATCCCACAAGGCATACTTAAGATTAGAGTCCCATGATTTCTTGATTTCTTGATTTCAGTCAGTAATTTATTGATGATTCTGATGAGAGTCTTGTTTCATGACTAATCCAGCCCATTCCCCTGAGGATAATAGGGCATAGAATGTGTCAAGGAAATTTTATAGCTTCCATAGAATTCAATCATGGATCTAGACTTGAATGTCTGGGAATTTTCTGTTATAATCTTTCTAGGGTAGTTGAACCTGGAAAAGATCTTGGTTTAAAAAAAAATCATAATCACCTTGTTAGTAGCATTCATGGTGGGCACAAACTCGATCCATTTGGTAAATTAGTCAGTGGCAGTGAGGATCCACTTGTGTTTCCCACTGGAGGGTGGATTTATCTCACCTATGAAATATAATCCCCATTCTTGAAAGGGGCCACTGGTAGTGATAGGTTTTACGGGAAGTGAGAGTAATTTTTGTTTTCCTGCAAAATTTTGACATTCATTGCTTGCCCTTACTGTGGTGAATACATCAGAGAAAAGGATGGGCTAGTAGTACCATGTGTTATCGAAAATATCGGTAAGTGCGGACACAAACTAATCTCCCTAACTTCAACAAGAAGCTAGAACAAAACAGGGTAGAATACAAGTTTCTCCTTAGATTTCATTGTCATATAAACTAGTTCAAAAAGGGACAAATGACATTTGATGCTCACTAGTGTCATCCTTGATGCTCCATATTTGGATTTGTGGTATGGTGAAACTTTTTAAGAAGCACAAACCAACAAAGAGAGAAAATAATGATATATATATTCCAATGAATTCTATGTATAAGATCAAGGAGTTATACAATAAAAGTAAAGACACCTTTATAGGAAATAAATGTATTGTTGCATTATATTAAATGAAACTGGAGAATACAACCCATGTCTTTATTTTGAAAGGTCCCTTCCAATGGACCTTTTCTTCAACACACACACCTTTTCTCCAATTCCTTTGATGAAGAACATACACAATCTGACTTGGAGAGCTAAAGCAAAGCTATCTCAAGTATAATCTACAACATAATTCTTCATGCGTAAGCAAGCCTTAGAATTTTCCATGAGAGGTCCCCCTTTATATAGGGTGAAAGAGGGATGATTGAGGAGATTAGGATGATCCCACTAAATCAAATAAGTGAGTAAGATCCAAACCGATCAGAGGCCACCTCATCTTCTAGAAGATTCCTTTCTATAACCTTCGTGAATTTCACTTTTCATCTTGTTTAAGCATCATCGCACCCTATGCATAAGCATCATGCGACGACGCCACATTCCAATTTTGGTGTAGCCTATGATGATCAAGAATTGTCACACCCCAAGCATAGAGCAAGGTGCGACAATCTCATTTGACAAAGTTTTTAAGGAAGAAAAAATAATCCACTCTTCTCATGGAGAAAATCTCTTTTAGTGTTTTCAGGGAACACGGAAGTGATTCATGCACATATCGTCATTTGATCACTGGGGTGACCAAAATAATTTGTAACATAATGCCCCCCAAAGTATGAACTTGGAACCTGTGACAATTGAAATACTTTGTAGAATGTGTGTGTCGAAAAAGAGGAGCGCATCGGTCGGGAACCTGCAAACAGTCAATCATATGCATAATAATATACCATATTCTGAGCTAGGCATTCCCATACTCAGACTAAAAGTGACTCTAATCATAACTGTCAAGTGAGACATGGACACTAAACATACATTGTGGATCCATGTCATCATGATTTATCATAGCCACGAGAAATTCACTGTCGATCTATGCTCTTTAAGAATTCAAATTCGGACATAGCCACAAGACATACACAATGGATCTATGTGTCAATACAAACTCATGAATACTCCATCGCAACCTGGATCAATATGGTGATATCCAGGGTCTTCATTTCCATTGTCGCAAAGTATAAATCTAGCCATGTGATTATAGGTGTTGAAGTCGAACATGGTAGGAACCACTTGATTAATGGTCATTAATGAAAATCATTAACAAGTGCGAGGTAAATAACCATTGATGTCAATGAATCCCAAGGTACTCTAGTACAATACAAAAAATGTGAATTAATGATTCAAAGTCGAAAACTCAATGGAATCATCCAATTAGGGGTCACTGATGTGAACCCACTGTTGAAAGAGAGAAGACCAACCATTGAGCCATGCAGGTTCCAAGGTACTAAATGATTTCTAGGTCTTGTTCCCGAATAATGAGTTGAAGTCGATAGGAAGAGACTCATCATAGGAGGGCCTTAATGTATCCCTCATCAATGACACAAAATATGTAACAAATTTGAATTTGATCAGAGTATGAAGTGATTCAAAACTGACTCAGGGAAGGCCGACATGGTAGGATTAGAGGACTGCATATGGCCGACTCGATAGAAGGCTCTTGAAATTCTCTTGAATATATGAACAACAAATTGACTCAAGGAGGACCCAACATATGGACTTGTGGATGGTCAAATGAGAGACAAATAGATTTCCCAACCGAATACAATGTTGAAGAGGGGTGTCATGTTCAAGAGCGATTTACTGCCACTAACATATATATAGATATACATGTATTTCCCAATTCCCCCCCACCATTTCTAGCAAGTACCTCTTTATTTTTACGCAAGATTGAGGAGGATAAAATATTCTTGTAATGTAAGCTCATCCTTCAGATGAGTCCCTCAGAGTATTTTTAACGAACCCTAGGAAGGAGTGGTTCGATCCTATATGGGTCTTCTGATGCTTGTTTTATGAGTCCAAAGAAAGAAAACTCATGGGTTTTTCATGTTTAGAGAGTCTGAGAAACACTTAAAGAAAACTCCAAAATGTACTTTTTCATAAGTTAATCTGATGAGACTGAAAAAGAGATAATCTACTGCTCATCAAATGTTTTCTTCAAATACCTTTCAAGCGTGAAAAGAACAAGGTATCTTGACTATCGGTTCGTGTTTTAGGGATCTTGAAAAGAGCTTAAAGGATACTCCGTAGGGTTCATATTTTGTGTTACCAATGAGAGTTATAAAAAGAGATAAAAGGTTACTCGATTACATTCCCATG
Organism: Picea glauca; assembly: GCA_000966675.3. Classification (NCBI taxonomy): domain Eukaryota; kingdom Viridiplantae; phylum Streptophyta; class Pinopsida; order Pinales; family Pinaceae; genus Picea; species Picea glauca. The sequence goes on from JZKD02S1773525.1 coordinate 456,383, forward strand.
GTTTCACGAGCGTGAGAAAGAATTCAGACCGTGCTCGAATTTTTTCCTAAAAAGAACTAAAATTATATGTACATAAGAAAAACACACAAAAACAACCAAAAATGGAAGATCCATGTAAAACGTCTGGTCCTTCAATCTCTCAATCTGTAATAGAGACACTTTGCAAAGTTCCTTAGGCTTAGGCCATAGGTAAAAATATTCAAAAATTAATTTAATTTGCAACTAAAATGGTAAAAAAATGAATAAAATAGGTCAAAATAATTCATTTACCATTTCATTTCGCAATTTCACCCAAATAGTGCCAAAAACCCCCATTTTCTTCCAAATTTCAAGCGACGATTCTAGAGCACCTAGTGACCCATTTCTCGAATAGATTTTGTCAAAAAGGTATTCGCCTTCCCCTTTCTCTTTTCATAGTTGAAAATTTCATTTTTAATGGTTTAGTTTTTAGTTAAGGGAAATTTTTTAGGGGTTATTATGCTTTGAGATCATCGCAGGATCACACTATCGTGAACCGTGACGATCCCAAATCGCCATAGGGGTTCCAAAACTAGGGTGTGATGACATTTCTCTGTGCAAAAGAGAGCCCCTGTGACGACCGCAACTCAAACTTTGAAAAAATAAAATGATCTAGGAAAACTTCCAACTTTTGAATTTTGATGAATCTAATCATTCTTTAATGTTGTTTGACAAGTTTTCCTCAGTCATTATGCTCGAGTGGAGGGAACATGAGCATGAGGAAGAAGAATAATTTGTCAGGAATGACCCAGGCTTTGTCATGGCACTCCGAGAGTGTGGTTTGTTCAATTTTTTCAAGGTTCAGGGCATGAGATCCCAACCGAGTCTATTGGACTACCTAGTCCACATGTGGAACGTCAATGAACAATCCTTTCGCGTGGGTGTGCATACACTTACCTTGGAGATTCATGACATTTAATTTTTGATGGGGTTATCTCATCAAGGATCATAGGTATCACTCTTGGGAAGAAGAGGTGGTGGAGAACCCATGGACTATTATGTTGCACATCACTACACATTAGGTACATAAAATCATAGTGGCAAGGTTTCCATTAGGGATGTTTAATATTTACCTTTGAGAACTATCCTCTACACTATCACTCATATGGAAGGGAGTGAGGCTTCTTCAAATGGCTTTACAAAGCCAATTTCAGTGTGTTATAGAGTTTATAGAGCCCCGGGTCTTCAATTGGTGCGAGGTTCTTTTGAAGAACATGAAGAAAAAAATGACAAAGTGTAGGAATGGTCATTTGAAACAATTTGGCTATGTTTCCATTTTGGTATCCTTCTTCCTGGAGATGGTCCCTGTCATACACCTACAATATGTGGAGTGGGGAATACCTACTCCAAAGGATCCTCAAATGAAAATATGGGTGGATTTGATGGCCTAACATGGTGGCATGCCAATCGTCAAATATGATCAAGATTTATTCCAGTGGCCGAGGGATCAACTAATTATGGTTGAGGACTATGCTTATGTCGATATCGAATTCTGTGGGGACACTGACTTGGAATTACCTGAGAGATCTTGGTGGGGAGAAATAGGTAAGAATATTTTTTTCATTATATGTTGTTTTTGGTATTTTAATTATAAAATGTTTTTTTCATTTATCCGAGACCAATCAAGTGATCTCAATAATGAAGATGTGGCACCTTATCATCCTCTAGGATCATCTCCTATTCAGAGTAGGGGAGAGATAATAGTTGTGGTGGGTCAAGGGGTGGTTGTTGAGGATCTCGACGAGATCGAACAGAACCTAGAGGGATTAACCATGAAAATCCTTGACATCATGGTGGACGAGTTACCTCAGTGCTACTAATGCCATACAGTTGGCGTAAACATACATTAGTTGAATTCTCCATACATTGGCACAGGAAGTCATTTTTTATAGCGAGAAACATCCTTGATGATTATGTATAGGAAGCCATAATCTCTACTTTTTTGTAAATTTTGAAGTATTAATATAAACTTCCTACTGACTTGTTAAGCACTCAACATACCCTAAAAAGACTATGTCAATTTTTCACTTTTTGGCCACCACGTGATCTTTGCACTGTCTGAATTCAATCCACTTTTGAGAAATGTTTTTTCTTTGCTTGTTCTCTTGACTCTCATTAGCTATTCAGGTTTTTTTAACTTATGAAACCCCATGAATTAATAATTTTTAACACATAAATAATGAATCAAGAGCCAAAATTCTTCACCTGACACGCTCAAGATTCGGCAAACCTCAGTCATCGAGCGTCGATCTTCACCAGTATCAGTGAAAGGAATTTTTGTTTCACGACAAGGATCTTATCCAGACATCGCCGATAGTTGATCCCCTTCAGCATCGGTAAAAGGAAAAGGGAGTAAACGTTAAAGAAGAAAGAAATGATATCGTCGATAGTCAATACCTAACACGCTTGTCAGAATCAGAGAAGACCGAATCACGATGAACGTTATGACCATACTAAATATTTTTCCCCGATCAGTGATTCCCGAAGCATTTCGGCATCGGGAGTTTTGTTTTCGAGGAAGTTAATCCTAAGAAAAACATGTGATAGGTTTATCCCCAATCACTAACCCCTGATGTTGTTTTCGCATTGGTGAGTCCAGGTTTATTTTAGAACTCATAACTTAAAGAAATTCCCGACTCTAACTAATACACACAAATTTTGTCACCAGTATTTAATGCCACGTGTCTTTTCCATATTGAAGAAACCATACGATCTATATTAACCCCGAGTCATTCTTGGTTCCCTAGGTCCAAGTCACACCTCCGAGTTAGTTTTTTCATGTCATCATTGTATGATGATATTGATCGGCGTCAGATATTTTGCGAGGGGCATCGACGGAAACTTTCATAGCACAACGTCGATCCCCGATCCACCCACTAAGAAAGCAACACGATGGCATGTTTTAGTGTTAGATATGATTAGATTTTTAGCATTTAAGGGTTTAATTACTACCAAATGTCACATTAGTTGCTACTTCATGTGAAAATCAAAAAAATTATTTGAAACTACCGATCGACCACATCACCCTCCACGCCTCCTTCATCAACCCACGATGAATTTAAGTTCCAGAGATTCAGCAGTAGATTTGATCAAATTTCACTCATCACCCGAATTAAATGGTTGATACGACATGGTAAGTTCTTCTCCGGTTTAAATTATCTTGATCCATTGTAAATGAAACCATTATGTGCACAAAGAATTTTCAGAGAATTCGAAGAAAGCAAGACGAGCAATTCAAACGATGTAGAGTTCCTGTGAGTATCAAATAACCAGTTTTAGCGAACTTTACAGATATGTATCCAAGTTTGTGATTTCACATAACTACGATTTATACATTTGTTATCTGGTTATGTTCTTTGCATAGTATCTAAAATTTGATTTTCCAGTTGTAGGAACAATGTTGCCAAGGAAGCCGAACACTAGACAATCACCGAGGGCATTGAAGTTGAAGGAGCCAGAGGTAGGTGAAGGTTCCTCTTTAGGGGTAGAAAAATATTTGGAATATACTCTGAGGCCGAAACCAATCATTAAGATAACTACAAAGAAGGTTTTCATTCAACCGACATCCTTTGGAGACATAGAGGAAAACATAGGACCAAGATGTCACTCCCAAATTTGGGAGAAATCTTCAAAAATATCCGTCGGGAGGAATTCCTGCAGTACATCCCACACAGTGACCCATATGTGAGAGTGCTCAATGACTAGGTATTCCCAAATATTCGACGGTCGTACCTGCACATGGTAGCAAGCAGAACCCTTGTGCTTCCTTGTATAGAACCTCTGAAGTGACTCATCGATCACATAAACACACATAAGTGTTTAATCAATGACGACAGTGGTGGATGTGTCGGGGTCTTCCTTCTGGTAGAGGTCCAAAAGTATTACAAGATGAGATGCCTTTAGGAGTGACTAAACACATATTGTTTTGTAAAATTCTACGAGCTCCATGACACCAGCTGGGTAATGGCCTCATGGTGGAAGGAATATAAGAAATACACCAACTAGACTTCTGGCTGGTACCAGATGGCCAACTTAAGGGAGCCATATATCTACCTGATGGCTCTCATATGTCGATTGTATGGAGTGAAATACTGCTCCAGATTTTCAGAGGCATGGATTCCTCTAGCTTACACAGTGGCCATTTCTGAGAGTGGCTTCAACTAGGGAGCCATCATTTCTGAGCAACTGAGCATTTTCATACAACAGGATCAGACACCAAAGGAAGGAGAGACACCAGCTTTCTACATGGATTCTTACTTACTGGATGTCATGTGTACCATAAATGTTTTTTCCAGCTTGAACTTGAGATGGAATGTCACAGAGCTCTCGGTCCACGTATATTTCAGCATTTTATGGGAGAACAGGTACAAAAAATCCTACTCCCTCATCGGTGGTGAATTAATTGCACGTATTTATTTTATTCTTTTCAAGAAAGAATGCCCGAGACTATCAGTTGCGGCCCAAAAGATGATATCAAATGTCAGCCACTGGTATCTGGACAAGCGCGATACCTACATCAGAGTGTTTGGGGCCACCATAGGACCTCATCTCTTGCCCATGCATGTCCCTGACCAACTTGTAGTGGGAGAGATATGCTACCAGACCATCCTACAAGGTTACAATGCCTCTCTGGTAAAGGACAAGAAAAGGGTGTTCATACCTTATGGTTTCCATGTAGGCTTCTACATGGTGAAGGACACTGCTCAAGACAACCAAGAAGGATTGAGCCAATTGGAGTTCAGATTCCAGACTGACCGATTCCACAAACATGACCCAAAGGGTTTGGTCTTGAAACATGCCTCGCAAGTGTCTTCATGTTGGCCATATGCCCATGACAAATTTGAAGATGAATTCTTCACAAAGAGTGCCTAGGACTAGGACGAAGTGGTGGTGAGGATGGTCGACCCCAAAATGACAAGGTTCAAAGCCATGAGCCTAGATGAACAGGTGATGATCCTAGAAAAATTGGCTCAAGGGGCCCTCATAGCCATAGAAGAAATGATAACGGTTGAAGAAGCATAAGCCCCCTTGGCAGCCCAGGTGCAAGATAGAGGTTTCCCCATCACTCAGGATGTGCACGAGAGGGGGTTACTCATGATAGAGCAGGCACAAAAGATAATCTATAATATGTAAGATGATGCGTACCTCACAGGTATGACAAGGTTCCCTATCAACAACCCATATGAAAGCCAGATAGGCCCAAGTGGCCCTAAACTTATAGATGTCGATGAAATCATCAGTTTAGATGACCCTGAAATCATAGCGCCGCAGGAAAGATCACTAGTGGGTGTTTTAGCTCAGTCGAAGACAGTTGGGGTATCAGTGGGAACAAGTTCTCTAGACCCCCTCCATGATTTAATAAAAATATATGATGATGATGAGAGCCTAGAGGTATCCCCTGTGACCCCTATACAAATCGGAGAGGAAAAGGAGTCAGAAAAGACATCTTCCCTAGCTCTCGACACTGAAATTTAGGGGGTTCCATAGAATGAACAAGAAGTCAAGAGTGTCTTAGACAATGAGCTTCCCAATGCACCGGAAACCCAAGCGGATAGTCTGAAGGATGAGCCAGGGTCGAGCGAACAAGAGGAAGAATCTCCAGAAGAGGAAATCGTTGTCTCAACAGTCGATGATCAAGTAAGTATAAAGCCTACACCTGATGCCTCAATTTAAATTGGTACTCAACTCCCCTATGAGAGACAAATATAATTAAACCCTTTAGAACACAAGGATGAAGTTTAAGAACCTAGTCTTGAACAAGTATATACCATCGAGAGTCTGGGAAATACAGTCACTTGGGGAGATCAGCAAATCCACGAACTCGTGGATGAAGTAGCTGACATACACACCATCTCTTATGACCATAAAATAAAATCTATCATGTAGATAACCACCAAGAAGAGGAGGATCACTCTAGATCGCTCCATCCTCATCACCACGAAGGAAAATTTGATAAATACAGAGCATTCCAAAACATATGAACTTATCAGCACAGGGATGGAAATCTGAGATGCCACCCTGGATAGAGCAAAAAGGGATGAAGAGGAATTGGTCATTTCCCTGAAAGAGTTAGAACATCTGCACCATTTTGCACATTATTACCAGGATACCACACAAGTTGCAGTGTTCCTGAGGAATGACTTCCAAGAAATCTATAATAAATTTTCAAGCGAGTGACATATGTTCACTGTAAGAATATCCAAGTACCAAGAAGACACCCTCATGGCACTAGAAACGTGTAAAGATATGGAGATATGGTATGAGAAAGTGCACCAAGCCATGGAAAGGATTGACTACATCAGTGTCATTCAACAGGGTTGAGATGTCGAAGAGCATGGAATTCAGGTACTCAGAGATAGTAGCATTGACCGCATAAATAAATTGGCCGAATACTGGGTGAGAATGGCCCAAGAGCCTCATCGGGATATCCAAGAAAATTGGGCTAAGTTAGAAAAGAATTGGACCAAGGTCAACCGAGTGATGAGAGACATCGGCCTTTAGGAATTCAACACACTTGATGACTTTGCGACTTGCGTGACATCAACAAATTACACACCGAGCAAGACTCATCGTGGGATTCAAAGATAACAAAGGTGGAAAAAATAGCGCCAAGACAATTGTAGCAGTTCACAGAGCACTCAATCAAGGCTCGGACAGTGCTACAACATTTAAGTGCCAAAATAGTCAAATATCGGGCACATGCAGTAGAGATCAAGGAGATCCTTTTGGCCCCAATGGATCAACACAGGTTTTTGTATGCTAATACATGCAAGGATCCTTTTATCCATTGGTCAGAGTACAAGAAGAGTCATCCACTCAAATGAAACCATTAGATGACTTTTGAAGACTGGGAGAAGAAAGCACCATGTGGCGAGTTTGTGTTCGGAGATGCCTTTAATTGAGAATTCCTTTTGCGACCAAAGACAAGTTTGTGTTTTTCATCAAATGTGTGTATGATTGGATGTGGAGAAGAATTATTTCTTATTTTGTCTCATGAATGGATGTTGTAACGAGTATGAGCTACTAAATGTGTTGATAAGTTATCTGATAAAATGGTTCTTGTCTTTAATGATGAAAATAAATCGTTGTGTTATTATGTGATTGATGATTAGAGTTGAGTGAATTATTTTTACTTGCCATCAATTATTCCATGCATGTTTTCTTCTGATAAATTGTATCTCAGTCAGTAATCGGAATACCCACACAGTTAATGTATTAGTACTAGGCCCATGGTAGACGATCATTGTCTGCATGCTAGAGTGAAAGGGTTATCCCAGGCTCAACCTCTTCTCTAGTAGTTAAGTTTGTTTCCACTTTGTCACTTATTTGGTTCATATTGGATTTATCTTATATTAGTCCCACCTAAGAGAAAACACAAAAAGAGAATGCTCGAACTGAAGGAGAAAGCCTTCACAAGAAAATGTAAATCCCATTGATTATTTTGGCCGGATTGCAAGATATGGAGAACCATTCCACTATTAAACGCTGCAGATTCTAATTGGGCCTTGGTGGTGGGTTTGGTTCTTGGTTTTGAGTTAAAGTTATTTAGGACCCCTCAACAGAATTTGTGCTAGAAGGAGGGCCGAAGAATGAATGGCTGACACTATTGTTTACAAAATCTCTCACACATCCTATAGATTCAAAACAACCCACATGCATGGCTAGTCATTCCCAAGATAGACCACACACACTGAGTACTCCTGAAATAAGTAGCTCACCCCATCCTGAGGAAGAATGCATGTTCTCTAATATACTTTACACTCTTCCTCACAAGGAATTGAATCAATTCAAAAGAATCACAAGAGCATACGCTCGACAGATTGATGTGCTGCCCTTAGCTCCATTACTTCCTCGAAGAAAAAAAATAAGTAAACCAGTGGTCGAATCCCCAGACTAGGTTTTCGTGCACACAGTAGAAGACCTAATAGATTTATCCCTCACCAAAATTGAACATTATCTTAATCTAATCCCTGCAACACCAGCCGGTAATTTCTCTGAGCCCAACGATTTTTTAAAAGAAGAAGGGTTTAACTCAGGATATGAAGACGTGGAATATAACCATGACCATGATGAATAAATGGGAAGCCCACTTCAAAACAATCAACCTTGGTTGGAAATATATTCTCTATCCATCCCCGAATGAGTACATAACCTTCCCCGACATCGAGAGAGGTTAATTCCTAAATTTGACCCTGAAACCTCAGGATTTCTTGAATACCACATCAAGAAATTCATACTAGCTATCAAAATTATGAATGTCCAACATGAAGACGTAGTTTGTAGGCTATTCCCCTACACTTTCAATAATTCAGCCTCCACATGGTATTTTAACTTACCCGTAGGATCCATAACTAGTTGGACGAAGTTTCAAAAGGACTTTCTAGATAAATTTGCATAAGAAAATACTACATGAGCTTTGATGGATGATTTGTTCACTGCCACCATAAGTTCAAAGGAAAGGTTCAAAGACTTTAATCAAATATTTACCACCATATTAAACAAATTCCAGCCCGAGGATAAACCTACTCAGGAGTTGCAAATCGAAGTATACACTAATGCTCTCCCAACTTCTATTTCCATGTTTGTAAAAAGGGTTGCCAAACTGAACTTAGCTGAGAATTTTGAAGAAACCAAAATGATAGAGTTCCAAATAAAGGGATGTAAAGAAGGCCAGGTCTCCTTAGTTAAGAAATAAGTTCAACCTCCTCCCAGGAGAGGACTATTACTTACTAGACCTGTAGGGAAACAAACAAAACAAGCTCCTTAAAAGGGAAGTGGGGACATAGAGGACCTACAACACATCGTCAATAAATTTTCAAATGAAATAATAGACATGAAGAGAATTTCAGGGGAGGGGAACCAAGGCGAAAGGCCCTATAAACATTTTTTCAAAAGGAATCCACCGTTCAAAGAAATTGAACCTCCCTCAGCCAACTTAATCATCGATCTGGGAAATGTATCATCTTAATCTTTCTATACCTACCATCAAGAGAATCACTCTAAAAGAGACTTCTCTAAATGGGTTCATGCCATGAATTTGATGGCCAACCAATTTTTAGATGAGGTCTCCCCGACCGAACAATCAAGAAGCTTAGTTATAAATATTGTCGATCAAGAAGAAATTTCTCCACTAGAAGAAATAACCATGTTGATATGGGATCCTAACCTACCTATGCCTTCTGATGACCCATTTGAGGTTCAAGAACCACCCGCTGTTACGAGGGAAAAACTCTCTATGGAAAGGGTAAAACACAACATACAGATATGACTATAGAAACCATCTCTATCCAAACAACATGCTATATAAACCAATATAAAAGAGATATAAGAAAGAGGCCTACCTCATCCAGATGTTCGATGATGTTCATCGTTGAACACTTTGACCCAAAGCTTTATACCTGCAAAAAGTTCTCAACAAACAAGCAGAGAAACCATATGGTCATAATATAAAAGGTTAGCACATTAGATAGCATAATCCATTAATATACATAACAAATAATCCCATGGATAATAACTCATATATTTGCAAGATATCAATTGGATGGGAAAGGAGTATTTCTATTAATAAATGATCAGTAGAAGTGAAAACATTACAAACTTTTGTGTCGGCATGGTTTGGAACTGAGAAACTAATTTCCTTCCAGTTGGGCCTCCACCACTTCAATCCTCCACCAAAGGCAATTTCATAAAAGGAATACAATGAGGTTCTCCATCAATAAGGGAAGAGATTTTGGGCTGAACACTGTGTTCAGACTTAAAGGAAAAAGAGATGCAGACTCAATATGATGTAATAATTTCTCCAGAGTAATTTTTCTCTCAAAGTTGAATTCTTTATCCTCCTTTCCATAGGTCGGAATTGGCCCATTTATAGCCTTATAATGGGACTGAAGGTCTGAGTCGAAAATTTTCTAGTATATGGAAGGCCAAGGATCAGATATCTCCTATCATGACAAGGAAACCCAACATTTAATTTTCATTTTTTGGCACAAATCCTGATGTAAGTGGGTTGTAGTGGAGCAGTCTTCATATACGCATGTTGTATAGTAGGCAAGGTGTGTACATGTGGAAAAAATTGTATTTTTAGCTCTGGATTTATCAAACATGGATGATAAGTCTGCAAAGGGAAATGGAAAAAGGCCCTCTGTGAAAGATTTCATAGGGCGAGGCAACTCTTGCTATAAAAAAATGACCCTAATGTGTGAGGCCGGAGGAGTATCTGTGATGGACCAACTGGATGAACTAGTTTCTCATTGCATTATGTATTGACTTTGCATACATGGTTGCCAATAAAATTACACTACAGATCCATGTGAAAATATACCAAACAAGTGTTCGTGGCCATGAATAGGAAAACACAAATGAGGTTACATGCCAAAAGTTGTCATAGTCACGAATAAGGCCCAGTAGAACCAGTCTCAAAACCAATATGAAGATATCTATATACAATGGAGTACAATTTGATCTCCCATGATCACTAAAGTCATATAGGTACTGGTCCAATGAAAAGGAAGAAACAACTCAGGAAAGTTCCAACCACATAGTGATGTCTTCAAGGCTTCTACATAATCCGCCAAGGGTGCAAGTCTACATTATGTGAATAAAGGAGTTGAGGTTGAACACAATGAAACATCGTTTGATTACCAGTCATTGAGGTATACTATTAACAAACATGAGACATCCTATCAATAATGAAAGTATGTATCAAGGCACCAATTACATTATTACAAGTGTGAATAAAGGAGTTGGTCTTGAACACCTGAAGAATCCATTGATTAGGAAACATTGATGTATTCCCAACTATCGATGGTGAGAGATCCTGCCACTAATGACTACAAGCCTCAAGGTACTCATAAGACTCTAGGTCTCATTTCCAGAATAAATGAGTTGAAGTCGATGGAAGGAGACCCGCTAAAAGGAGAGCATTAAGGAATCTCTCATCAGTCAACACAAGGTACAAAGAAGGAGATTCATGATTTGTTGGAAATCAGATGAAGAGCATGTTCACGAACCACCGACCCTGTGTGTATTTTTCATGTGCCAAGTGCAAGAGGTACATGAAAAAGACCCTCTGGATAGAAAAAAATGATGAAAACTGTTGACAAAGGCAAGGAAACCACCAATAAGGATAATGGAATCCAAGACACTGCATGAATCCCAATGTGTAAATAGATGTATTTCCGTCAAACAAAAGGGAAACCACTCAGTCAAAAACCAATGATGAAGTGTTAACTGTTGGGTTCAAGGTTACCTACCAATGATGAAAGTAGGTCTAGGGTGCATTATAGGACTACAGTATCATGTGATTCTGAGACAAAGTGAGGGTATGACCAACATGCAATGTCAAGAGTTATGAGGAGTGGCCGACATAGGTTGATAGACTTCCTTTGAACAAGAGCATGCGATATATGGAGGACTCTGACAACATAGACCCAATGATGAAACCATGAGATGCGGGAGGCATCAATGAAATTATCTATAGGGACTGGAAGAGTAACCAGTCGGTAGAGAAGACTCTGTAACGAGATCAGCTTCCTAAGGCCATGCTAAACCCAAAATTATCATGAAAAATGGACTCAATAACTTTGTGCTATGTTCAAAGGCGACACGACTGATTCCAATATAAGATAATACTCCCTTCCCACCCCATTTTTTTGTTTTTTTTCATAGACAAATGAATGTTATGATATAGAGGAGGAAACGAGTGTCACAAGTATGAAAAACTAGTTCTAGCAGTGGAATGTACCTATTCTCAATGCATGGAAATGCATGCGGGAGATGGACACTTGCGGGAATGTTCCCTCCTGGGTATAGGGTGTCAAATTGTGAAGGATAAAAACAAGGCTCTTCTTGGTTGAGGGTGCAAAAACTGCTGAGGAAAAGAGTTTATAACGTAAAGCGAGAACCGGCTAAAGGCTCAATACTGCAAGCAAGGGAATGAGATGAAATCACAACTTAATGCCAAAAATTGTCCTTTTTTATGTATTTTAGTCTACCTGGTGTAAAAAATGGATAAACTTGTGCCAAATAGACTTCTTTTAAAATATGATTTACGAGTGTAAAAGAGACAAATTCACTCGACAATATTTTCTCTTTTTGAAAACGAGTCAGAAAAGAGCTTAACTAAGGCTCATGACCTTTCAAGTCCAATTTAATGAGTGTGAAAGGTACAAATCACTCGGCAATCTTTTCATATTTTAGACGAGTCGGAAAAGAGATTAAATCATACTCGTGGATGTTGTTCTAAGAAACATATAATGGGGGAGGCCAAGGCTCCCATGCAAGACTTCTATTAAAGGTCAGCAACTTACTAAGAGCTAACACAAGCTTGGGAAAATCCAAAGCTTTCCAAGTCGAGGAGGATAAAATACTTGCAGAGGTTACCTTATCTACAATATATCGAAGAATTCCCCTTATTTGGAAGGGTATAGAATAAGGAAGTCGAGGCTCTACAAGATCATTCCAATCAAAGAAAACCACCCTAGGAATTGGAGAGAGAATACTCGAAGAGAGTGGAATGCTCCCTAGTGAAGAACGTATAGAACTAGAAATGCTAAGGACATGGTCGAAGGACACATCACCCTCCAAACGAAGAGTGGGATTGACTAAATATTGCATCGACAATGTTACTTCCTTAGACTTGTCACTCTCTAAGATAAGAGTGGGGTCGGTCGAAGATTGCATCGACATGACCACTTCTTCAACCATTGGTTGAATAGGATGCGTGACATCAAGTTCAATAGGTGCATCACCCCCAAAAATAGGAGTGTTGTCGATCGAAGATTACATCAACAGGACCATTGGTTGGACATGATGTGAGACAACAAGGTCAAGAGATGCATCAGCCTCTAAAGGAATAAGGGTGTTAGCCGAATATTGCATCGACATGACCGTTGTATCAACAAAAGCAATTTGGGAAGCCAAAGATGACTTAGAACCCGAAGGTCCCCTAGGAAAAGACCATGCTTCTTGTTCCACAACAATGGCAAGGCACAAACTATTAAGGTGATCTCCTTTGAAAATTCTACAAAGGAGCTTGGGATTACGTCTTACACATACAGACTTCTCAATCGTATGAATTCCCCCAGCATGACTTGTAGTGGCTAGTGACATGCTCCCATCATGACTTTCAAAATCTAGTAGAAAATCTCCAACATGACTGGTAGAGGTTGGTGATGAATCCCCAACATGACTAGTAGAGGTTGGTGATGTATGTGAAGTGTGACTAACGATGACTAGACTTGCGCTCTGAGCCTGACTTTCAGCGGCTAGTTTCTAGTATTAATCATGACTAGCAGAGGTTTTCGACCTATCTCGAACATGACTAACAGGGGTTGGTGATATAATTCCAGTATCTGGTTGACCCTCATAATACACATTCGAGGAAGGTAGGGTCCAATGATCACTAAAATAGGAAGTGCAGAAAGGAATGGACCTCCTTGTCAAAACGAGCCTACTAGACATGGCATAAACATGGTGAATCAGTGTCATGAAGTTGAAAGTACCCATGAGATAAGAATACATTCTGACACTGATATTCTTAGTTTCCGGCTGAGAATTATTGATCACAGGGATTGGCGGTCCAATAGATGCATTAGGACTAGAGAATGCAAAGGATAATTGGTCGATCGTCACGATCTTCCCTTCATGAGGAAAACAAAGAGTATGGAATACAGACGATACGATGGTGACCATATCATAGGTCCAATTGTGTCCTAGTAACAAGTTATAATCAAGAGGTGCATTAACTACCTCTACCTCCACCTCTATCGTCTTCCCACCTAACTAGACTGGAAAAGCATGGAAAATACCGTGAGGGTGGAAGGAATAACCATAAAAAATAGTCAACATGTTCGATGACCTGGAAAGAGTTAGAGAACTGAGAGCTTTCCAATAGATCATGGACATCATGCACATAGAAACACCTTCATCAACAACCGCACAATTTATGGTATACTTTGAGTACTCCATGTGGATCTGGAAAGCCACATGGTAAGGAAAGAAAGGCTTCACATTCATGACATCAAACTTGAAAACTTTTGAGCCACTTGGTTCTATAAACTCCTAAAGAAGATAATAATGCATTCCTCTATGAAGGACACATCTGGAGTACCTCCAAAGATGACATCTCACAAGGGGTTTGACCCAGGTCCTCAACAATAGAGTAGTTTTGGGAGGCTCTAGTATTTGGATTGTAGGTAGAGCACTTGAGTACTCCTTTCACAATATGAGGTGATGGATTTGTTTTTTCAATCTATAAGTTTGTCTTCGGAGGAGGAGGAGGAGGATATTATAGACCAAGAATAGCTTGTGAAGAGCTATAATCTGGAGAATGAGTGGCTACATTGATTTTTGCATCGACCATATTGATACAGAAATGGTCGCCATCTTGCGACGGTGGGTTTTGACTCCCACTAGCTGCATTTCCGGCGTTTGAGGAACTCGAGGACATGTCTTGGTTATGTGGGAATGGATTCATTAGCACGATGGGTGGTAGAGATAATATCCTTTCATATTCCACAATTTTGGGGCATAAATGGGTAAGGTGATCATCTGTGCAAAGCTTACAGGGAAATTTCACCTTACGTCTTTCTCATTTTCCCTCTCCAACATTATTATTCATCTTCTCATTATTAACATTGTCCTTGGGTTTATTACCATTTTTCCCACCGTTATGATTATTACGTCCTTTCTTATTATTCCCACTTGGTTGTTGGTTACCATTTGGGTTGGTCGATGATTGCACAAAATGTACATCCATCTACTGACTAGGATTGGAAGACATAGACGAAGATGGCCCTCCTGCAGACTGGTTTAGAGATAGCTCTTTCAAATGGTTTTTCAACGAGTCTAGAGATCTTACATTTGTGGAACCTACAATTCCATCATCATGAGGTCTAGGATTTTGTCTAGGGTTGTAAGTCGCCCACGGTGCGTCAGGAAGAAGGTGGTATAACATCCCAAATTGAGCATATATCAAGTCTAATTGTTGGGCTCTAAAGATCGCTTCTTCCTCAGTGGTAACCCTGAAAGTAGCAACTTCCTTTGAGATAGGGGCGTGAAAAGACTTAAGGAACCATTCTAAAATAAAGGCCAGGGTTATAGGGGTCTTAATCAACCTATGTTTTCTATGCCACTCTTGGATATGATCCGAGATATGAGTGTCGGTGTCCTCGCATAAAGTCGACAGAAGTTGTAGGACAGCATCATAACGAATGGGAAACTTGAAGTGGTTAAGAAATACCATCACCAACTGACTAAATGTCCCAGATGCCCACCTAGGTAACTCAATTTACCATTTCACAACAACTCCAATGAGGGTGCATTGAAATAATCTCAAACAAATAGAATCGTCATTAAGGGAATTTGATGAGAACCAAAGGTGAAAGGTAGTGATGTGATCACCAGGATCCTCTCCATTATTACCTTTGAACTTCAGAATGTCTAAAGGAAGCTTGGTGTGGATAGGGGGCCATGTAGGATCATGACTCATAGGGTTGTTCATTAACTTAGACAAGTATGACATATTAAGCATGGCCAAAAAAGTGAGACGAGGTTGTGACATATGGCACCAAGCTCCCGAGAAATATTGTACATGTGGAACTGCAACCCATCCAGGGTTTTGGTAAGAACCATAACCCTGTCTCATATTATAAGGCCCTCCTGCGAGATGATTCATAAAAGGTTGGTTGAGAATCATTCTAGTAGGAATGTTCTATTGAGGGTTATAAAAATTACCCCCAAGCAGATTGGATCTGGGTTGGGGGTTGCCCAAGGCGTGAAATTGACCTCCTCTGGGTGGAATTATAGAGGATAGAGGTGGATTCATCATGCCAAAAGTATTGGTCGGAATAGGCATCGAGGAGGTAGGGGTTATAGGATGGACCTTGAGCAGGAGATTTTCTACCAGGTTAGTTGTTCCACCGAGAAGTAATAGGATTGGACCTGGGGTTAAAAGCAGGAAAACCTCCTATATTAGGAGTCATTTGAGGGATTTGAGAACCACCAAATGAAAATGGAGTGTAAGGAGGTGTATTTCCCCCAATCCCAATGCTAGCATTAGGGCTAGCAGCTGAGATGGTGTTTGAAAACTGTGAAGTAAAGTTTGGCATACCATAGGAAAATGGACTAGAAGCCATAGGGATGGACTGAACATTATAGCTCGGTGAGTGACCAAGAGACCCAAAACGGTTCAAGGCAAAAGATTTACCATTTACTATAGGCCGAGGTATAGTAATGATAGGTGTCTCTGGTGCTACAACCATTGTGGTTGCAAGAGTCGAAGGGGTGCCATTAACTATAGTGGGTGTGGGATTCGAAGGGCTCCCAGTGTTCTGAATATTAGATTCATTACTCATCCTTCTAGAATCAAAACTCTAAACAATGGAGGTTTTTGTACCACATATAATAACTCTACGCCTTTTAGAAGGAAAATACTTGAAATCTGGTGGTAACTGTAACAAGCGACATGACTGGTAGGGATGCTAGTCTGACTCCACGATGACTTAAGAATCTGAAGATAAAAAATATATATTAAGGCCACCTAGTAATAAAAGAGCACACCAAAATTCAAACAGACAATATGCATGCAAACGGGGTAAAGTGGTTGAGTGGCCTCCCTCCCTAAAGAAGGAATGTCTCGCCCAAGAGGAGCCTGAGACTCCCTGCTAAAGATCGAAGGTAACATAATCAATTATAAGGGCCCTCGTGGGCTTAACAACCAGTCGATCAGATCCACCCGGAGAGGTAATCCTCCATAAAGTTTGTGTGTTGTCCAACCCTTATTTCACCCATGGTACCTGTAGAATAACCCCTGCAAGTAACCTATGTGGCACCTAAGTCAAGAAACTAAGAAACCATTGTATAACCGATGCACAGGAAAGTAGTCATAAGTCAGTTCCATTGTATGAGTAGGGTAGCAAAGCCAAAAATCTTGAAAGTAACGCCTCTCATGGAGGTAAAGGAACTAGAAATATCTCCAGATACGAATATATCCCTAGACATATCTCTGACACTAAGAAGGTATCAGGGGGATATCCCTTCAACCAACCTCGCGTGACTTTGTGACTGACTCTGGTGTGAGTGGAGCCTCCTCATATTACCAATTATACATTGGATTTCACCACTTATTTTCTTAGACACATATGTTGATTTAATTGCCTTGGAGAAGTTTACTCACAAAATCCTATTCCAAGGTACTAAATCCTAATCTAGTTTGTGCACCCTAGAAAATAAAATCGTGACTAATAAATTGTAAATTATAGCATAAATTTTATTGTCTGTGATTACTCAAAATGGTATGGTAGTGAAACTCATGATGTTATGACTCTGCAATAAAAGTAAATATGAAAATAATGAAAAGTCCTAACTTTAAATTTCAATGAATGATATGCTTCTAAAAACCAATGCAATTTTTCAAATTCAATTCTGCAATTCTGAAGTAAAAATGAAATCTTTCACTAAATGAACTAAGCTAATGACAAGGACTTAAAAGACAAAAAATTCCAAGCAATGCAAAATGCCTATTTTTTTGTATTTTCAATATACTAAAAAGAAAATGCATGGACTGATAAGCAACTTGATATATAAATTCTATTGTGTATAGAAAGAAATAACTCAAGCATAATACCAAGTAGCAAAGCACCCAACCTAATGTACAAGGAAAATAAAAATGAAAAGGTGATGAGAAATACTCCACCCAAAAATTCAACTCTAGACAGGTTTCCTGTCATCCCAGAGACGCTTAACAGACACTACAGAGACCTAAGAAGCCTCAACAAACATCAAATCCCACCTAACAAACACCAGACCAAGAAAATAGGCAAGGAAAAGTGGTGTATGCGACTATTCAGGAAAACAAAGCATATGTACGCAACTTGCAGAAAGACAGCTCGCGTATGTACACGTCTGTCAGGACAAAAAGGGCATATATATTTTAAAACAAGGCCAAGCAAGGGAGAAAGGCTGAAATCTCATACCCAGAGTGAATAGATACTATCAAGTAGTGATACTACAAGAAATAAAAAGGAATGAGAGAAATGCAAGGATAAAAATTTCTCCAAACCCTTAGAAAGAAGATCTTCCCCAGTATGGTCGCCAATTTTTTTACGAGGGAAAAACTCTCTATGGCAAGGGTAAACCACAACAGACGGATATGAATGCAAAAATCAACTTTGTCCCAACAACATGCTATATAAACCAATATGCGAGCAAGATAAGAAAGAGGCCTACCTCGTCTAGATGTTCGATGATTTCCATCGTTGAGCACTTTGACCCAAAGCTTTATACCTCCAACAAGTTCTCAACAAACAAGCTGAGAAATCATATGGTAATAATATAAAAGGTTAGCACATTAGATAAAATAATCCATTAATATACATAACAAATACACCCATGGATAATAACTCATATATTTGCAAGATATCAATTGGATGGGAAAGGACTATTTATATTCATAAATGATCAACAGAAGTGAAAACATTACAGACTTTCGTGTCGGTATGGTTTGGAACCGAGAAACCAAGTTCCTTCCAGCTGGGCCTCCACCACTTCAATCCTCCACCAAAGGCAGTCTCATAGAAGGGAGACAATGAGGTTCTCCATCAATAAGGGAAGAGCTTGGGGGATGAACATTGTGTTCAGACATAAAGGACAAAGGGATGCAGACTCAATATGAAGTAATAATTTCTCCAGAGTAACTTTTCTCTCAAAGTTGAATTATTTCTCCTCCTTTCCATAGCTCAGAATTGGCCCACTTATAGCCTTCAAATGGAACTGAAGGGCCAATTTGGAACGTTTCTAGTATATGGAAGGCCAAGGATCAGAGATCTCCTTTTGTGGCATGGAAACCTGACATTTAATTTTCATTTTTTGGCACAAATCTCAATGTACATGGGTTTTAGTGAAGCAACCTGCATATATACATGTTGTATAGTACGCAAGGTGCATACATGTGGAAAAAATTGTATTTTTAGCTTTGGATTTATCAAATAGGGATGATAAATCTGCATAGGGAAATGGAAAAAGGCCCTCTATGCAATATTGCATAGGGTGAGGAAAATCTTGCTATAACATCCATAGAAGTCCTGGCTGTGAAAACACGAAGTAGAGGTTAACCTGTCTCAAATGACCTTACTATGACCCCAAACTCGGGAGGAAAACTAGCTCTCGATCACCCTAAAGAATCTTTTTCTCCCCGAAGAAACCCTATAAACATACATACATGAGAATCACCCAAGCTAGATGACAACATAGTAGAAGATTTGAAGAAGTTGAAGGATAATATATCAGTTTTGGACATATGTAGAATCCCTTAGCAAAACGACTTTGTACTACAAGCATTGAAATCAGTAGAAAATCCTATGACAAGCACTGACCTAGGAAGAAATCTAACTCCCACAGATCTAGGGAATAAACTGACTGTGAATTCTTTCTCTGAAGATAAGAAAGGAAAACCTTTTGTCCCACCATTTCTTTTAACGTTTGAAGTCTTCAACATAAACCTCCATAATTGTTTGGTCAATTCAGGGGCATCTCTAATCTTATGCCACTATCTATTTGAAAAAAAAATTGAACACGGTTCCTCTCAAAATTGATAAACATGTGATACAACTAGACAGAACCCAGGTCAAGGTCATGGGAGAACTCAAAGATGTGATGATTAGAATAAAGACGCACCCTAAATTTATGCAAGTAATTGACATTATTGTAGTAGATATCCCATAATCTCATGGATTGTTATTAAGTCAAGATTGGTTCGAGAAGTTAAATGGATACTTTAGTACAAACTGGGCTCACCTTTGGCTTCCATTAAAGGGACACACAAATATGATCAGGATTGATAGGGAAAGATATCTAAAACACATTGTCACTGAATTAGAAACCCTTAACGAACCCTCATCGACAGTTTTTCTCGTGCTAGGAAATTATTCTTGTGACTCAGATTTTGGGAATTTCTCCCCCCTCTCATTTGATGTCCCCCTTACGCAAAACTCCAAAATTATTTTTCAAGAGGAATTGTCGATGACGGTGGAAGAAGCCCTTTTCTATCAATAACCTGCGTTAGAAATCACAGAACACACAAGAACAAAACAGGAAAGTTACATGAAAGAGGGAGTTGATAGGTTCTTCCCACAAGTATGGACCTTATATTTTGATGGCTCTAAATCGCAAGAAGGATCTAGG
>JZKD02S1773525.1:496721-532623 GCA_000966675.3 Picea glauca
TAAGGGGACCACTTTGGAGTTCATCCATATTTACTTCTTATCAACCATGACAAAACAATAATGAGTCATATTTACATCAAACACTATTGGGTCCATTACCCAAAACTTTATTCTACGAGTCTTTCTTCAAGGGTTGACATCAATGACAACCAACCTTAATCAACACATATTGTAGAGGAAAAGGAGCCAGAAAAGACATCATACCCAACAACCGATGCTCAAATTTAGGGGGTTCCACAGAATGAACAAGAAGTCAAGAGTGTCTTAGACACTGAGCTGCCCAATGCACTAGAGACCCAAGCGGATAGTCCGAAGGATGAGCCAGGGTCAGTCAAAGAAGAGGAAGAATCTCCACAACAAGAAATCGACATATCAACGGAGGATGATCAAGTAAGTATCGATCCTAACCCTAATGCCTCAATTTCAATCGGTACTCAACTCCCTGATGAGATACAAATAGAATTTGGGCCTTCGGAACACAAGGAGGAAGTTCAAGAACCCAGTCTTGAACAATTATATACCATCAGGATTCTAGGGAATACACTCACCTGGGGAGATCAACAAATCCCCAATCTCGTGGATGAATTAGCTAACATACATGCCATCGCTTATGACTAAAAAATAAAGTCTATCATGTAAAGAACCACCAAGAAGAGGAATATCACTCTAGATCGCTCCATCCTTATCACCATGGAAGAAAATTTGATAAATACAGAGCATGACAAAACATTTGAACTTATCGGTGCAGGGATGGAAATCTCAGATGCCACCCTAGACAGAGCAAAAAGGCATGAAGAGGAATTGTCCGCTACCCTAAAATATTTAGAATATTTGTGCCATTTGGAAAATTATTACCAGGATACCACACAAGTCGCGGTGTTCCTGATGAACGAGTTCCAACATATCTATAATAAATTTTCAAACGGGCGCCATCTTTTCACTGCAAGAATAGTCGAGTACCAAGAAGACATCCTCATGGCACTGGAAATGTGTAAAGATATGGAGAGGTGGTATGATAAAGTTCACCAATCCATGGAAAGGATCGACTACATCAGTGTCATTCAGCAGGGCCGAGACACTAAAGATCACGACATTCGGGTACTCTGAGATAGTAGCATCGTACACATAATTAAATCTATTGAATATTGGGTGAGAATGGCCCAAGAGCCTAATTGGGAGATCCAAGAAAAGTGGTTTGAGTGTGAAACTAATGGGACCAAAGTCAACCGAGTGATGAGAGACATCATCCTTCTGAAATTTGGCACCCGTGATGACTTTGTCGACTTGCGCGACATTGTCAAATTACACACCAAAAAAGACTCATCATGGGCTGCGAAGATAACAAAGGTGGTGAACATGGTGACAGGACAAGTGCATCAGTTCATGGAGCACTTGATCAAGGATCAGACAATATTACAACAATTAAGTGCCAAAATAGTCAAATATCGATCACATGTAGTAGAGATCAAGGATATCCTTTCGGCCCCATTGGATCAACGCAAGTTTATACGCTAACACGTGAAAGGATATTTTTATCCAGTGGTCAGAGTACGAGAAGAGTCATCCACTCAAATGAAGCCATTAGATGAATTTTGAAGACTGGAAGAAGAAAGCGCCATGTGGCGAGTTTTTTTTTACTTAGCTGCACTTTAATTGTTATTTTTAGTTAATTTTATGTTATAAATAAGAGCATCGACCGGTTAGTTAAAGGTTGATGGTTGTTATAAATACCCTCATTTTTTTTTTGTTAAGAATTATTTCGTAGCTACCTTTAATTGAAAATTTATTTTGAGACCAGAGACAAGTTTGTGTTTTTCATCAAATGCGTGTATGCTTGGATGTGGAGAATAATTATTTCTTATTTTGTCTCATGAATGGATGTTGTAACGAGTAAGAGCTACTAAATTTGTTGATAAGTTATTTGATTCAGTTTTTAATAGTTCTTTTCTTTAACAATGAAAATAAATCGTTGTGTTATTATGAGATTGATGATTAGAGTTGAGTGAATTATTTTTACTTGCCATCATTTATCGCATGCATGTTTTCTTCTGATAAATTGTATCTCAATTAGTAATTGGAATAACCACATGGTTAACGTATTAGTACTAGGCCCATGGTAGACAATCATTGTCTGCATGCTAGAGTGAAAGGGTTATCCCAGGCTCAACCTCTCCTCTAGTAGTTAATCTTGGTTCCACTTTGTCACTTAGCTGGTTTATACCAGCTTTATCTTATATCAGTCCCACCTAAGAGAAAACACAAAAAGAGAATGCTCAAATAGAAGGAGAAAGTCTTTCATAAGAAAACGTAAAGCCCATTGATTATTTTAGCCAGATTGCAAGATCTGGAGAACCATTCCACTATTAAACGCTGCAGAGTCTTATTGGGCCTTGGTGGTGGGTTTGGTTCCTGGTGTTGAGTTAAAGGGATTTAGGACCCCTCAACACGATTTACTTGTCTTTTTTTTAAATGTGTGTTTTGATTTATAAATGGTGCAAATGTCGGTCTAAAACATAATTATCCAGTGCATCTATTAATGTGTTTATACATCTAGAAATATGTTGATACTCAATATAATCAAAATGTCTTTCCAAGAGGCGGATTCTTAAGTATACCCATAACATAGTAGGACTTCAGATGGAATAAACATTACACAATTGTAACACTACTAGCTATGAATCAAGTCATATAATAAGATGATGGATTCCAAATTAAATGGTGTCATTTAATAACTTGGTAACTTCACTGTATTCTACGATATTATTAGTTGCAGGACCAAGGAAAACACTGTGTAGACTGATCAACTCATCTGTAGGTGCATAGATTTCCCATGCAACAGATGCTAGGTTTTGAGTGTTGCGACTAGCATGATCAACTAAGCCAACATAGGGTAGAAAAAGCACCGACATATAGAAACCAAGAACAATGCAAGGTAAGCATATTAAAGGCGAAACAAGAAACGAAAAAAACACACTAGAGTATGATACACTAAAAATACAAAGCACTCATGAAAAAAAATGTTTAAGCATAGTACTTCTTCAAGTAAAGCCCATTTCTAGGTTCACCCAAAGGAATTCCATCATAATCTACCAGCTCATAATCCCCTTTATCAAACACTCATTTAACGATATACAGGCCACACCACATGGGCTAGAATTTACCAGCCCCTAATAAGTCACGATTTTGGTCATAAAGGAGAACTAAATCACCCTTGGAAAAAACATGCGGTTTGACATGCTTGTCGTATTGATATTTGACACGTTTTTCCTGAGTTTCTATGACTAAAGAAGCATCACGATGAGTCTCGTCTAATTGCATCAAATACAAGAGACATTCCTCTTCGACTGAGGTGTTAGGGAGAACTTCGATAGCTAGTTTCAAATATGGGATTTCACATTCAATCGACCGAATAGCTTCAATACCATATACTAATTGGAAAGGTGTGAACCATGTGGAAGATTTAACGGATGTCTGATAGGACCAAAATGTCAAGAATAACATAGTGTGTGAGCTTGACTTGTGAATTCCTACCATCCTTCGAAGCATAGTAATGAGAAATTTGTTGATTGCTTCAACCTGGCCATTGGCCTATGGATAGTAAAGGGTTTAGTTTTCATGTCAAAGATCCAACTTCTCGGTAAGTTCAGGGATCATGAAATTGCAAAAATGAATACCATGGTTAGTGATGATGGCTTGAGGGACACCAAACTTAGTAACGATATGATTGAATATGAACAATGTTGTCATTTTCTCGGTATTATCAAATGTAGGCATAACCTCAGCCCATTTAGTGAAATAATCCATGGCTACAATAATGTATCCATGCCCTCGGCTGAGTGAGGGATACATGTCATGAAGTCAATGCCCCATTTAGTGAATGGACCAATGAAAACTACAGGGTAAAGAGGAGAAGGATGTGATCGGATCTTATTGTTATACGTTTGAGAAGCGTGAAATCTCACAATGGTAGTAATGCAATCCTTAAACAACGAAGGCTAGAAGTAACCAACTTGTAATATCGTTTGGGAAGTGGCATACCCAGACATATGACTGCCACATACTCCGCAATGACATTCATTTAAATCTTTCTCAGCTTCATCATATGTTAGACATCGTCAAAATACAGAATCAATACCACGACGGTAAAGGGTATCACTGAGGATGATGTATAGATGGGCTTGATACCGAATATGAAGATGATATACATGAGAAATATCATTCCAGAAAGTTTGGGTTTGGAGATAACTGATAATTTCTCCATACCATATGTCATCGAAAATGATCAGAAAGAGAGACACATCAAGAAAGGAATCCTTTGCCACATTTTATGTCTCAGTGGAGGGAAATTCACATATCAACTTGACGAAAATCAAAGATTTCTTTGACTTGGATCTCTTAAACTCCAAATTAAAATACTGGAGAATCACTATCCATTTGGATTATTTCCCCCCTAAAAATTGTCGGGTAAGGATGTGTTTCATAGGGTTGTAATCGAAAATGATTGTGGTTTTTCACAATAAGATATAATGACAAAATAATTGCACAGCTTGAACAGCTGGCAAGGCCAGTTTCTCCACATGCATATATTTGGTTTCGGTGGTCATGAGTCTCCAACTCAAATAGTAGATATCATGTGAATCATGTGAATCATCCTCTTGGACTAGTACCATGGTGATGGTAGAGTTCGAAGTAGCAAATTATAAGAAATAATCTCGACTATAATCGTGGGGAAATAAGAGTGGTGTACGGGTTAAGGCGAGTTTCAAAGCTTCAAAGGATATGTTAGCAGTGTCGTCCCATATAAAATTGTGACCCTTCTTAAGAATTTGAGTGAACCTTTTGTTAGTTCCACATAATTGGGGATGAATCAACGTAAAAAAAATTCCTTCCCTTGCAAACTTTAGAGTTGGTGTAAGGTAGAAGGAGGGGGAAAATTGAGAATAGCTTCAACCTTCAAAGGATCCACCTTAATCCCATGTGTAGAAACAATAAAACCAAGAATTCATTCGGACTCCACCCAAATAACACATTTATGTGGATTCAATCGTATACAATAATATCGACAATGTAGTAAAATGGCTCGTAAGTGTGTCGGGTGATCTTGGAAATGCATGTAATGCACTGGTAAATCATCGAGGTAAGGGTGTAAAATGTTCTTATTATAATGAAAAGCATAAGACATTGTGTGTTGAAAAGTCACACCATCATTCTTGAGACCAAAAGGGAGTTTCTGGTATGAAAAGGTTCCCCAAGGGAAAATAAAAGTAGTCTTATGTTGATCTGGGGGTAAAATATTGATTTGATTATAGATGGAGAATCCATCCATCAAAGAGAAGATTTCAGTTCTGGCACAATTGTCAATGATCTCATCAACAAAAGGGGTCAAATAATTATCTTTGGGACAAGCCTTTTTGATATCCCTATAATCTACACAAACACGGATCGTGCAGTGCTTCTTTGTAACCTGAATAATATTATACACCCAATCAGTCAACGCTACATGGTAGACAAAACCAGCTTTAAGAAGTTTTTCAACTTCGATTTTAATAGCAACACATTTGCATGGATGTACGGGACGAAGTCTCTATCAAACAAGTTTAGTGTCTGGATAATTCTTAATTTCATGTACAACAATATCTAGATCAATTCCAGGCATCTCTTTGTAACTCCAGGAAAAAACATCACAAAATTCTTGGAAAAGGGCTTTGTAAATTCAGACTCATTAGGAGAAAATTAGACATCGATATGAACATTTTCCATGATTTTGGGTTTAATCTAAATATCTAGAGGGATGGTGGGTGAAATATTTCCCAAGTTCCCTTCGTACAAAAAATCGTGTGTTGGTTCAAGAACAGGGGGAATAGTAATGACAATAGACGGATTCAAAATCCATTGGTAACTCTCTATAATATCGGGATTCAGGAAGAGGATATAACGATGATGCCCATCATCCCATGGTGTATTGTACCAAATACCTAAATAAAAAATATCACAATAGATCTAAAGATATCTAAATACAATCACCACACAAGATGTATGAAACAATATAGAAAACCACCACTTTATTATATCAAACCCTTAAGGTAGGGAAACACCATACAATGGATCATGTTATGGAAATAATGCTCTCATGTTCACTTGCCTCTTCGAGGGGGAAACCTCCTAATGAGCTTCATTTCCAAATACAATACTTCTCTTCATGTCCCCTTACATTGCTTGAACACCTTTATATAGTGCTACCATCACCTAAGAACATTCTAGAGGAGGAATCTTCTAGAAGTAGAACCTTCTAAGAAGTCCTCTTACATTTATTATATCTAACTACTCATTTATTATGTATAACTACCATAGTGGGCCTTATTTAATAATATAGTGGACCTAGTCCACCTTACCTTGAATGTCCTCCACTATTATCATTATGGTCCCTCTGAGCCCCCCCACTACCTCTCTGGCTACCTAACATTACATCCCCATTATGAAAGCATTGTCCTCAATGCTTTATGTACAACCATATACCAGAGTCCCATGGATAAGTGTGGACCAGAGTGTTGAATTAGACTAGAGAACTAGGGTCCCATGGATAAGTGTGAACCATAGTGATGAAGTAGACTAGAGAGCCAAGATCCATTGAGAAATTAAATCCACCATGCTGAATTAGTCCAACCTCCATTGTAAACTAGGGTCCCATGTCCAAGTGCTCATGTGAACTTCATACAGAAGATATCAGAACCCAATAAAAAACTGAAAATGATGCTCCCAATACTGACACCTATCATGTGGATCCAAATATGAATATACATCCACATAGTGGGAAAGGGTCAAAGTTGAATCTAGAAGGAACAATACCATTCTAGAATATGCAAGTTGGACATTGGTAATCATAACTAGCTCGTGATGTGAGACATTGATGTTCTCTACAAAAGGTGTAGTAGAGTCATCAAATAAAATATGGAAGTGGTTTTTGTTGATGAATGCAACTATGTGAGACATTCTCTAGCTTACAAACCTATGAGATGTGGATCATTGCAGCTATGTCAGTCTTTCTCTCAGCTTACAAACCTGAGAAAAAGTCCATAATAAGGATATGTGGTTCCTTCCTAAGACAGATCTAGGAATGTAGAGATGACCTCCCCCATTCAAAGAGTTGAGAATAAATCCAGATGATTATCCAATGGGAAAGGTGATCTATTGAGTTAGACGTGCATGTGGCTAAGCACAAGGTGAATGTGTGAAATCTCAAAGTGTTGGGTGCATCGTCATGCAAACAGAAATGAAGATGATGTATTAGCCTCCTCTGAGCAGCAGAGTTGAAGAGATAACTACAGATAATTCTCCTATGTGAGGAAGTGGGAATGAATATCTGTAGAGTGGACATGCCTGTGTATGAGCATAGGTGAACATGTGAAGATCAGGGTCTTATGTTTAATGCAGTGAACTAGAGATATGACATCCCTATGGATGTGCCTCTAGTGGATGCGTACTAGTGGGGTATATCGGATCCTATTCTATATATTTTTCAAGAGTCAGACCTTCCTGTAACCCTAATTGTTATGTAAAGGGTACATGTCAGCCCCAACTTAATGTTATTAATAATAAATGTAAAAGATAATTAATCTGGTTAATATTAATTATAATTATAATAATTCTTATTATTATTATAATTATTATAATTATAATGTCGCTTAGAGAGGTCAGTCATGTTGAGCCAATAGACACTTTAGTTGACAGGTTTAGGTTAGTATAAGTAAAATTAAAATCCCCATTGCAGAAACATATCTTTCATGTGAGTTTGGAAATTTCAACAAGTACATCTACTTGGGAAAAGGTGCTCACCTTTCTTGGGCACTAGTATTCTAGGGTTTGAGCACCCTCTTGTGTGATAGGTATTTCTTAGTGGTGAAGGTATTTCTCTTGAAGAATATAGAAAAGGATTTGGCTGGGTTTTCTTCCCTTGTTGAGAAGGATTTCCTAGAATACTTCTTGTGTTCTTATGCATGGTGTTTCTTCTTGTGATCTTGGTTGCTACAACATTATTGTCTATGGTTAAGTTAAATGATAAAATGGAATGAACTTCATGATTAACCTAGATTATTGAAAAATAAACATGGTATCATATCATAGGTCTTGAAGAACCCATTGCACAAGCATCTACCAGTCTCCTCTCTTTTCTGCAGAACTGTATGACCCTCCTAGGGTTTCCAGAAAATTTGTATGACCTTCCTTTATGAGGTGTTTAAGCCCTTAAATACTTGAACGTTGCAGATAATTTTGGCATAGGAGAGTATGGCCTCCTCCAATGCATATCCAGAGACTCTCAGAGTGATATTCCCAACATTTTGAAATTTTGGCCCTAGGGTTTCTAGGGTTTTGCCAATTTCTACAGAAATTTCAAAATTGGGGTTTCTGCAAACTCATTGAAGGAGCTCTTCATCTCACCAATGTTCTCCTGTATTTAAAAGGATCATTTTTTTCATTCATAACTCCAATAAAACCTAAAAGTTCTATCCTAGCCTAACTGTTAGGTTTTCTAGCCTAGTTGACAAAGGGTTGTGAAGAATCTAAAATTATGATGAACAAAAACTATGATGGAAGATAAGCTTGATGAATCAAGAAACTCTGAAGTTATTGAAAGACAATATTTCATAGGAATACTTATTTTGGGTAATACAAAAGGGTTTACCAGAGACAACTATCAATGAATGGAAGGAATATGACATCATGACAAGGAATCAAATTGGCTACTCAAACTCTTACATTGAAGGGCTAGCTTCAAAATAAAAAAGATGAAAAAAGGTGACATTGTGACTATATTCTTCATAAAAATCTCAAAGGATAGAGATCATACAAGAACCATTGGATAAATCATATCATCATCCTCAGGTATGCACTTGTATATATTATTTGTATCATTATCATGAGGGAAATTGCAGGAAGAAGGAACCTTTGCTGAAAAACATGGATCCAGAGGGATCTTAGTGCATTCATAGGAACGACACACTCAAAGTAAATACTATAGGTTTGATTGTTTTAATTTTCATTCCTCTAACCTATATTTCTATAAGTTTTCTAGATTACAAGTAGGTGTTGTAGTTGTGACAACATTCCTTAAATTTTTTTGATTATAGAGATGTACTCATTATACTCCTTCAGGAGATATTCTTGTGATGGTTCTTTTTGTTTTCTTGTTCCAGATGGGTTAACAAGAAAAGGAATATGTTTATCCTTAAAAGTGATCCACTTGACTGAAAAGGACTCAAAACTATTTGAGAAATAGGAATAATAGAACCATCATTGAGGAAACCAATGCAATAATGCATGATCAGAATCCTTCTATGATTCTATGGGCAGAAGCATGCATGACACGGTATATGTTCAGAACAAGAGTCTTCACCAAATTTTGAAAAACACAACTCCCGAAGAAGCCTCCACCAGAGTGAAGTTTGATATTGAGCACTTCAGGATATTTTGGTGCCCAATGTATTTTCATGTACCCAAAGAGAAGAATTCCAAGCTAGATCCCTTAGAAAGAAATGATATAGTGAATCTTCAAAGACATTCTAGATCAACATCCCTAGTTAGAGACAACTTGAGATAAGAAAAAATGTTGTCCTTGAAGAAGAGATAGTTTTTCAAAGACCCAGAGAATATCAGATGGAAATTGACAGTGAGAAATACCTTCTCCCCCTTCAGCAGTCCAGAGGGAGACATACATTATTCTAGTTGATCCAGTTTCTCCAGTTGATATGTTCATATGTATTGCAGTAGGGCATAAAAGGCCTACCTAGACTTACTCTGCAAGAGCAAGAGAAACATACAAGACTCTCAAGGCACATACCGAGAAAGTGAAGGAGATTTTCAAGATATCATTCAGTCATGAGCCACTTCATTGATGTTGAGCCTCTTTGTCTTAGAGAAGAAACAAGAGAACATGTATGGCAAGATGCCATAACAGAAGAATACCAATATATCTTAAAGAATTATGTATAATATATTATTCAATAACCATAAGGGAAGTCTGTGGTAACTTCCAATTGGATCTATAATATCAAGCATACAGCTGATGGAAGTGTCGATAAATACAAAATGATATCTATAGCCAAAGGTTTCTCTTAAACAGAGGGAGTTTTCTATGATGAGACACTTGACCTAGTAAACCTGATACACTTCCATCTGTACTACCATCCATGATTTGGAAACTATATCATATAGATAGATTCTTGATGAGTTTGTATTTCGGCAAGAGTGTTGTTGATCCAAACCTATATCATTACAATGTTGGTGACGAGAGCCTAATCCTGATGACTTGTTCAGAAAGAATTTTTATTGGATACAAGTAATCCTTGAATTTTTAATTCGAGATGAAGAATTTGAGTATGATGCACTACTTGTTGGGACAAGAAGTACGACAGAGGACCGATAGGATTTTCCCGAGTCAAGGAAAATATACAATGAAAATATTAAAGAAGTTCAGTATGACAGAATGAAAAATACATTGTGATGGATTTAAAGAAGAAGATTGATGATGATTCAGACGAGACTGATCCATAGGTGATTGGATCACTAATGTATCTGGTTAACACCAGACTTGATTCATGCCATGCAATGAGCGTGCCTAGTCATTTCATGAGTCAATCGAGATAGACTCACTAGACAACAAAAAAACATGTATTGATATATATGCGAGGCACAGTTGGATATGGCCTGACATATGCCTCCAGTATGAACTTGAGTTTGGAGGACATGTCGATTCAGATAGACCACAAAGTATAGTGAACCAAAAAAGCACATTCGACTGATGTTGTATCATGTATTTTTTCATAGTTTCCTATGTAGCAGGAAACAAAAATATGTAGCCTTGAGTACCACAGAGGAAGAGTATATAACATCGAGTGTGCAAATCAATGTGCCTTCACAAGATTCTGAAAAATTTACATGACCATGAGATGGATCCTATGATGATAATCAAGAGTTGTGAGTAATCTTCTTGAGAACCTATTGTTTCCTGATGGATCGAAATATGATGAGATGAAATATCCTTATAATAGAGATATGATGCAGAGGAAAATTGTACTCATGAAGTACCTTCCTACACATGAGAAGATTTCATATATCTTCAGCAAATTAACTTCGTGAAGAATGGCTCCCTAGTTGAGAGGGAGTGTCAAGAACTCCAGCCAAGACAAAATTCAAAATACATCCATGTGAGACTTGGCATGATAAAGAATGCCTCCCTAGATGAGAGGTAGTGTTGATGACTGTAGCTATGTGAGAAATTATCTAGCTTACAAACCTGTGATATGTGGATCATTGCAGCTATGTGCGTCTTTCTCTCATCTTACAAACCTAAGAGAAATCCCCTAAGAAGGGCACGTGGTTCCTACCTGATATAGATCTAGGAACGTAGAGATGCTCTCCTCCATTCACAGAGTTGAGAAGAACTCCATATGATTATCTAGTGGGAAAGGTGATCTGTTGAGTTAGACATTCTTGTGGTTGAGCGTAAGGTGAACATGTGAAAGCCCAAAGTGTTGGGTGCATCATCATGTGAACAGAAATCAAGGTGATGTATTAGCCTCCTATGATCATTAGAGTTAACGAGAAGACTCCATATGATTCTCCTGTGTGAGGCAATGGGAATGAAGATCTGTAGAGTGGACGTGCTTGTGGATGAGCACAGGTGAAAGTGTAAATATCTGGTTCTTCTATGTAATGTAGTGAACCAGAGATATCACATCCATATGGATGTGCCCCTAGTGGATGAGCACTAGTGGGTGTATCAGATCCTTTTCTATGTATTGTTCAAGAGTCATACTTGCCTATAACCCTAATTGTTATGTAAAGGGTATAGGTTGGCCCCACCTTAATGTGATTGATAATAAATGTAAAAGATAATTAATCTGGTTAATATTAATTACAATAATTATTATTATTATTATTATTATAATGTGTCTTAGTGAGGTCGGCCCTGTTG
Organism: Picea glauca; assembly: GCA_000966675.3. NCBI lineage: Eukaryota > Viridiplantae > Streptophyta > Pinopsida > Pinales > Pinaceae > Picea > Picea glauca. Next base: position 508,693 of record JZKD02S1773525.1, read on the forward strand.
AGCTAATAGACACTTCATTTGACAGGTTTAGGTTAGTATAAGTAAAATTAAAATCCCCATTATGGAAACATATCTTTCATGTGAGTTTGGAAATTTCAACAACTATATCTACTTGGGAAAAGGTGTGCACCTCTCTTGGGCACTATTATTCTAGGGTTTGAGCACCCTCTTGTGTGCTAGGTCTTTCTTGGTGGTGAATATCTTTCTCTTCAAGAATATAGCAAAGGATTTGGTTGGGTTTTCTTCCCTTGTTGAGAAGGGTTTCCCAAGATACTTATTGTGTTGTTTTGAATGGTGTTTCTTCTTGTGATCTTGGTTGTTGCAAAATTATTGTCTATGGTTAAGTTAAATGATCAAATGGAATGAACTTCATGCTTAACCTAGCTTATTGAAAAATCAATAGTTTTCATCCCAAAAATAACAACTATCCATATACCAATCATCGCAATCAACCTCAAAATCATACCAAGCATATATTTATTGATTATATTCATCCATGATGCCTACCATATAGAAATCTCTCTTGCATGTTATCCAATGAATCTTGAATACTATGAAAACTATCATTGAGGCTATCTGTGAGGCCATCTACAAATTCATCCAATCTATCATTCAATGTGTCATACAATTGAGATTTGAATGCTTCATTAATTTGTAGAATTTATTTGAGGGTTTGAGAGGAAACAACCATCTAAGAATCCTATGAAAATTTATGAACTCTACGATCCTGCTGTCATCACGAAAAACCCTGAAAAATGTTGAATCTAAAATGGTCATAACTTCACTTCCCGGACTCCATTTCGGCTGATTGTTTTTTTCAAATTGGGTATTTTTCCGAGAGGAATTCAAATAAATAATTTTTTTTTCCAAATTCTTCTCATAAAGCTTCAAATATGAACCTGAAGTGCACCGCCCTCTTTTTCTTCCCTAGAAAAATTCTGCAAAAAGAGAAAAAATATTATTCCCTTCTTTGGCCAAAGAAAGAGCTTTGATACCACTTGTAATGTACCAAATACCTGAATACAAAATATCACAATATATATAAATGTATTTGAATACAATCACCACACAAGATGTATGAAACAATATACAAAACCACAACTTTATTATATCAAACCCTTAAGGTAGGGAAACACCATATAATGAATCCTATTATGGAAGGGATCCTCTCTTGTTCACTTGCCTCTTCGAGGGGGAAACCTCCTAATGTGATTCCTCTCCAAATACAATACTTCTCTTCATGTCCCCTTACATTTCTTGAACACCTTTATATAGTGTTACCATCACCTAGGAACATTCTAGAGGAGGAATATTCTAGAAGTAGAACCTTCTAAGAAGTCCTCTTACATTTATTATATATAACTACCATAGTGGGCCTTATTTAATAATATAGTGGACCTAGTCCACCTTACCTTGAATGGCCTCCACTATTATCATTATGGGCCCTTTGGACCCCCCCACTACCTCTCTGACTACCTAACATTTCATCCTCCTTATGAAAGCGTTGTCCTCAACACTTGATGCACAACCATATACCAAGGTCTCATGGATAAGTGTGGACCAAAGTGTTGAAGTAGACTAGAGAACCAGGGTCCCATGGATAATTATGAACCATAGTGATGAAGTAGACTAGAGAACCAAGGTCCCATTGAGAAATCAAAGCCACCATTATGAAGTAGTCCAACCACCATTGTAAACCAGGGTCTCATGTCCAAGTGCTCATGTGAACTCAACATGGAATAGATCGGCATCCAATAATAAACTAAAAATTATTCTCCCAATGCTGACACCTATCATGTGGATCCAAATAAGAATATTCATCCACATAGTGGGAAAGGGTCAAAGCTGAATCTGGAAGGAACAATACCATTGTAGAATATGTAGGCTGGACACTGGTAATCATAACTAGCTCTTGATGTGGGAAATTTATGTTCTCTACAAAAGGTGGAGTATAGTCATCAAATAAAATATGGAAGTGGTTGTCATCTGAGAAATGACAACTATCCATATACCAATCATCGCAATTGTCCTCAAAATCATACCAAGCATATATTTCTTGATTATATTCATCCCTGATGTATTCCATAACAAATCTCTCCTACATGTTATCCAATGAATCTTGAATACTACGAAAACTATCATTGAGGTCGTCTGTGAGACCATCTACAAATTCATTCAATTTGTCTTTCAATGTGTCATACAATTGAGATTTGAATGCTTTAGTAATTTGTAGAATTTATTTGAAGGTTTGAGAGGAAATATCCAAATAAGCATCCTATGAAAATTTATGAACTTTTTATTCCCGCTTCCATCACAAAAAATGCCAAAATATATAACAATAAATTATGGCAAAAAACAATGGTTTTTTTCCGGAAAAACCCTGAAAAACTGTTGAGTTTAGATGGTCATATCTTCACTTCTCGGACTCTGTTTCGGCTGATTTGTTTTTTGAAATTGGGTATTTTTCCGAGAGGAATTCAAAGACCCAATTTTTTTTGTCAAATATATCTCTTATACCACTTTTTAAGTACCAAATACTTGCATAAAGTTTCATGCAAAAACACCACAAAGATTCAGAGAAAATTATAAAAGAAACCACCACTTTATTATATCAAGACCCTTAGGGTAGGGAAACACCATACAATGGATCCTATTATGGAAGGGATCCTCTCCTATTCACTTACCTCTTCGAGGGGGATTCCTCCTAATGAGATTCAACTCCAATACAATACTTCTCTTCATATCCCATTACATTGCTTGAACCCCTTTATATAGTGCTACCATCACCTAAGAACATTCTGGAGGAGGGGTCTTCTAGAAGTAGAACCTTCGAAGAATTCCTCTTAAATTTATTATATGTAACTACTCATTTATTATATCTAACAACCATAGTGGTCCTTATTTAATAATATAGTGGACCTATTCCACCTTACCTTGAATGGCCTCCACTATTATCATTATGGGCCCTCTGGGGACCCCCATTATCTCTCTAGCTACCTAACACATGGGGTATATTCCATGGGAATAACTATCATGATCATATCATCGGTGTGAAATACCACGTGAAATGGATCAGGAGACATATCTAAGAGAGAACAAGGAGAAGGAGTTGTCGATTGAATAGCTTGATAAGACAATTCTACCATACTTAAAGGCATTCAATTGCCATAACAAAGACAACCGTTAGAGCTAGGTACTATCCAAGGGTCATAAGACTCAGGGGTTTCACCAACAATGGTCGTTATTGTATTAATCAAAGCGACAAAAGGAGGAGGAACATCGTGTGGTGGAATGAATAAATTACCCATTAATGATGAATCCTTTAACAGACCCACACTAACATTCTCATAACCGGGAGGTGTTTTTGCTATGAATGGAACATTACTATTGTGTGAATCAGAAATAAAGAAGGAAATATGATCTATAGTAACAAATTTTCCTAGGTGAGGGAAACGAATCACACGGAAAAGAGTAGAAACAACTGCATGTGTATAATCAATCTCCTTCATAAACAATGGTTCGACAAATGTTCTTATTTTCCACAATGACTTGTATTTGAAACGTTAATTGATGAGGGAGTCTTGGAATGTTGTCTTCCAAGTCAAATATTATCAAGTTTGTGTCAGTAGGATCAATTCTACCAATATCCTTTAACAGTGTCTTTTGTTGCATAGGAAAACTTTGAAGGACTTTGACAACCAACATCGCAGAAGGTGCTTGTGCAAGATCTTCTACAATACTATATTTTTTAGATGCACGTGCATGAGGGTTAAATGATGACTTATGAACAATTCCCTTAGGATGTGGATGAATACCTATATCTATACTTGGTCATTCGATATGAAGAGGACTATTGGGAGGTGAAGTTGATGGAGGAGGTTGAAGCAATGGAGGCTGTGAATCATCAACTTTCTCTTTTGAAGGAGAATAATCTTTGGCTCGAGTAGCGACTACAAATTCGTTCTTCTTGGAGTCACCAGTACACACAACTACATAATATGTGGTAGAGGGAGAAGGTTGGTCATGAATAACCAATTGGGCCTGTTGCTGAGAAGGAAAATGTTGTGACAAAACAACGGGTGTAGGAGGTGTCCTGGTCCCTTGCAGGAACTTAGTAACCTCGGCACGTCATGGACAATATTTTGTATAATGTTCCTCACTAAAGATAAGACAGGGATAACAAGGTTTTATATTTTCTTTATCATCAACAGACCAAGTCTTGGGTTTATCAGATTGTTTATTATTATTTTTATCCTCTTTATTCTTACCCTTCCCTTTCATTTTATTTTGATTTTTACCGGTAGGCGTAGACTTAACTGTATTAACCTTAGAAGTTTTACCAGGAGAAGGAGCTGGAGGAGTAACATTTTGTACATTAGCAGTAGTAGATTTTTTATTGGAATGATTCATTTGTTTGGACTAAGTCTCAGCATGAAAATTTCTAATCACACCATCGATAGCATGAGAAGCTACTGGAGGTGTTGAGGATCGGGGTTGGATTTGTAGACAGGTGAGGAGCATCAGGGATTAAATCATATAGTGTGTCCATTCATGAATAAATGAGATCCAAGTATTGATCATGACTAATCGCATGTTATTTAGTGATGACACCACCCATGGAAACATCACAGGCTATAGGACCGATGAGTGATTTGGTAAACCACTCATCCGACAATTGATCAGGAAGGGGAACTTTGATTAACAATATTCTCCTCCTCCACTCGTGAATATGATCGAAAATGTGAGTAGATGAGGATTGTTTAAATGAACTCAAAATTTTGGTTCTTGTCTCATATCGTATCGGTAATTGGTAATGTGTTAAGAAATCCATAGCTAAGGTGTTGAAATCATTGAAGAATACTCATGGAAATTCGATATACCATTTGGTTTTCAAACCTGAAAGAGTTCGTTGGAAAAGGTGTAATCTAATGGAGTCATCCATCAAGGAGTTGGATGAGCACCAGAGATGAAATTTCATGACGTGATTATTTGGATCTTCTCCCGATCGACCATCAAAATTAGGGATGTCTCATGGTAATTTGGAAGGTATGAACGTCCAATAAGGAGAATGCAAAATAGGATCATTCAAAATCCTAGACAAATTTGGTAAATCCAAAGTAGCAAGAAATGGAAACTATTTGTTCACTTGAGGAAACTGGTAATTTTAAGGAGGCAATCCTGTAGGTATACCAGTAGGACCATAAACAGTATGAAGATTGTTAAAGATTCCTTTCAAATTTGGTGGTGGAGGATTTTGAGTCAAATATCTAACATGAGTTGCTTTATTGGGTATGCTACCTTGGAAAGGAGAAGTAGACTGAAAATATTGACGCTAGGTAGGATTTACAAAGCCTGGATATGGTTGTCTAGGATTAGGGCATACAAAAGAATTCTCTTGAGGATTTTCCCCTCCGTATGGTTGTTGATTTCCTCGAAAAGGAAAATTCCAAGGTTGATATTGTAATCCAGGTGTATATTTTTTGTACACTTGGTTATGACCCCCAAATTTGGGTTGCCCCCCAACTTGAGGCTGCCCCCTAACTTGAGGTTGCCCCCCAACTTGGGTTGTACCCAAAATTGAGGTTGGCCTCTAAAAGGAATTTGAAAACCAGAAGAGATAGAATGAATTGTGCCTCCAAATTGATTGGGGATACTTGGGACATGAAGATTAGAAGCTAGGCTCTCTAGAGACAACCTGGGTAGGTATAGGAACAAAAGCGCTAGCAACATTATACCCAGGTGGAATAAAAATATTGAGCCCTCTAGATTGATCCGAAATCGGATCCAGAAGCCTGATAGGGCTTGAAAAATGCTCAAAAATGAAAGTGCTTAGAATGCGACGAAACATGTGCCATTGCGTCCGTATCGTCTTCCTAATTCTGGTGGTATATTTACTTCGTCAAACGGAGTCCGTATGGAGAAGATATCGCGTTCTGTCCGAAAAGTCAAATAGGCAAAAAAGGGGGATGACTGTACAGTCCGTACAGTCCACGTGGCAGGGTCGTATAGCTGATGTGGCAGGGCCGTACAGCTGATGTGGCGGCTTCAGAAGTTGACACGTGGCAGACCGTATGGAGGACATGTGGCATCACCAAGACGCGACACGTGTCATGCGGATTTGGCACTTTTGGCGTATGATCGGACCAGTATTGAGGTGACACGTGTCACCACTCACAGGGTGACACGTGGCAAGCTGACGTCATCAGATGATGTGGCAGCTGATGCAACAGGATGACTGGGCAGTATGGCAGGAACACGTGGCAGCACGGCAGAGAGACAAGTGGCAGTACGGCGGTTGACATGGCATATACATGGGCAAATCGAATTCTGACACGTGTCAGATTGTGGTTGGTTTTTAAAGCGCCACGTGGCCCAGTCATGGGCTGACACGTGGCACCGTTCTATTGGTTCGTTGGTTGTATGTTATGAAAAATTGGTTTGGTAGTGCCGGGGGTCGAACCCACGACCTCCCGGCCGGTGAACGGACCAACGAATTCGGGCTAACCAACATACCGGCCGGTGGAACTTGTTAACCAATCGACGATTATGGTATTTAAGTTTAGTTTGAGATTTGGTCTGCGGAAAAAAGGGCCGGGGCTTAGCCCCAGCCCTCGGCGCAACGACCATACCACGGAACCATACCATGTGACCATAGTGTATACGCTGAACCGTTGGCGGGAGTTAAGGGACATAGCCCGTGGGCTTATGCCATAGCCATATGACCCGGACCGTTGACAACGGATGCGCGGATTGTTGTAACAGTTGGCCCGCGGGCCTATTATCACGCCATAAAACCAGGGCTGGAGCACGAGAAGGAGGCCAGCGCGCTATGGCGCGTGGCCATATGGCTAACCATATGACCAAGAATATAGGGGCGCACGCATGCAAAGGGGCTGCGACCCTATTCTATAGTCCAAAGTGGGTTTTTATTAAACGAAATTGGTTTTTTTTAATTAATTATGCCTATATTAAGCATATTTGCTCCATTTTTGGGGGATATTGGGCATTTTTGGAGGCCAGATTCTTGGAGGAAGTTGGGGATGTGAAACCAACTCCAATGCTATATAAACTAGGCCTATTTGAGGCCAATGGACAGTCATTCAGAGCAGAGTTATGCTGAAGGAAAGCCAAGCCAAAGTCAGTTTGATGCAGGGAAGCCTTTGAGGTGGAAACATTGTTGGATTGTTTCTGGGAGCTTGGAGCATCAGTTTTGCATGCCATCTCTTTCATAGGGTTCTAGAGATTTGGGAGAACAAGACCAGATCAGTCTTGTAACCTTTTGGCATTGCTGAGATGTAATTTTGAGAACTTGAGCAGAAATAAAGAAGCCTCCCCCACAAGGAAAAAGGCCCGGAGACGTAGGCAAAAGTTGTGTCGAACTCCATTATCAACCTGCGTTCTTATGGTTTGTTGTCATTTATTTATTTCAGATCTGCATATGTGTATTTGAATGTCATAATCCTCTTCTTTCCTCATTCTTTCAATAATTTCTCAAAATGGTTAATTAATTCATGCAAGTAAAACTCAACCATAATCAGTTAAAAGATCCAACGGATCATAGATGGACTCTAGACAGGATTAGCAATAGAAGTATTAAGAGTGTTATACCCAGGTGGAAGTAAAGGATTTGATATAAGAGGAAGTGGTGTTCCAATAGGAGCTTGAGTGATTATCGGACTTGTTGAAATAGTTCTTAAATTTTTTTATCTATAAGGCCTAAATTTTTCTTTATCGGGTTTCGGGTTTCGGTTTTTCACAAAACACGAGTTTCGTTATCAATCCCAAATACATGACACCTTTTTCTTAAAGATTTTAATTATTTCGATAATAAAAGGAAAAAAAGCTTAAAAGAATTATAAGAATCCTGACGCCTTTTGTTTAAAATTATTTAAATCATGATAAGTTTTAAAACTAACGGATTTAAGGTTAAGCTTGAAAACTTTTCGGGATTCGGGGTTTGCTAAAAACATATTTTTCAATACAAATCGAATCATCAAATCCCGATCCTCGATTTCCCGAAACGTTGAAGTCGAAGTTAAAACACGGTTTAATTAATTCTCTAATGTGAAAGGTTAAGGATTGAGATAATCATGTCACAATTTTGGGATTCACGGTTCAGTGAGACCACATCTCCTGTCATCATGATTCACGAAACCCCGATCCACAGCTCATGTTAAATCAAACTAATTCTATTTTGGCCTTAATCGTGATTAGTTAGTTAATTAAGATGAGTTTAAGTCCTGTCTTTAAAAAGAAAACCGTCGCGATTTCGTAATTTCGGAGATCGGATTTCATCGATAACATACTTCTCAACATCATGATCCCTGAAATCCCGAAAACATTTAATCTCAATTAATCAATTTGCTAAAAATGTTTTAAGTCTTAATTAACATGTCATGATTTCACAATTTCGGAAATCGAATTTCATCAATGACATACTTCTCGACATCATGATTTCTAAAATCCCAAAAAGCAAAGTTTTCATCTTTAATCTATTATTAGCACTAATTAACCTTTTTTCCAAAACAGGTTTAATGATAATCATTCTTTTTAAGTGTTCATTCATGATTTGCTTTCCGATTAAGTAAAGTGTCTCGAATTTTCTTTAAAAACCCGAAGGCGCCTAAATACAGACATTAAATGCGTATCTCATAAATATATCTTCCGCATTAAATGCCTTGAATTCTTGACAGTTGTTTCAATCTCGTCACTTTTAAATGTATTCAAAGTGAATATCCAAATGTCTGTGTTTTCATTTTATCAAACGCATGAAACACTTAGCTGAGCTCGTTCATCCATTTTCTGTGACAGGTTTTCAATTAAACGCAAAGTCATGTTACCGAAAAAGGCACTGAAGAAGAATGAAGATGCACAAGAAGGAGATATCATCTCCGACACCACACCACATGTTGTAGACTCCATTAAATCTTGGACTCAAATCTCTGAATTGCTGGAATATGAGCTCAAGAATGCTCATCCCGATTCTGAGAATCATTACCGCGAGATAGCTGAGTCAGAGCTTCATAATATCATTGCGCGCCCGCGGCTTGTGGCATACAATGATATGACCAGTTGCGCCCTGGAAAAGGTCGATATCCCAATGAGGAGCATCTTAAACGATCAAGGAGTCATCATCGTCTCATTTAGGCCAGAACACATACAAGTAATGTATAAACTCTCGCCAAATCCTAAACATACTTTAATGTTGAATTTTTAGCAGAGTTTCAGAGGAAAGAATGCATTGAGGCAGACCAGACATATCTTGATATGATTAGAGAATGGGCGAGGTGTCCAACAAAGTTTAGATATGATTCCCATGGGATTTATGCTACAACATCCTTGAATGAATACATGGTATATGTAGCTATTATGTTATGTAGACTTTTCGAGAGAAAAGATCCCTGCCATTTTGCATGCAGATTGGGTACCCTTTTTAGAAGAAGCTTCAGAAGGGAATGGTTTTAACTGGCATAAGATTTTGTCAGATAACCTATCACAGGAAATCTTAAACTACAAAGCAGCAAAATCAAAGAGACAACCAACAACCTTTTACATGTCAGCATACATTATGGATGCAATGTGTTATGTGACTCATTTTCCTTTAATGAATTGGATTTGGAACATTTCCTTTCCAGAACCCATTCATAAATATCACTTGATCCTTTGGGAAGAAAATGGTAAGGATGCATTTTATGAGGTTTGTCATTTTATTATAATTCCAATGCATAAAATATTTTTTTGGATGCAAACCCCCTCGCATTTCTGATGCAATCACAGAAAATATTAAAGCAATTGTTGACTGGTTTATTGAGGAGAAATTTTCCTACATTAGGGTTTACGGTTGTTCCATTTCCCCTCATGCACTCCCTAAATTCCTACCGAACAGATTGGTGTGCAGGGAGGTAGCCCATCAGATAGTAAAGGGCAGTGTTGGATTAGAACTAAAAGCAGCTCAGAAGAAGTCATGGCCAACTTTCTCTATTCATATTGGGAATTTTTCTTTATTAAATATAGGCTTTTCTAAGGTAGAGGATGAATCATTAGAAGAAGTGAAATTAGTAGATATTGAGCACAGAAAGAATGACCCCTACCAAGTAATAAGTAGGCATTTTATACATTGTAATATAAAGGCTTATGAACATGAAACATCTATCTATGATGATGTATTTAAGGATGTTAAATACTATGAAGAAGTACAGAACAGAGTACAGGCCATGCCACCTGACTCGCAGATCAGATTTGCGTCATTCTAGAGCCATAGGTGAAGTTTCCTACCCAAGAGTTTGCAGGGTGAAGTTTCGACCCCACCTCCAGAACAGGAAGGGCCTCCTCCAGGGTTTGAAACAAATACACAGGACAAAGGAAATACCAAAGGTAAGATGAAGGATATTGAGATACCTTCCCAAGAAACAGAGGGTTCCCAGAAAAAAGAATCAGAGACAGAGAAGGGAAAAGAGCTGGAAACAACCCCAGAAATCCCTAAGGATGTTCCAGAAAAGACAGGAGGAACAACATCAACAGAGCTCGGTAGCCCAATCACTTCCTTAACCCGATTGCAGTCAACTTATGGAACCCCCCATGAAGGAGCTCTGTATGTTAGTGATCTAGATCCAATTTCAAGGGATGAAATCCCTCCATCAGATTACTTTTTCAGTAAAAAGAGAAGAACAATCTTGAAACAAGAAATCCATCCAAGAGGAGAGGGGATGATTAAAAAACATAGGGTCATTATAGATGGAAAGAAGATTAAAGATGGAGAATTTGCTACGGAGTTTGCAGGTATGATGGGTGCTATAGAATCAACAAATATATATTCTATTGGCAGTTTAAAAACCATGCTCAAACAAAAATACCAAACAATAATTCAGCTACAGGACAAATTGAAAGAAACTGAGAGAAATATCAGTTGGGGAATACAAAAGGATCTAGAACAAGCTAGACTACAAGATATTCAACAAATTTAGAAAATGAAAATAGACTTAGAAGAGGCAAAACAGATAATAGACGTCACACAGGCATAGGTCCAAAAGAAGGGATAAGAAAATAAACAGTTACAAGATAAAATTAATTCTATTACTAATCAAGTAGTAGAACTTGAAATTTTCAGGAAACAAGCATTGGGAATAAATATAAAAATAGAGGAAGAACAACAGACAGTGCTTTTGAATCTGGAAGTAGTCCAGAATTACTTTCAAGAAACAAATAAATCCTTGGAGAATGTTTTCCATAAAGAAAGGGAATCGAAAGCGGCTAGAACGACTTTCCAAAAGGCAGTAGCCCTCTCAACAAAGGAAGAAGTCGAAAGGATTAAGAAGTTATCCATTTCTCAATAGGTTAAAGGGGACATAATACTTAAAGTGTGGGAATCAGACTTGGCCAAATATAAAAGAATAACCAGAGATGTCAATGATGATTGTCAGGGAATTTTTGATCTCTTAGAAAGGACTTCATTGAATATCGGAAAAAATGATTGTCCCAGATTATTAGGTGAGATTAATATTGCCAAGCACCAGCTAAGGTTCAAAAAAGAGTTGGAGGAAATAAAGATAGAGATATCAAAAATTAAATTAATCAATATCACAGAAATCAATAAATGGATGGTGACACCGAATCTAAATTTGCAAACTATTAAGTTCACATGGAAGATGATAGAAGATCGTTTTCCTGAATTACAAAAAATATTCTTCATGTTTGAAGCAAAAGAGATACCAGATGCTCCCAGAGTTTTTGTGCAATTTTTGGGAAAGTGTGTTCATTTTCTTGAGGCAGAAAAAGGAAGTTCATCAACACAAACGTAAAAACATTATTTTTTAATGTTTTTACGATTAGAAAGTAGAAAGGAAATGTAAACGATTGACATTATTCATATATGTAACCGTAATCTTAGGAAGTTGGTTAGTCACTAATGAGAAAATTTCTGATGAAAATGTATAAATATATTTTCAAAAGATTGAGAAAGGGATTTGGATTTTTTGGAGAGAGAGCCAATTGTATTAACAGTTTTCCAATCCATCATAATATATGATACAGATGAGATTCTGAATCCTGCCAATTTGTAGCTATGTGTTCTTCAACCCTGTTTACTTACTTTATTATGTTTTTCGTTCAATGTTTTTCTAATGAATAATCAATTTGAAGTTATCTGCAATCATCTTGTATATAGTTCAGATTGATTTGGATATCAAATTATTTACAGCTTTTCCTCTGAAATTGCTATCAGTGATTTTAAGACCTGTTAATCATTTGAACCTTAATACTTAACTTTTCATTAGAAATCTCGTTTTCCTTCTTTATTACCTGTCGCAATATGAGATTGTTTCTTGATTAAAGCCTCATAATTTTCTGTAGTACTTCTTTGTTATTTTATAATTCTCAAATTGTTGCAAATCCAGGAAACGGCCTCGAATGTATTTATGTTAGTGTTTTGAATTCTAAAATTGTTTTTCCTATTCTCATCTCTTAAAAGTTTGAAGTAACATTTGTTAAATTCTTTCACTATTAAATAAAATCTTATCCTCCATGACTATTCCAAATAGCAGACAACCCAACATTGAACCTAGCCTTCAAGATCAAACCAGTATTGCTTTGAATCTATTTAATACCATCCTACAAATAGAAACTAACAAGGTCGAATTAGAACGTTCATGGGCTGCTATTGAGAGAGATATTAGCATCCAAGAACAATGGGAAGCTAGACAGAGACGGTTGAGAAACTGATTCTGCTTCACCCTTCCTTTTCAATTCTTATCCTTAAGTTATTCTTTTTAACATTTACGGATTCCTTGACAGTATAGTTTACAGCCTTAAAGTATAAACTTAGGAACAACATCTTTTTGGCGTCATTGTCGGGGAACGAAGAAACGAATCTTTTCCCTGGGAAGAACGACATTGACATTTTTTGTTTTTGATAGTGAACAAGGATAGAAAACCTTCTAAGGCTACTAATATTGTTCACTTGGTGAATCCACGATAACTAAAATGGATATTATCCTAAAGAACACCAGAAAAAACCTGGACAACAAGTAGACCTCGCTAGTCTCTGATCCAGAAAAGATTTTAAAATCACGAAAATCACTTAGACAAGTCTTTTTACCCACATATACTATATGCCAACCTGAATTTATGCAGTTAAAAATTTCAGAAACTCTTGAAAGATCTCTTTCACTTCCCCTCTCATACGATACATTCTCATTTCCTGAGGTTTCCTCCCCAGATTTCGGAGAATCTTCTCCTCACACATTCCGAGCTTCAGCCTCAAATCTAACCATGGCTGCACAAGGAGGTGCTCGAGCTAGAGGTGGTGGCCCTGGAGGACCAACAGGTGGTCAAGTAACTCTTCCTAGAATCTTCGCTAAAGTAGCTGCTAGATATGCTCCCCTTGTCCTTCCCATTCCTCTACATGATCTCCCCAAAAATTATATGAAAATTCTTTCGAAATTTACAGGGGAAGGGTATCTGACTGCCCAAGAACATATAAACTTTTTTGACCAATTTGCTAACATCCTCGAAATAGAACACGAAGATGTCTATTCTAGAATCCTCATTCAGACTTTCAAAGGATAGGTGAGGACCTGGTTCCGATCCTTAGCAGTTGGATCTTCAAGATCTTATGAGGAACTTGAAAGCGCTTTTATTAGACAATGGGGAGAGAGGAAGGATCACCTCTACTACTTGACTGCATTTGGATCCCTTAGAAAGAAAAACTCTGAATCAGTTCTAGAATTCACACAAAGGTTCAACAAGTCGTATAATAAAATCTCGGTTGAGGTTAAACCTTCACAACCCGCAACAAAGGTGACTTTTGTTGGCACTTTTGATCCCGACTTTTCCTTATTATTGAGAAAAAGAAGATCAATAGATCTCATGAAAATGCAGGATGATGCGCTTGATATTGAATCAAACATGATGGCATCAGGGAAATTAAAAGCAAAAACTGAAACTGGAAACAAAGAAAATAGGAAATTCAAAGAACAAGGTGGACCTTCAGGATCAGGGAAATCCTCGGGAGATAGAATAGACGAGATGGCTAGGGTAATTAGAGAACTTTCAAACAAGATCTCAAAAATGGAACTAGAGAAATCGAAAAGGGATAATTTCCCCAGGAAAGATTTTAGAAGAAATCCTGATCCTCAGGGCCCATAGAAGATAATTAAAAATGAAGACCAAAAAATTCCAACACCCTTCAAAAGTGAAAACTTCATTGGAGAGGAAGATCTAGGAGATTTTGAAGAGATCGATGAAGATATTAATAATCTTGATGATGATAACAAATCACCTTATTTATCGAGACAAGATTATGAAAGATACTTAAATAAAGAAATTACATCGGAAGACAATGTTAGCAATAATATGTCTGAAGATTTCACCTATAAATATATCACAGATGATATCATAGCTGAACTACAGGGAAAATATAATTTAAGACCAAGGAACAAAAGTCTCCCAACTGTTTCGACAAAAAAGATTTTTCCAAGAAGCGAAACCAATGAGGCAACTCCAAAAGTTGTTGATAAATAGCCTGCGAAAAAAAACACAACTGATACGCAACTTGTCTAGTCATAACCAGTAGAAACACTCCCTGTGAAGACACAATCTCATATAAATTAAAACAAGTCCACATCACAACGAAAAGATGAAAAGAAAGGAATGGAGGCCCCAAACATAGAAAACGACAAGGCCCTAGGAAATTTTAATTTGGAAAACGAAATAAATAAATTCAAAATTCGTATTCCCCTTGTTGAATTAGCTAAAAATCCCATATACAAAAAACAAATTGCCAAGATGATTAAATTTTCTGAAGATGAAAGCCAGGCCGATGTCATCAACTTAGAAGATGACAAGCCAAACATAGTCTTTTGTCCACACTTCGAAGGTGCGAGAGACACTATGACCCCCTTTTATATCACGTTAACCTTGTTTGAACACCTTCTCCATAACTGTATGCTGGATTCCAGAGCTTCCCACAATGTGATTCCAAAGGAAATTATGGAAAAACGTGGTCTTGAAATCACAAGGCCCTATGGTGACTTATATTCTTTTCATTCAAGGAAAGTCAAATGCATAGGTATGATTAAAGACCTAGTGGTAGGTTTGGCTCAAATACCTACTAAAAGAATTCTTATGGATGTAGTGGTCACTGAAATCCCTCCAAAGTATGGTATGCTATTATCTAGGTCATGGGGTGCCAATCTTGGAGGATCTCTCCAACTGGATATGACATACGCTACAATTCCAGTTTTCGGAGGACAATACGCGCATCTTTACAGAGAGACTAGGTTGGAATTTACGGTAGTTGATCCACACAATCCAAATAATCATCCAGTTTATATTGCTGACCAAGACTTAGGAAATTGTATATTATCTATTGATGACAATTTTGAAGTAGATATAGATGAAAATTGTATAGAAGAAAAAACTGAAAAAGAAGAAATTAAAAAAAAATGTATATAACACTAGTGTATGGAAAATGTATTTTGACGGTGCCTCGTCTTTCCTTGGAGCCAGAGAAGGAGCACTCCTTGTGGATCCTGATGATCAATTCGTAATCCCCTTTCCATATAGGCTTCAGTGGAATGTGGATTGTACAAACAATGTATGCGAGTATGAAGCTTTAGTGCTAGGATTAGAAGCTGCTAGGAGGATGAAAATAAAGAAACTCGAAGTCTTTGGTGACGCCGAGTTAATTATAAAATAGGTGAATCAACAGTACCAGGCCAAGCATCCTAGATTTCGGTCCTATAGGAAATATGTCTAGGATTTAATCGAGAACTTATTCTCCTCTTTGAATGTTCATTTCGTCCCAAGGTCTGAAAATCAACAGGCTGATGCTTTAGCCAAAGAAGCATCAACTTTCACACCCCTAACTGCCTTTAAATTAAAGTATCACATACAAATGAGACATCGTCCTTCGATACTGAATAACATACATCATTGGTAGGTCTTTGAGGATGATGAGTAGCTTCGAAATTTTCTTGAATCATTAGATGAATTTGCAGAAACACATACTGATCAAGAAAATCAAAATGATCTCATTTGGATCATGCAAGAGGGGGAGGATTCTAAAGAGTTTCACGATGAAATCGCAAATCATCGAATGCTCGTTCTCAAGAACAACTAAATACCCAAGGGTATAATTCCCTTGGAAAGATTATTTAATCAAGATGATATCCCTTCAAAACCCACCCTACAAACCCAACTAGAGGAGGTTGAATATTGTAACATAGGAACTAAAGAAAACCCCCGAATGGTAAAACTATCCAAATATCTATCTACAAAAAATAAAAATAAATACACGGATTTGTTAAGAAAATACAAAGACGTTTTTGCATGGTCGTATGAAGAACTGAAAACATATGACACTTCTATGATCAAACATAAGATACCCCTGAAGCCTGGTGTCAAACCTTTTAAACAAAAACTCTGACAAATCAACCCCATTTTATTACCTGTTATCGAACGAGAAGTCAAAAAACTCCTTGATGCTAAGATAATTGTACCACTGAGATATTCTGATTGGGTAGCCAATCTGGTCCCGGTTAGAAAGAAAAAYGGGGAAATTAGACTRTGTGTCGATTTCAGAAATCTTAATAAATCTTCTCTCAAAGATAATTATCCCCTACCTAAAATGGACCATGTTCTAGAAAAAGTAGTAGGAGCTAATAGGATGTCAATGATTGATGGATTTTTAGGTTACAATCAAATTGTCCTCAGTAATCACGATAAAGAGAAAACAACCTTTACCACTCCTTGGGGCACATTTATGTACGATAAAATGATTTTTGGATTGATGAATGCAGGTGCTACTTTTCAACGCGCAATGGATATTGCTTTCGTTGGCGAACTGGACAAATTTGTAGTGATCTATTTGGATGACCTTTCTGTTTTTTCTAAATTGGATGAAGATCATCTGATTCATCTCAAACAGACATTTGAGAAATGTCGCAGGTTTGGTCTATCCTTAAATCCTAAGAAGTCTCACTTCGCTATGTAAGAAGGCAAGTTGTTGGGTCACATCATATCTCGTGATGGAATTAGAATTGACCCTAAAAGAGTTGAAGCTATAGATACAATAGCTATTCCTAGGAATGTGAAAAAAATTCAGTCATTCTTAGGAAAAATAAATTTTTTGAGAAGATTTATTCCTAACTTCGCTGAAATCGTGAAATTGATTACAAAGATGCTCAGGAAAAACAACGAAGTGAAATGGACAACAGAAGCTATAACATCCTTTTCCCATATCAATAAGGTTATAAGTGAGGTGATAGTACTAGCGAGCCCCGATTATCTAAAGGATTTTCTTATTTTTTCATTTGCCTCTGAACACACACTTGTCGTCGTACTCCTTCAGAAGAATGAAGAAGGTTTCCTGAAACCGATAGCCTTCTTTAGCAAAAGTCTCTGAGATGCCAAATTCAAATATAATATAATGGAAAAATAAGCATATTCTATGGTAAAAGAATTAAAAGATTTCAGAACTTATGTTTTACATTCTAAGGTGATTGCATATGTACCCACTAGCTCTGTAAAATATATTTTGGTTCAAGCAGATAGTGATGGCAAAAGAGGAAGATGGCTTGCCAAAATTCAAGAGTTCGACTTGGAGGTTAAACCAAAAAAATTAGTAAAGGGGAAAGGATTAGCTAAACTTTTAGCTGAATCCAATTTCAGAGCTCTTGGGATAAACAACTCTCAGGAGGAGGAAGAGTGGGTAGACATGAATGAACTTGAGGACCAAATAACCGAAAACCGAATCGAAGAGAAATCCATGTCATCAAATTGGTACAAGGACATAGTAACATACTTACTGACATTGAAATTTCCAAGTGACTTGTCTCCATCCAAAGCTAGAACGTTAAAGTTGCATGCAATCAAATACTGTATTTCTGAAAAATGATTATATTGGAAAGACCCGCTTGGCTTCCTCTTGGTCTTTCTGGTCGAGTCACAAACATAAAAATTTATAAGTCAATTTCATGAAGGAGTATGTGGAGGACACCATGAAGGAGTATGTGGAGGACACCATGTCTAGAGAGCTATGGCATATAAAATCCTGAGGTCTGGTTATTATTGGCCCAAAATTTTCCCAGATGTCAATGCTAAGGTACGAGCTTGTAGCCCTTGCAAATTTTTTGCAGGAAAACATAAAATCCAAGCGATGCCATTGGTACCAGTCAAGACAGAAGCTCCTTTTCAGCAATGGGGACTAGATTTCAAAGGTGAAATTAATCCTCATTCAAGTTCTCAACATAGATGGATCCTGATCGCTACAAACTACTTCACCAAATGGGTGGAAGTTATCCCAACAAGAAAGGCTACTGATTCGATGGTTATAGATTTCTTAGAAAAAAATATTTTGTCTAGGTTCAATTGTCCCAGAAAAATAGTCACAGACAATGTGCAGGCTTTTAAGTCTATGGCTATAGTCATCTTTTTCCAAAAATATAATATTGTGTTGGGTCATTCCACAACATACTACCCTCAGGGAAATGGTCTGGCATAATCTTCAAACAAGATCTTAATCAATATAATCAAGAAAGTGTTAAACGAAAATAAAAAGTCTTGGCATTTGCATTTGAAATACACTCTGTGGGAAAATTGGATAGGCACAAAAAAGTCTATCGATACTTCTCCCTTCCAAATGGTATATGGAATAGATGTAGTGTTGCCTATAAACCTAGCACTTCCTGTAATGAAACTATGGCAAGATGAGAAGGAAGAACTGAATCCTCTCACAAGAAGGATAAACCATCTGATTGAAGTTCAGCAACATAGGGCGGTAGTAGATGAAAGGTTGCAGAGGTACCAGGATGACATGAAGGTGTTACTCGATCGGAAAGCCAAAGACAAAAAATTTCTCCCCGGGGATTTGGTTTTGAGATGGGACGCTCGGAAGGAGGATTCAGGAAAAAATGGTAAATTCGATCACATTTGGTACAGACCATTTAAGGTAGCATCTCCTGAAGGAAAAAATTCATTTCTTCTTGAAAAAATGGATGGTAAAATCCTGAATGCCCCTGTCAACAGGCGTTTTTTAAAACATTATATGGAATAATTGATTTCCCGAATTTCCACTGTATATATTGTTTTGTTTTTTATTTTCATAATTTTCTTTAGAAAGTCTATTTTCATTTTGTAAAAAAAAAAAAANTTTATATTGTTTTTTTCACAGGATTCTAACAGACAGCTTGAACGCAGAGGATAAATTTGCCAAAAATAGGTGATAGATAGTATTTTCTGTTATTTAAAAAAAAATGATAATGGTAAGGTAAAGTTATAAGTTTCAGCAAAGTCCATTTTATTAAAAAAAAAAAAAAATTGTTTCAAAAAATGCGTTGCTTATCCCGTAAGCTGATAGGTAAATAAAAAACGTTTTCAATACTTAAACCTTAAGGGTTTCACCTAGAACAAGTTTAAAGTTAATGGAAGTAAAAATATTTAAGAGAAGAGTCCAAAGGGTTAGTTTTAACTTACAACCTATGTTTTCTGACTTACAGATCGTTGGACGTCTCGTTTTTATACCCTCAGTTTTGTCTTTTGCTTTTTTGGGTTTCCCATAGAGGTAGGAGAGATTATGTCTTAACTTTGAAATCGAAAAATAGTTCTAAATCAGTAAGACCAGTCCTCATATTTCTTATTCTTCAACTAAATGTGGTTATGCTTAGGTTGATTCTGACTCTCCTAGGTTTCTTAACAGTTTGTCTGAGGATTTAAGCTTGCTCAAAAGAAAACCCTTGAAATTAATCTTCCCCTTTTTCTCTGCAGACTAAGGTGTTTTGAAAGTTGAGAAAAGGTTGGTCTAGAGTAATCAAAACAGGTTGACAAACCTCTATTGTAAATTTTTACACAGACACCACCCTTGATATTTTAAGTATCACTGATTGCCCCCGCTTCGTATTCATAAGCTAAATATAAGACAGATGGTGAAAGGAAATTCATTTAAATGATTTCCCTCGTCTAATATAAATAAACAGATAACTTCAGTGGGGTATTGAACAGGCCCGTTGGCAGTGAAGCAATAAGTGAATGTAAATATATAATTAGCACTCGAAGCAATGAAAGGAAATTCAGTAAAAAAGGGATAGATAACTTCACTAGGGTACTGAACAGGCCCGCTGGCAGTGAAGCAATATCTGAGGTATCTGTAAGGCTGTCATACTTATCTACCACTCTATTCTAGTTACCAGTTTTTTCGAAATTGGATCTTCATCCCAAGTCTAGATAGAGCTCCCCATTCAAAAATATAAGTTTTGTTTCGATTGATGCAAGCCGAAAGTCACAAATCTGTTGAGTTTCCTAAGATTGTTTTAATCATCTTAATACTAACTTAATTTCAAATGAGAAGGAGAATATTATGAAGAAGACTACAACTGACTTTAAAACAAATAAGAAACTTTGAAAAGATTTTCAGAAGTTAAAATGATATCTCTTTTTCCTCTTTTTCCTCTCCCTTAGCAGTTTCAGTAGTGATAAACCCTTGACACCATTAACCCAATGAAGGTACTAAGTCTACATGCTCTCCTCGTCCCACAAGGAAACGAGGTCCCCAGTTGGAGCCTATGTTGAAACAATTCTTAAATTTGTTTATCTATAAGGCCTAAATTTTTCTTTTTCGGGTTTCGGCTTTTCACAAAACATGAGTTTCGTTATCAATCCCAAATACACGACACCTTTTTCTCAAATATTTTAATTATTTTGATAATAAAAGGCAAAAAAGCTTAAAATAATTATAAGAATCCTGGCGCCATTTCTTTAAAATTATTTAAATCATGATAAGTTTTAAAACTAACGGATTTAAGGTTAAGCTTGAAAAAATTTCGAGATTCAGGGTTTGCTAAAAACATATTTTTCAATACAAATAAAATCGCGAAATCTCGATCCCCGATTTCCCAAAACGTTGAAGTCTAAGTTAAAACATGGTTTAATTAATTCTCTAACGTGAAAGGTTAAGGATTAAGATAATCATGTCCCAATTTCGGGATTCGCAGTTCAGTGAGACCACATCTCCTATCATCATGATTCCCGAAATCCCAAATCATGAAACCCCGATCCACAGTTCGTGTTAAATCAAACTAATTCTGTTTTGGCCTTAATCGTGATTAGTTAGTTAATTAAGATGAGTTTAAGTCCTATCTTTAAAAAGAAAATTGTCGTGATTTTGCGATTTTGGAGATCAGATTTCATCGATAACATACTTCTCGACATCATGATCCCTGAAATCCCGAAAAAGTTTAATCTCAATTAATTAATTTGCTAAAAATGTTTTAAGTCTTAATTAACACGTCACGATTTCTCAATTTCGGAAATCGTATTTCATCGACGACATACTTCTCGACATCATGATTTCTGAAATCCCAAAAAGAAAAGTTTTCATCTTTAATCTATGATTATCACTAATTAACCTTTTTCCCAAAACAAGATTAATGATAATCATTCTTTTTAAGTGTTCATTCATGATTCACTTTCCAATTAAGTAAAGTGTCTCGAATTTTGTTTAAAAACCTGAAGGCACCTAAATACAGACATTTAATGCGTATCTCAGAAATATATCCTTGGCATTAAATGCCTTGAATTCTTGAAAGTTGTGTCAATATCATCACTTTTAAATGTATTCAAAGTGAATATCCAAATGTATGTGTTTTCATTTTATCAAACGCATGAAACACTTAGTTGAGCTCGTTCATCCATTTTCTGTGACAGGTTTTCAATTAAACGCAAATTCATGGCACCGAAAAAGGCACCAAAGAAGAATGAAGATGTACAGAAAGGAGATATCATCTCCGACACCACACCACACGCTATACACTCCACTAAATCTTGGACTCAAATCTCCAAATTGCTGAAATATGAGCTCAAGGGCTCATCCTGATTCTGAGAATCATTGCCGGGACATAGCTGAGTCAGAGTTTCATAAGATCGTTGCACGCCCGCGGCTCACGAAATACAATGATATGGTCAGTTGCACCCTAGAAAAGGTTGATATCCCGATGAGGAGCATCTTAAACGATCAAGGATTCATCGTCGGCTCATTTACGCCAGAACACATACAAGTAATGTATAAACTCTCGCTAAATCCTAAACATACTTTTAATGTTGAATTTTTAGTAGAGTTTCAAAGGAAAGAATGCATTGAGGAAAATCGGACATATCCTGGTATGATTAGAGAATGGGAATGTGTCCAACAAATTTTAGAGCTGATTCCGATGGGATTTATGCTACAACATCCTTGAATGAATACATGGTATATGTAGCTATTATGTTATGTAGAATTTTTGGGAGAAAAGATCGCTGCCATTTTCATGCAGATTGGGTGCCCTTTTTAGAAGAAGCTTCAGAAGGGAATGGTTTTAACTGGCATAAGATTTTTTCAGATAACCTAACATAGGAAATTTTAAACTATAAAGAAGCAAAATCAAAGGGACAACCAACGGCGTTTTACATGTTAGCATACATTATGGATGCAATCTGTTATGTGACTCCCTTTCCTTTAATGAATTGGAGTTGGAACATTTCCTGACCAGAACCCATTCATAAATATCACTCAGCCCTTTGGGAAGAAAATGATAAGGATTCATTTTATAAGGTTTGTCATTTTATTATAATTCTGATGCATAAAATATTTTTTTGGGTGCGAACCCCCTTGCATTTCTGATGCAATCACATAAAATCTTAAAGAAATTGTCAATTGGTTTATGGAGGAGAATTTTTGTTACATTATGGTTTACGGTTGTTCCATTCCCCCTCATGCACTCCCTAAATTCCTACCGGATAGATTGGTATGCAGGGAGGTAACCCATCAAATAGTAAAGGGCAATGTTGGATTAGAACTAAAAGCAGCTCAGAAGAAGTCATGGCCAACTTTCCCTATTCATATTGGGAAATTTTCTGTATTAAATCTAGGCCATTCTAAGGTAGAGGCTGAATCATTAGAATAAGTTAAATTAGTAGATATTGAGCACAGAAAGTATGACCCCTACCAAGTAATAAGTAGGCATTTTATACATTGTAATCTAAAGGCTTATGAACATGAAACATCTATCTATGATGATGTATTTAAGGATGTTAAATCCTATGAATAAGTACTGAATAGAGTACAGGCCATGCCACCTGACTCGCAGATCGGATTCGCGTCATTCCAGAGCCATAGGTGAAGTTGCCTACCCAAGAGTTTGCAGGGTGAAGTTTCGACCCTACCTCCAGAACAGGAAGGGCCTCCTCCAGGGTTTGAAACAAATACATGGGACAAATCAAATACCAAAGGCAAGATGAAGGATTCTGAGATACCTTCCCAAGAAACAGAGGGTTCCCAGACAAAAGAATCAGAGATAGAGAAGGGAAAAGAGCTGGAAACAACCCCAAAAATCCCTAAGGATGTTCCAGAAAAGACAGGAGGAACAACATCAATAGAGCTCGGTAGCCCTATCACTTCCTTAACCCCATTGCAGTCAATTTATGGAACCCCCATGCAGTAGCTCTGTATGTCAGTGATCTAGAGCCAATTTCAAGAGATGAAATCCCTCCATCAGATTACTTTTTCAGTAAAAAGAGAAGAGCAATCTTGAAACAAGAAATCCATTCAAGAGGAGAGGGGATGATTAAAAAACATAGGATCATTATAGATGGAAAGAATCTTAAAGATGGAGAATTTGCTATGGAGTTAGCAGGTATGATGGGTGCTATAGCATCAACAAATATATATTATGTTGGCAGTTTAACAACCATGCTCAAACAAAAATACCAAACAATAATTCATCTACGGGACAAATTGAAAGAAACTGAGAGAAATATCAGTTGGGAAATACAAAAGGGTCTAGAACAAGCTAGACTAAAGGATATTCAAGAAATTCAGAAAATGAAAATAGACTTAGAAGAGGCAAAACAGATAATACAGGTCACACAGTCACAGGTCCAAAAGTAGGGAGAAGAAAATAAACA
>JZKD02S1773525.1:545078-556601 GCA_000966675.3 Picea glauca
AATCAGTTGTAAGTAGAGAATTAGAGTAGTCATTAATGGTAGTCATTAGGATTCGAAAGAGAAAGGGATTCTTAGCTTTGATTCATGGTTTTGGTTTTCATGATTTTATTATTTTTTTATGAAGATTGATTTGGTTATTGTAATAGAATATTGCTTCATTGGTGTGAGCTCACTTATGTTGTTGTGTTATTTAACTATTTACATGTTGTACTTGCTTTTCCTTCATGTAGTTCTCCATTTCTAGATTAATTCCTTCATGCAATTTATCATTCCTAGATTAATTTCATTTATGCAACTAGATTAATTCAATTCCAAGTCGTGTGTTAGATTAATGATTTTATTTCAGTCATTTGTTAGATTCATGATTCAATTTCAGTTGTAGCTTAAACATTAGATTATATTAGTCTCGCTTCAATCTTGCATATACTTTGTGTGTGCTTCATCAGTTTATGGACCCTGGGTTGACAACTTAGATAGTTGGGCAAGTACTACAATGCAATTAATTCAACATTAGTTCAGCCCAATGTAACAACTATTGTTCCTTTTGTTCTAATTGTTGTTCCTTTTGCAGGTCGTGTTGTTCCTTTGAATAGAACAACTGTCATTCCCTTTATGATTATTGTTCCTTTACAGGTGTTTCATCTCTGGAGGCTGGGTATTGAAAATGGAAGGTAATAACCTACATAGGCGACAAGTAAAACGCTTGTGACAACGCCTATCTTTGGTTGATGCATAGAGGTTGTTTTTAGGACATCTTTAGAGCCCAACAGTGGGATGGTGAACCTATTTAAGAAGCACAAACCAACAAAGAGAGAGAACAATGATATATATATATTACAATGAATTCTATGTATAATATCAAGGAGTTATATAATAAAAGTAAAGACACCTTTATAGGGAAGAAATTTATTGTTGCATTATATTAAATGAAAGTGGAGAATACAACCCATGCCTTGATGTTGCAAGGTCCCTTCCAATGTCCCTTTTCTTTATCACACACACATTTTCTCCAATGCCTTTGATGAAGAAAATACACAATATGACTTGGAGAGATAAAGAAAATATATCTCAAGCAGAATCCCTCCAACACAAGTTCTGATTTAAAATGAAGAATTTGATAACCTTTAATTTGAAAGACCTGGCCCTCATCCTTTTCAAATATGGTGGACATTCTAGGTGATGCAAAAAGTAAATAACATCTTTTTACCAAGGTGAAGAGGAGTAATTTTCATATATTTTCATGCTGCCTTGTCCAGATTGTGTCATGGGTGCATCGGATTGGGTGAAGGTCTGATGCAATTCCAACACCTTACAGTTTGATTCTAATAACAACTTGGAAAGTCCCTGCCCCTTAATAAGCTTGGTGGGATTTATGTGCAGTTCATATTCCATCAATTTGACAATCCATTTCCCTCTCTTCCCTTCATTGTCTAGTTGGAACAACATTACTTTGAAACTGCTCCTAGGAACATAGGTTGTTATGCTAGACTGTAACACATACACCCTGAAGGATTTCAATGCTTTGACCAATGCATAAGCCTTATTTTATAATATTTCATACTTCAGCTCAACGTCTCGGAGGGATTTGCTTAAAAAGGCTATGGGATGTTCATACCCTTATTCATTCTTCTACAGTAGCACAACAAAAATGGTTTCCTTGGAAGTGAAAGAGAAGATAAAGAATTATTTGGCATAGTCAGGGATGACCAATACGGGGATTCAACCAAATAAGTTTTGATCCTTTGGAATTTTGATTTTTCCTCATGTGACCACCTGATAATAACATCTTTATTCAGCATGTTGGTGATAGGATTTATTATTTTAGCAAAGTTTGGCAGAAAGCACCTTAAAAATTTATTCTGCCTATAAAAGACTGAATAGACTTCTTATTTCTAGGGATTTCAATTTCCTAAATGGCCTCCACTCTCTTAGGGTCTATTTTTATACCTCTTATGGATATGATGTGACATAGGAGATTAACTTATGTCATATCAAAGTGGGACTTCCTGGGATTCAAAGAAATCCCATACCTTTTGCATTTTCAAAAAATATTTTCAAGGTGTTGTAAATGCTCCTCATATGATTTGGAAAAAATGGTGATGTAATCCAAATATGTAGCCATAAATTTGTTTGTATCCACCACAAAGGCTACATCCATAGCCCTATGAAAGGTGTCCCCTACGTCCATCATCCCAAATGGCATTTGGTCGTACATAAATGTCCCCCATGGAGTGGTGAATGTTGTTTTTTCTTTGTTTTCTTCACATATTACTATCTAGTTATAACTAGAATACCCATCCAGCAAAGAAATCATGTGGGAACCTACTACCCTATTCAAAATATCGTCCATCTCAGGCAGGGGGTAGTTTTCTTTTAGGAAACACTTGTTGATATTTCAAAAATCCAAACACAAGTGTATTTCCCCACTCATTTTCCTCATGGGCACCAAGTTTCCCACCCAATATGAGTATCTTGAGGGCACAATAATTCTGGCATCAAGCATTTGTTTCAACTCTTTTTCAATTATGGACATCAACATTGGATTAAATTTCCTAATATTCTATCTAAATGGATTAGAACCAACCTTGAGAGGGAGCTTGTGTTGGATGATGTCAATGTTAAATGCCTTCAAATCCTCATACGACCATGCAAAAATATCAGCAAAATTTTTCATGAGGCTGACATACATGTCCTTTTGGTCTAGAGCTAGTGCCTTAGACAGTTTGACTATTTTGGGATTTTCAACAGTCCCAATGTTGCAGTCTATCACTTCCTCTTCTTGATTTTTGATGGTAGCTTCTCTGGAGACATCATGACTGTCAAATAACCTTTCCAGTGGCACTAGACCCCTGAGGATGTGGTTTTTTTTAAGTTCCACAATGTTGTGGCAAGCCACTTTGTTCAACAAATGAGATGTTTTTTGATAAGACGATTCATCATCTTCACCCTCTTGATCTATTGAGATACTAGAGAATTCGTCAATGTTGTGCATAAATATTTGTAGCTCCAAGTCATCATTAAAGAATTTCTAGTGCTTTATGTTGTCTGGTATGGTTGTCTTATGTCTGACTTCCACCTGATACTTGATATTTGGGCCAATGGGAGGTTTGAAGGTACTGACAACCAATGCCAAAGAATCTTCCTTTTGATTTTCGTGTCTAGGAAGGAAAGAGATATTAAATGCTAGAAAGAAGTTATCAACCATGTCCCATAGCTCATTCATGTATTGATTTAGCCTATGTTTCTTAGCTTGATAGATGTTTTTGACTTGGTTAATAATTACTCAAAATTTCCAAAAACTTCCAAATTGTCAATGGCCATGTCTTTGGCAGCATTCAATCCAAAAAACAAAGTTTCATACTTAGCTATATTGTTAGTAGTCTCGAATTCCAGCTTATAAGAGAGCATTATAACCTTATGTGTAAGGGAAACGAGGACTATACTCGCCCCAACAACTTCCTTTGATGAAGAGTCATCGAAATACATATTCCACACTTCATGTTGTTGATCTTTCAATGACTGATTTATGCATCTGTTGACTGTTATTTCCGGTTCCTCATTATTTAAATGAAAAAAATATGACTCGATATTATCCTCAACAACATAAATTGGATGGTTTCTTGGATTCTTATGGTCATTGATGATATCTTCCAACCTGACCTACATGTATAGCCTCTTATGTTCTCCCCTAAAAATAGGGATGGTGGCATATGTGAGGTCCATTTGTAATGATCCACCAACCTTCTTAGCCCATGTCCTGGACAAAATCATACCAAACTTGGGGGGAATGTCAGCCACAATGATGTCCATCACTACACTCTTCATGGGTAGTTGTGACAAAGAAACCACCAGACCTTTTATTAATCCCAAACATTTTAATTTTTTGCAATCAAAGGAGTAAAGGTCTTGGTAGGGCTTGGTGATCTCCATACCTAGTTCTTCCATCACAACCTTAAGCATGACATTGTGTGAGGCACCTGAGTCCATGAGAAAATCATGTAGGATATTGTCATGGACATTTAAATATATATAGAAAGGTGGAAAAGCATCATATCCATCCTCACTGTGTGGTCCCAAAGTCATTGTTAGGTTTTCATCCTACATACTAATTACATTAGAAGTTACAATAGAAGTAGGTGGTTGCAGAACCTTCATAATGGACTTTTTGAAAGGCTCATTTTTCAACAATTCTAACAAAGGTAAATGGATCTTGATCTTTCTCAATTCATGCTCTAGGATGAAAGATTCTTGTGTCCTATCAACTTCCTTTACTTTAGGGGAAACATGTTTAAATGGAGGAGGTTGGTGAGCTTTAGCCAATGCACCCTTGCCTGGATTTGGCTTGGGAGGACCCTCTTTTTTTCTGTTTTGATCGGAGGTGGTCACTTTGGGAGTGCTTGTTCTAGGCCTCAAGTCATATTTATTTTGGGGTTCTCTTTGAATAACTCCCTCTTCCCCTATTTCAATATCAAACTAATTTGACAGTTGCTCTACCTCATAATCTTGATGCGTTATATGACTAGTGTAAAAATCTATTTCATTGAAAAGTACATCAACATTGTCCATGACATCACTATCTACATCCATTCCTAAATATGATTGTTTTGGAAATGAGGTACTACTCTTATATCATCAACATTCCTCCTCTCTCTCTACATTATCTGAAGGACATCATTCATCCTCCTAAATTGGTTTGGATTTATGTTCCTAGCCCCTTGAAAAGCATTATTTGGTTGTTTAGATTCCCATTTCATCTTAGTTATTTCAGATGACAAATCCTTCAAAGTTTTGGTCATTTCATCAATTTTAGGATCATATGTGGTTGGGTTAGAGGAGGTAGGGTATTCCTCTCTCTGTTTCTTCTTTTCTTTATCATATCTAGTCTTTAACCTGCCTAATTCCAATATGTTAGATTCAACCTCAATGGTTGCTTCTTCCATGGAAAACAAGGTGGTGGGTCTTCTCTCCCTCAACAGAAGGGAAAATTATGCATCAAATGCATTGGCATAAGTAATATTAGAAGAATCTTCAGTTGGTTTGATCTCATATGGAATCCTACCATACATCTTATTGAATCTCTTGGTGAAGTTTGAAATAGACTCATGATTCTTTCTCTTAAGGGATCCAAACTCAGTGATGTAATACAAATAGTCTCTTATATATCCCCATTTCTTTATGAAGGCTTCATATAGTGCATCAATTTCTATAATGGAGGCTGGAGGGAGATCCTGAAACCATTTCCTAACTTCCCCATTGAGTCTTTGTACAAACAACCTCATCCACACATCTACATAGTCAATGTTGAAGTTGTTTGCAAAGTTGTAGAAGGATACCCGATGTTCCTCAGCTGTGACATCCCCTTCCCCATTATATCTTGGAAAATATTTCATGTAATCTGTAGTTGGGAGTGCATGTAAGCCTACAGGAAAAACTAGGGGTGCATATCTGGCAACAATTATGGCATCCATCCTATTAACAACCATTGTTTGGGAAATACGAATATAAGGATTGATTGGAGATGCAGGGGTGGATGTTGAATTGGATGATGAGGTAGAGGCAGGACTTGAAGGTTTATGAGGTTACTTGGAATGGTGATTCTCAGGGATAGAAAATTCAAGCTTCTTGTGATAATGAATAAAAGTGGACTCTTTGGGTTCAGCTTTACCCTTGAGGGATGAGGTATATCTCTGAGATAAGGTGGATTTTCTTAGTTTCCTTTCTATCTCAGAGTCTATTGTGTCCTTCTCAGGGTTAGGATGATCCTTAGTGTCTTTGATGTGCTTATATTTGGATCTCTTGATTCCTTTTCTGGGAGCTAGTATTTCTTTTGTGAAGTTTACTCAGTGGAGTCACCAGGTGAAACATGGCAGTCTAAATGTGTATGTTCTTTGTTCACAATCAAAGGTCAGATCTGATTGTTTTTCTTCTCCCAAGGAAATATATTTCGTTACTCCGTTCCCCGGAAATAGCACCATAAGGTGTTGGTCCTAAAGTTTTCACTTGACTACTAAAGGGAAGAGCTAGGCCACCTCAAGTTTAGAATGGTTGGTTTTTTAATTTTGTTGGTTAGTTAGAGGGTTGGTTTTACAAAGACAAGAGCATGGTTGGGTTGGAAAAATGATATGGATGAGGGTCCTCCTTGGCTGGTGGCACACAAATGGCAGACAAGTGAGACAATAGAGGTAAAAACAAAGGGAAACAACAAACCACTCAATGCATAATATGTTTCAAGAATTTTAATACTGAAAATATCATTTCAAGACATTAAACATGTATCAAAAACACAATTACTCCCATAGGTTTCTATGGAAACAAATCTTCACCAAATCATTTGTTGTTTCACACATTGCATATTAGTAAAGACAAGTTATACAATATTTGAAGGAAATGAAATGTACATCATGCAAATCAAAAAATGCATTCAAGATAAGATAAAAACACATGTAGATTTGGACAAAAAAATTGTCATCAAGAGTATATTCACTAGGTAGAGAAATTTAATCCATGCATAGAATAGGTTCATCCAGTTTGATGTATTGATATTATTTTCCCAAAAAACGAACCCTCAAAACATACAAAGATTGCATATTTATCAAAGTTATAGAGGCTCTCGTCCATCTGGAACTAAGCCTTAACTCTACACTATCAGTTAGAGACCAAATTATTGACTTAACTAAATATTGTTGGAGTATAGTAATGTATACTTCAATATTGAGTTAATAAAAAGGGAGTGGTTCATATCACACATAAATGACCACTTATTATGCCTTAATCTAAAATGTCTTGAACTTAAATAACTAAAATTGTTGCTAATGATAAACCAAACTGATGCATATGATGAATCGAAGTGATTCTTTGACAGAAATAAATAGGAATGATAGAAATGGATTCTGAGTCGAGTGTTTTTACCCATGTACATTATTGGAGGCCACTTGGAGATAACTGGGAGTGTTGGCAGCTTCTTCTAGAGTCTAGAGTACAGCTTCCCTAATTCCTGGTTGTGGTGTTGCAGGGTCTGGATATAAATATTTAGTTCTGGTACTTGTTGCCTATCATCAATATTCTTTGTCTTGACCATAACCGACCCTTTATTCTTGTCTTTCTCTGTGATGGACTAGTTGTGGTCTGCTAGTGTTCTGCTTCTCCTCTTCCTCATGTCATACCCGTGAATTACCTCAGGTTCCTTTGAATCTAAGTTGTTTCCTGATGAGTAATTTTAAGTTGTAAGATGGATAGATTTAGAAAGTTATTTGAGACTTGCAAATCTATAGCTTCACCTGTAACATAGAATTTTCTTTGTTTGGTCTCGTTTAAAGAATACTTTAATGCAGGAAATTAATGAGGATAATCCACTTTGTAAATTCGACATTCGAGAGATTTTGAATGAAGAGTATAAATATATCCCAAATGATCGAACTCGTGAAGTCATTAACCAATGCTTATCGCTGTGCAAATTCACCAAATATTGAGATACTTTAATCATTTATTATTTTGGGACTTTGGGGGATTTATCACTTCGACACTTCAGAGCTCCGGCACTTCGGGGAACTCTATTTTCTCTGGCTTAAAATCTCTTCGAGTGAGAATCTCCCGGAGTATCATGGAAACATGTTGTCACAATCGATGACATTTCATAAAAATAAGAGTGCCATGTGTCACCTGAAATAGCAAAGATGATGTAACAAAAGTACCTGAAATGAATTCCACGTCTCATCTGAAATCAATTGATAGGTGGCATATGAAACGTCAACTAAAAAGAAGTTTAATATTTCGGGACTTCGTGGCTCTGACACTTCATGGAACTATGATTGCTCTGTATTAAAATCTCTTGGAGTGACAATCTCTCAGAGTGACGTGGCAGCCACTTTGGCAATTCGATGTTCAGAGGTCCGACACTTCGGGGATTTTTAGGATTGAAAAAAATAACAAGCTTGTATGACCGAACGTTGAAGTCTCGTAGTAAAAATTCATATTTCTTTGTGTTTAAAACCTATCATGATTTTGAAACTTCGAATGCACAAGAAGAATTTATATTAATTGATTGTCGGTCTCGATCATCAAAACTTTTAATCATTCATGTTGCTTACAACCTACACCAGAAATCCACTACTATGGATTCTTGTGCTTTATTTTCAGATGTTTCTTGTGCATATAAAGGAATTGGTCGACCTAGTGCATGATCAATCAATGGTAAACATGATGACATATGTTTCAAACTCAAACCAGAACATGTAATCACCCTTCAAGAAAGCAATGCAATGATGCAAAGAAAGTAAAGATCGGTAAGGGTCATTGAGACTGAGTCATTAAATCATGGAGAAAAAATGTAGCAAACACAAAAAAAAAAATCAGACCTTTGATTGATGTATACGGTAAAGGAGGGAAAGGGTAGGGGTGCATACCTAGGTTAAAACACATTCTATCAAGTGTACTACTAAACATAACATAAATAAATTTATATGTTATGATCAAAACACATAATTATTCTATCCTTACACAAAAACCAGAATTATATTCACAGATGAATACAAGGAAGCTTACCTTGGTTGGGTCGGTGGACTCTTGTCGTACCAATAAGGTAGATTTTGAAAGAAACTTACTGAAGGGAAGATTTGATCACACACATAGATTCCATGAATTGCAATTTATATCATTACTTCAGAAACAAGGGTACAATCAACATTCTTCAAGAATCAATTCTACAACATAACAATGCTTAACTATATATCGGTCTCTCTATCATTTACAAGGCTCTCTATTGTAAAGAGAAACATCCATTAAAATCAAAGTCTAGAGATAACATCAAATGACTACACAAATATTACAATTGGTTGATGTATCATTTTTCAAGGAAACGATTTCATCCTAATGACAAAAAGTGCACGAGGATGAAGTGTATCATGGTCTTCAATGAACAAAGGATGTTCGAGCCAACAAACTCCTTGGACCCATCAAGAGAAAACTCGTTCAAACACCCAAGCCTACAAATGTGGAATTTGTATTGAACGCGCACAGCTAGAACAAGAAGACTGGTACCGAATGCACATAGTCAAATATATTGATATCGGACTAACACAGGATTAGGTACCAGACGAAAAAAACATCGGTACCGGACGAGCGCAGAGATAGGTATCGGATGAGCGTAGAAATAGGTACCGGACGAATTGAATATCGGATGAATGCTGAAACGGGTATCATATGAATAGGAGTTATGTCATAAGGTCTACTTTGATCATTCAAAGTAATTATAGAGTGTTAAACATAAATTATTTGATTCCAATCATTAATAAATATCATAAATCATGATTAAACATAACTTAGAATGGCTAAAGTTACCTCATATATACACAAGAATGGCTAAAAGACATGTCTTTTGAGGAAAATAGAAAAATAGTGCATATGTCTAAGGAAAATTTGGTCAAGATATAGGACAAGATATGGAAATTGGAGGTATTAAAAAGGATACCCAACATTTCCCCCATTCCCAAGTCATTTAATGTCCTCGTGAAAAAATTGTTGAACCGGTCCTCAAAATTGCAAACCTGGCATTGTCCTCCACCTTGCTTGAACATTAATTGCCTAGTTTTAAGATATCAAAACTTGAAGCCTCATCCTTAAGCTCCCTCTTATTAACTCGTGTGTATTGTATTAGGTGAAAAATTTTATTTAGCTTGGAAGATACCTCATCATGCTCATCCTATAACCTTTGGTTTTTCTCCTTCAACTATGCATTTTCTTTCTTGATGTGTCTATCCAAAACTTTATACTCCTCCACTTCTTGCTTCAATTCTTCATTATGTTTTGTAAGCCTTTGAAATTTCAATACCAACTGATGTTTGGTCAAAGAATTGACAGGCTCATGTGTTGCTTCCTCAGTTATCTCCTCCCTGGCTTCAAATTCCCTCATTAAATCCTCCAGTGTCCTTGTCACTAATTCCTTAGTTTCACTAATAGTTGTTACATAGATATCTTCTTGATCTGGTAAGGTTGGAATGTCAACTGGATACTTTGGAAAAGAAAGAACATGAGGAATTTTCACATGCTTATTAATGCAGGCACCACCTGCCCAATATTAAGCAGACTCGTATTTCCAGAATATTTCTGTACTGGAATCTTCCTTGAATATGGTCTTCATCATTCTTTGACAGGGCTAAATTTAGCTAACTGTCACTAGGTTGGCAATTCTGTTCCTTTTGGCAGATCTCCACTTTCATTAGCGGATTAAACACTTTTTGTTTTATTAGCTCTCGACGGAAATGACTTAGCATATAATGTTAAGCTCCACATGACCATTCAACGTAACCATAAGGTCCCAACGGAAATCAATTTAATACCATTTTTGCACTTACCTCTAATTTCCGTTTCCATTCATCGATGGACACTTGGCTTCACCGGAATTCACCAAACGCATTGAAATTTGAACCCTCCGTTCTCCGCTGAAATCTGGGATCATCGATTCTCTTTATGTAAACTAAACTGTTCATTCCCCTTTTCTCTGCTCGTCGATCGATTCAAACCCATGCCCACGGAATCGATATTCCTCTGGTAAGTCAGATGTATTTCATCTTCACCGATCTTTGTGTTGGAATATGGCATGAAGCTCCAAGTTTATTTAAGCTTTGACTTCAAATCTCTTTGTGATGGCAAGTTACTGTGGCAGCTCAATACCAGGCTCCTCCTGGCTTTGTTTTAAACATTGTCTCGTCTTCACACATTCGCTTGCGGACAAATCAACAGACCTTGAGCGGGAACCTGAAAATGATATAGATGTAATCGTCTCAGATGTATATTTTTCTCCTCACTAGTCTTCACATCTCCAGATCTCGCTCTCACAATACTTCTTCAATGCTAGACCACAAATCCGATGATAAGATCATAATAATTCGAGCATGAGCAGTGGATGATGGCTCGACACTGATCTACGATCCTGGCAACTTTAGGCGAAGTGCTCAAATCCCGTGATTGAACGTGCAACATACTCTAATCTCGAGCCCTCGACTCTTCATGGGAAAGGTCCCTGAACAATGGCATTCATACGATCCTTTGATATGACAATGTTACGGTAGCAGAGTTTCTCCACGATTTTCAACTACAGTAATCACTGGATTTCAATAAAAACATATATATATTTTCACTCTCTTCTCATATGGATCCAAGAAGGCCTTAGCTATGATACCAAATGACATAAAAATATCACATTTTCATTAATATAAAAAATAATGATACATCTCTCTCCTCGAGCTCTGTGAGCTAACCCTCGTCTAGGCTGAACTGGATTGAACTAGGTTATGCTACCTCTTCAAAATACTAAAGACTGTATTTATTTACAATGAAAAAATATGTTTTCAGATCCTATGATTAAGGAACAAATTCCTTAATAAACTCAACTGACCCCTATGAGTCATCAGTGACTCACTAATCATTAACAAACCCTATATTATCTTTTTACAAGTGGAAAGGATCTAGAATCCTTATCCATTTTCCAACTCTTAAATGAAAATAAAGAAATTACATTTGTGTGAG
>JZKD02S1773525.1:611465-624571 GCA_000966675.3 Picea glauca
TCAGTTAGTTCATACCTGTAACAACAAATTAATTTGGGGGGTAGGGGACTTTATTCACTATCATCACTCCACTTTTCCACTGCCATCATTCCATTTTTTTCATTTACCAGTCATGAACATTTATTTTCCAACAATACTATGTTGCACGCATTGATATACATATTGGCATGATTCACATCTATACAAAAAAGAGCTTTATTATAATCAATGTTTAATCCTTATGCACATTGATAGCATATATTTTCCAGTAAGAATATGGGCAAATTATTATCATAACAACAAGAGAACAAATAACAAAATGAATGTTGTTAACACAAGAACCAACATTCTTTATATTCATGGTTGTCACACAAGAACCAACCATAAGAAAAATGTCAGTTGTTACTCATGTAAATCCCATCCTAGAAAACATTCATTATCATCACTCAAAGCCAACATTCAGATGCCAAAAATTTCTTGAGAAGATCCATGCATGGTTGCATGAGGACATGCAACAAGTTACGTTGGTGGGTATGTTGGGGCTCAAAAACGTCTTATTTTCATCCACCTTTCCCTTCATCATTCTCCACATTTCATCGCCTCATTAAACTTTCACGATATCAGTTCCATAAATATACTTGGGTTTCACCTTATTTTTCTCCACTTTATTCATTTTAGTATTAAAAAGGAATTTGTGATTAAATGTTAGAAAATTGACATTTTTCATATATATCTAAAAAATGTGTGAGCTTTGTAATGTGTAGGCATATGAGAAGGATTAATTCAAACAGGATTCTCGAATACTTCCTCCACCATTTCAAGATTTGAGGAGATAATTCAAGCCCATTCCAAGGAGAATATCATGGAGATTTTGTTGGAATATCTTATCCAAGATATATGAGAGATATATGTGAGGATTTGAAGGGATTATATTTTGTAATAATGGGAAATGGGTTGAGAGAAAAGTGGATCTGTAATAATGAGATGGTTATCTTATCTTCATGAGGATTCAATTAGAATATGGAATTAGAGTATTCATTTAGTAGCAGTCCTTAGGATTTGAAAGAGAAAGGGATTCTTAACTTTGATTCTTAGTTTTGGTTTTCATGCTTTCATTATTCTCTTATGAAGATTGATTTGATTATTGTAATATAAGATTGCTTCATTGGTGAGAGCTCTCATATGTTGTTGTGCCATTCAACTCTTCACATGTTGTATTTGCTTGTCCTTCATGTAGTTCTCCATTTCTAGATTAATTCCATTTACGCAATTTCCCATTCTTAGATTAATTTCATTTACGCCACTAGATTAATTTCAATTCCAAGTCATGTGTCTCAATTTCTTGCATTATATTAATGATTCAATTTTTTTCATGTGTTAAATTAATGATTCAATTTCAGTTGTAGCTGAAACATTATATTAGATTAGTCTCGCTTCAATCTTGCATATACTTTGTGTGTGATTCATCAGTTTACGAAACCCGAGTTGACAAATTAAATAGTTGGGAAAGTACTAAAACTCAATTAATAAAACATTAATTCGGCCCAATATAATGACTGTCGTTCCCTTGTCACAATTGTTGTTCCTTTTGTAAGTAGTGTTGTTCGTTTGAATAGAAAATTGTCATTCCTTTTGTTACGATTGTTGTCCCTTTGCAGGGGTTACATCTCTAGAGGATGGGTATTGAAATCGGAAGGTAAGAACCTACGTAGGAGACAAGTAAAATTATTGTGCCAGTACCTACCTTTGGATGATGCATAGAGGTTATATTTTAGGACATCTTTAGAGCCCAACACTTGCACGGTCCTTTTTTTTTCAATTTCAATTTGTTATATGTTCCCCTTGGGAACCTTTACTTCCTGAGATGTGCCATAACTTGATCTCCCACTTCAAATTGAATTTATCTCATATGTTGATCAACTCTACAGTTATATTCGGTGTTGATTTTATGCAACTGCTCTTTGATCTGATTATGAAGCTTTTGCATTTCTGCAGCAAAGTCTTTATCTCCAGTGCTTCTAAATTCATTCTGCTCCAAATATCTAAACTCTGATACTCTTAATGGCTTCATACCATATATTATCTAGAATGGACTCTTTCCTGTACTCCTACTTGGTGAGTCATTGTAAGAAAACTATGCTTGTGATAGAATCTGATCCCACTGGATATGATGTTCAGTGACTAAACTCCTTAGCAAATTTCCTAAACTCTGATTTACCACCTTAGTTTGTCCATCTGTTTGAGGGTGATATGTTGAACTGAAGGACAGTTTCATCCCTATTTTCTTCCACAATGTCCTCCAAAAATTACCAAAAAATGTTATGTCTCTATCTGAGACAATACTCTTGGGAAACCCATGAAGTCTCACAACTTCCTTGAAAAACTAATTTGAAATGTGTGTTGCATAATTAGTTTTCTAGCATGGGATAAAGTGTGCCATATTTGAGAATCTATCAAATAAAACGAATATGGAATTGATTCCCCTTTGCGTTCTTGGCAATCCCATCACAAAATCCATTCTTATTGCAACCCAAGGCCTATCTGGAATAGGAAATGGTTGATATAACCCATAGTTTTGTCACTTTCGTTTTTCATACTGGAAAATATTACATCTGTTTACAAATTTCTCCACTTCTTCCCTCATACCTAGCCAATAGTTTGAGTTTTTCAATTGTGAAAATTCCATTTCATGACAAAAATGGCCTACTAGACCTCCACTATGTTTTTCCTTCAGTAGATTATCTCTCATCGAGCACTTTGGTATGGACAATTGGCTACCCTTAAAAAATAATCCATATTGAATCGTATACTCTGTCCACTGAATTATGTCTCTAAGCACTTCATTTTTACATGCTTCATACGCCTCTTTAAAATATGGATCATCATAATACATTTCCTTAAGGTGTTTGAACCCTAAGGTTTTCACTCGAAATTTCTGCAGAATCAAACATCTCATGTTCAATGCATCAACAAATTTGTTAGCTTTACTATAAATATATTTAACGACAAAAGTGAAATTTTACATAAACTCTATCCACTTGTCATGTATTTGATTTAACTTCTTCTGTTTGGTTATGAATTGTAAGGCCTAATTATCGTTTTACAAAACAAATTATTTTGGAACAAGGTAGTCCTCCATTTATGTAAGGCTTGAATTACTGCATAAAATTCCTTATCATATGTGGAGTACTTCCTCTTGGTGTCATTCAAATTCTCACGGAAATATGCAATAGGCCTATTGTATTGGCTCAAGAGTGCTCCAATTTCTACTCCACTAGCATCACATCGTACTTGGAACGTCTTCCCGAAATCTGTCAAGACCATAATCGATTGTTTTGTTATCTTCTCCTTTAATATCTTGAAACTTTTATCATCTTCTTCTGTCCACTTAAAATACATGTGTTTCTTCTTCACCATATCTAAAATTGGTGTACAAATACCATTGAAATTACTAATGAGCTTCCGATAAAAGCTTGCTAATCCATGGAATCTTCTCACCCCAAATATGCTCCTTGGCAATGGCCATTCTCTGATTGCTCTCACCTTCTCTAGATCCATCTTCAATTCATTTGAAGAGATTACAAAACCCAATTAAATGAGTTATGTCTTTGTAAAAGAGGATTTATTCATATTTATTAGTAGCTTCTCCCACTGCAATCTTCTCATTGCTGATGTCAAGTGCCTCAAATGATCTTCTTCAGTTTTACTGAAGACTAATATATCATCCAGATATACAATCACAAACTTACCAATAAAATCTCTTAATACCTCATTCATCAACCTCATAAAAGTAATTGGGGCGTTTGTCAATCCAAATGGCCTAACAATCCACTCATACAATCCTTCGTTCATTTTGAAGGTTGTTTTCCACTTATCACCTTCTCTCATCCTTATATGGTGATATCCACTTTTCGAGTCTATTTTTGAAAAATAATTTTCTCTGCTCAAACAATCCATTAATTCATCCATCTTGGGCAAAGGAAATTTGTACCTGATGGTGATTTAGTTAATGTATCTTGATTTGGTACACATTCTCCATTCTCCATCGTCCATCCTTATTCACACTCAACACAGTTGGTACTGTGCATGGACTCAAACTTTCTTTGACCAAAACCTTGTCCATAAAATCCTGGACTTGTTTATTTACCTCCTCATTCTCTTGAGGTTTCAATCTGTACATTCCTTTTTTCGGTAGACTCGCTCCTGGTATGAGATAAATGTGATGGTTGATACTCCTGATGGGTGGAAATGATCGAGGTAATTCATCCACTACTATGTCAGGAAAAGTTTCTAACAACTCCTAAATTTCTTTAGGCAGAACATCCATAGAAGTACTTGTAAGGATTACTCTAGGCTTCCTCACCACAGCAAGTTGCATCTCTTGTTCCTTCTTGACTTCACTTAGGAGTTCCTTCCCACTCATGACAAGTATACTTGTGATGGATTCTTCCTTCACTTTTGTATCCTCTATTGGTATTAGCATGTGTGTTCTACCATTTTTCTCCAAGGTATAAGTATTTGTTCTCCCATCATGAATGACATTTTTGTCAAACTGCCATGGTCTCCCCAACAAGACATGACATACATCCATGCGAATCACATCACAAGAAATCTCATCTCTATATCCTACTATTTTAATTCCAACTTGGGATTGTTTAGTTACCATTACTTGGTGTCCCTTCTGCAACAATAAGACTCTATACGGATTCGAATGTGTAGTTGTCTCCAACTCCAATTTCTCCACCATTTCTGTGGATACCAAGTTATCAGTGCTCACACTACAAATTATCACCTTGCATACCCTGTCTTTGGTCTTGCAAGTACTTATGAAAAAACTGTTCCTCTGCACCAGTTTTTTCACTTCTTGCTCGGGCTTCAAGACAACCTTCTTCATCATCAAGGATCTCCCATCTTATGCATCTTCTGCCTCAACCTTCCGTCTCTGCGCTTCCAAAATGTGAGCTTCAACTCTTCCTTCTTTCTATCTCTCGGGGAATTCTCAAGACATATGTCATGTTTTTCCATAGGCACAACACTTCACCTATCCTCCTCTACCTCTCCTCTTCCTTGTCCTTGAGGAAAAACATTCCTTCCACGATATTGCCTCCCTCGGAAACTTCCTCCTCTTTCCGAGTGACTGTGCAGTTTTCTAGTCTCAACCTTGTGCTTATGTGCCTTTTCATGGACAATTCCATTTTCTCTATTTAGACTCCTCCCTCTGCTTCGCTAACTCTTTTTCTTGGCCAATTTATCCTCTACCTTCAGTGAAATATGATAAGCATACTCCATTGTCCTCACTGTTATCATGTTGATTTCATCTTGGATTTCATATCTTAGGCCATTAATATACTTGGAAACCTTTTCATCATATTTTTCTCTCTTTCCATCCCTAATGTTAAACTTATAAAATTCCTCTATGTACTCTTTTATTGTCAATCCTTTCTATCTTAGGTTTTGTAATTTCCTTAATAGATTTATCTGATAGTCTTGGGGTATGAATTTAGCCTTCATCTTGGCTACCATTGTATCCCAGCTCTTGATATTTTACTTGTCTTTGCATCTTTTTTCATCTTGTAGTTCATCCCCCCACAGTGTTGTGTGTCCCTTCAATCTGGTGACAACATGTTTTACTTTCCTCTCATCATCAAGTTTCAACTTCTTCATAGTCAAAGTATTTTTCCATTGCTCTTATCCAATCCAACAATTCTTCAACATCTAAGTTGCCTTTGTACATTGGAATTTCTATTTTTTCTCTGGCTCCCAATTTTACAAAAAAATTCATTAAACGATATTCTACAGCATATTCTCCTACAAATCCTTCAACTTCCACTTCTTCACTCTCTGCATCACTAACGTCTCCAGCATCGTGTGCTCTTCTTTGTGTTGTTTCCATAGAATCTAATCTTGTGCAAATTTTTCTCATCTCCCTTTCCACAGCTCGACTTGCTACAAGTAGCTCCACAAGTCTTCTAGGCAACATGGTTCTAAAAGTTTCCTTCACATAGAGCTTACAAATAAACTTTTTGTCTCCTCCTTCCTATAGAAATTAAATATCTGGCTCTGATACACTTTATGTAGACCCCCCCTCTCTCCTTGGGGCTACGCGACCTCCTGGTCAAGGATATTCAATTCACTGAGTCAAACCATATCTTCGGGCCTCTACTAGACCCATAATTTGATTCACATAGGCTCTCTTTAGTTAACAATGCAGGCTTGATTCCCCCACACACGATATCTATTGCACTTCTGGTAACTCTGAAAGGCGAGCGCTAGATCCTCTGGTAGTCCCTTCTTCCTTATGTGCACGTGTTATAACCTCGGGCTCGTCCCTGTCATGACGTCAAGATTTGACTATTTTGAGTGTAGCTGACTCTTAATCCTTTGAAATCTTGACCAGTGAAATGACCTGGACATAAATCTACGGCTTGGACTTCTTCAACAGCAAATGACTGTGATTCACTTAGAGACTCTGGATTCCACAATTTCGAGAGTTTCAACCACCTTTTTCCCTGAAGTGATTTATAATCAGAACTACAGATCGAGCTCCATGTGCTCACCTTGATCGACGGTTGAAATGCGTGCCTTGTTCTTTCTTCCAATGAATTCCATTCAACGCTCGTCTACTTCTCTTTCTCCCAAAGTGTCAATCCTCTGGATTAAATCTCCACTCTCCACGTGTCCCTCCATTTATCAATGACTCATGTTAACTCCGTCCTTCAATACTTATGACCTTTAGGAATTTGTTCTTCAATTTCCCTCGAAGTGTCCTATCACCAAAGTGATAGATCTGACACCACGTGTCCAAACAATTGACAGCTAGGATGATTACTTACCTCTTTGAGCTTCAGGTGACTTTCGGTCAATGACTTCACTTCCTCTTCTCTTTTCCAGAGTTCACACTTCCGGATTCCACAATCTAATGACGTGTTTCCTTATTGGATCGACGGCCATGATTGACTCTGGTAGTTCAGATTTAGGAGTTTTTCTTCCTCCACTCTCACTTTCCTCCAGAGCACTCTTCTTCTGAGGCACATTGATCTGTGCCACATGTCCTTCTTGAATCCAACGGTCCATATTTATTTTTCCTTCTTCAGGACTTCAGGGATCCCACTCCTCTAACACTTCCAAACCTATGAATACACGGAGTTCCAAAGGACTTTAATATCATCCGTCATGCAAGTTTCCTAGATCTCAAGGTCTGGAAAGGTCACAATTCCTCCAAATGGATCTTGCTCGCTGGTTGGGAAATTTTTAGTGGTCTCCTCTCGACTGAAGAATTTCCATCCGCTACCACTTCTGAGCTTGTTCTTCCTCAAAACATTAAGCTTCTCAGAATGTTTCTTCTTACACACTCCTTTCACCTCTCAAAATGAATTCTTTGACACTTAGCTAAAAGGTGACCTTGTGCACACCTTGCAACAGGTTTCTTTCAACTTAACCCCTTTATGGGCAACTGTGCACTCCTTGCAATAGTTCTTACATGACTCAATTGTTCCTACTAAACAATATGACGTTGAGTGTGTTTCTACCTACACACACCTTGTGTGGTCCTCTTCACTCCCTTGTAAACAAAGCTTCAAATTATCTCTCCTAATATTATGAGTCAAAAAATACTTTGTCAATGCATGCCTTGCGGACAATATGCACTCCTTGCAAATAAAGCTTTACGTTATCTCTCCCAAGCTTCTAATTCAAAATAGACTATGTTAACACATGCCTTGCAGACACTAAAGAATTTCCATCTACTACCTCTTCTAAGTTTGTTCCTCCTTGAAACTTTAATCTTATCAGAATGTTTATTCTTACACACTCCTTGCACCTCTCAAAATGACTTATTTGACACTTATCCAAAATTCAACCCTGTGCAGACCTTGCAACAAGTTTATTTTGTTGGCATGTTTTACAGGCAACGTATGCTTGTCATTGATGGAAAGTAAAGCAGAAATGATGGATTAAGTACAACAACGATGATCAGCAGTGCAGTGATAATCGGGGAAGAGAAAACAATGATCATTGGATCAACAATTCAGAATTCCCGATAGCTGTCAGATCTCAATGTAGACAAGAGGAGTGCGTAGATATGGAGGATAGATCTGGACCGCATTAGATCCAAGTGCAGGATCCAACCATCATTGGATCAAGGAGAACCTGCACGTTCTTTAAAGTGCAAGGAGTAGTGGGCTCACAAAATCTCGAAAGAAGGAGGACCGTCCATTTACAGGCAGGACACGTGGACACAGATCAACATTTCGTTGATTGGAAAGTGTTAGCACTCTGTAAATTTCCAAGAGGTTGACAAAGAAGGAATCCACAAAGGTAACTTTATCCAACCACTTTTAAAACTGGTATCTAGCCCTTCCAGCTTCAGAGAGGGATCTCTCTATATGATTTAGCTTTGTTTTTAATTTAGATATTAGGCTAGGTAAAGGAACAAGTATGTTTTGTTGTAAAAGGGTTTATAAATTGGTTGAGACAGTCTACACATCCATTGGGCTATGGGGTCTGTATTTAATCAACTATGAGATACAACCAGAAATGCCAAAGAAGACTTTCACTGGGTGAGATAATGTACTCAACTGGATCTTTTAGTAATTTAAAGGATGGACAGAAGAAAAGATAAGAAAAATAACTTCGACTAACAAGCAGTTAATAATTTCTTAATCGAAGATATCAGAAGATAAACATTAAAATCTTTAGAATTGGAAACAAGGTATCAAAGATAAATCCTGCAACATTGCGTTACTCTTAAATATTAGTTCTAGAAAACAAAATGATTACAGAGAAAGAAAACATTCAACTTAGAAAATTAACATCACCAGTGAACACACGCAAGAATCCTGTAAAAGTGCCTCCTCTTTATTAATGGCAGATCTCTTCAAAAATATTACAGTTTGATAGTGATAGGGTGTGCAAATCAACAACCCTCAATACTTCGAGGGTTGAAGTATTTATAATTCAAATTACAAACATTCCTGTCATAACTGATCAGGACGTGCTCATTCTATTTTTAGTCTAACTACTTTAACTAATCAAAAACTGTTTGATGACTCAGTACAACTGCATGCGGAATTTCTGGGGTACGCCGTTGGCGAGGTGCCTTCGCAACCTCTTCTGACTCGATAGGTGATTGGATTGTGACAGTTCATATGCTAATATAATAGATCACAAAGTTCTTCCCATCTGAGATGACTTGGCACTGTGACTTTAAGAAATCTCCGATACACTTCATCCATGTCTGTATACTTAGAAAATGTAGGCTTAATGAGGAATATATATCTAATCTCGTGTTGGATACTAATATCCAACTGCAGGGCATCCATGAATGCTTTGCCTGTGATGCT
Source organism: Picea glauca (assembly GCA_000966675.3). NCBI lineage: Eukaryota > Viridiplantae > Streptophyta > Pinopsida > Pinales > Pinaceae > Picea > Picea glauca. The sequence goes on from JZKD02S1773525.1 coordinate 620,786, forward strand.
CCCTTGTATCCCTGCAAACTTAGAAYYRTCCTTAGACACTTCAKCTAATCTCTTCTTGTAATCAGGGAGTGTCATTAGTTTGTCATTAATGACCTTCAGACCAGGTAGGCCTTTCTTTTGGAGAGCATCAATCTTATTGAAGAACTTATGTACTCCTTGATCCATGACTTGAACCTTTTCCTCGAGCTGAAGAATTAGACTTCTCTTGGTTAAAACCCTTTTTACCTCAAGTATAGTCTCTGTTCTTTCCTCAATTTTTAATTCTTCAAGTTCCTCTCTGGTATTGGAATTTAGGAACCTAATGATCTCATTTGCTTGTGTTGGCATGTCTCCCAGCTCCACTCTGATTTTCTCAACGGCATGTTTTCTCCTCTGGAGCAACTCATTTTGTTCAAACATGATTTGAATCATTGGCTATATTTCATTGATGGACTTGGTGATGTCTGTCCATACAATCTCTTTGACCTCAGCCAAAGTCTTCCCTACCATTGTTTGCTTTTGGAGCTGTTGTAACTCCTTCCTGAGATGCTTTGTTACCTGCTTTTCTTTGGATAGGCTTGTCTGAAAGGAAGTTTTGATCTCTTGGAGGTTCTCCACTTTTTTCTTAAGCCTGCTGATTTCTGTCTCCTGCAGGTTCATTTTCTCCATGGACTTGGCGAGGTCTGTTGTTCCTTCTAGTAGTGACACTGGTGTTGCAGAGGGGATTCCTGTCACTGTTGTTGTGCTTGCTCCTGAGATAGGAATAGCACTCAATGGAATGACTTCCATTGGTTTCATCTGTTCTTTCTCTTTCAATAATTTTTCCAGCACAACTTCCATTTCCTTGAGCTGAGCATTCTGCTCCATGAGAAACTTTAGCATCTCATCCTTATCACCTTCTTTCTCTGATATCTCCTTCGCCTGAGAGTCCTCTGTGGGCGGGAGCTTCAACTGTTTTCTTAAGGATGCGATGTCATCATTTTTCTTTTTTATCATCTCTTCTGCAGCTTTCACATTTGAAGGATCGTAGCCGATCTTTAAAACTAGCTCCTCCAAGGTCTTAATTCTACTGTCCTTCGCAAAAGATGATATATTTTCCTGCTTAAGCTGTGTCTGAGCATTGTTCAATGACACCTAGAATTTTGCTGCGGAAGTTGAAGCATGTGCCAATGTGTGAAAAAAAATCTCCCCTGTTTGTTTATGTAGATCCATCTGATCTGCTGGGTGCACGTCTTTCGCTTGGAATTTGAAAGTGGCCCTCTTGTAGTCTGAAATAACCTTGGGATCCGGTACCTGTGCTTGGAGGTATGCCATGTGCATTCTACCTTTATCTGTGTCAAATGCTGACAGTAGGCTGTGTTGTGCCATGGATGACTGCTTCCAGAACTGGGCGTAAGTACTGCTAGTGAGGATCTGGTTCTTTTTCTTGATTAATTCGTACTTTTCGAAAATGCCCAACTTGGGCACAGTCTTGCTTGGCCGAGTATCCAAGGGAGAATCTGTGGATTTCTTCGGTATTGCTGTGGTGATTTCCTTATGCTGGCTCGAGCCAAAAGGTAGAATGACCGGCTTGATCATTGGGGTAGTTACTGTGGTAGGCGGGACTTCTTGTTCTACTGTCGTGCCAGACGTTGAAACTGTCTTTGGCCTCTTGGTGTGCATCTGGAACTCCTCTGATGACACCTCTGTTACAGGTGGAGAGGACTCTTGTCGAGGCCTTTTTTCCTTGGGGACCTGAGGTGTGGTAGTGGGTGGCACACTTGTCGAGGGCACCTGCTGTTCCACTTCAACTTGTTGCTCCATCTCAACTAAGGTGTCAGGCACCCATACTGTCTGATTAGCAAACTTTTCTATCTCAGGATTAGACTCATGTACATACGGGATATTCTTATTTCTCACCCGCATTTCTGAAATGATCCCACAGGGATCATAGTGCCATGGAAAACTTGCAAAGAATTTCATCTCCCTCAACATTCTGTCAGCTTCCTCCCCGGCGCCTCGACTATTGCAGATGAAAGAACCTATCTTCCCCTTGATCCTCAATTGCCACTTCTTCTTCAAGGAAACAAAATGAATGTCATCTGAATTCATTATCTGTCTAATATATTCTAACGAAAGATTCTTATCGGCACATATTGAGGTAGTTTGTAAGGTGCCAATTCGCACCCAAAAACTCTGATCTCGGTGTATTTTTGGTACAGGTACCAGTCTCCTGTCTTCGCGTTGTCCGAGAGATACAGAATTCTCTTGACTTCATCGTTTATTCATGGCTCAGGCCTGCCACTCAACATGCTAACCACCGGGTGGTAAAACTAATCAATGAAAGCTTTGAAGTTGTATTCAGCAGAGTTACGCTTCAGAAGAGAAGCCCGTGTTGTGACTGGCTGGGGCCTTCCGTCTGCATCCACCTTCTGCATGGAGAAACTGAATTTGTCGGCTTGAAAGTAAACGAACATGTACGCCAGTATGGAAGAATATATGAACATGCCCTCTGTGCCGAAATTCACGAATTGTTCGTGAATATTATCGGCCAAGAAGGTGTTGTAGTCAAACTGCGTAGTGGGCTTTAAATCGTTTGAGAAAATGGACAGAAAACCCAGGATGGGCTCATCTACCCATTGGTCGGAATAGTAACCAAGCAAGGCACAAAGGGAAGAAATGATTTGGTTTCCTTTGGTGGAGAGCACGGATGAAGGGTAAGGGGGATTGGTGGAAGGGAAAAGAGCGGAAGTGGGGAGGAAAAGCTCGAATATCTGAGCTCTCTGAGGAAAGGTCATTTTTTGATATAACTCAGTGACGATTTCTAAATTGAAAGGGGACGCAGATTCAGCATGGGGAATTTGCATCATCTGGTCAATGTCTTCGGAAGTGATGAAGAAGAGGACGTCTCCATATGAGGAGATGATGGCCCTCTGGTCGGGGATATAGTGGGCTTGGCATTTCAACGCGAATTCAGGGAAGTGGTGGATCTGGGGAAACATGTACAGGGGAAAATTGGACTCCCAGAGTCCAATTTCATCGCTCTGGTCTAGGAACACATCCCGGAGCCATGACTGGAGGTCTGCAAAATCGACGTCGCAAATGGTATCTGCGATCGATCTATCTTTATCAACCAACGGGATTTTTTCCAAGTCGATAGGAGGAGGAGGAAAAGGATTCTCTTCTCCTTCCGCTGGTCTTGGCTTTGGCGCCATCTCTGCAACAATACCTGCAATAAACAATATGTTAGTCGGGTCGACTGGTTGTGGATGAAGGTGATGAGGAAGCAATGGAGGAATAAGATGTAAGTGTTCTGGCGCGATGGACGAATAACGAATGAAAGGGGCATAACGGTATTTTTATTCAAAACTGGGGTCGGTTGGACGCGGGAGACAGGTCAGCAGGATAACGGGTATATTATACTGTAATAAATGGACAACGGGCCACTTGGGATGAGGTGGCAGATGACGATGGCCAAAGCATACAGACAGGTGATGTGGAGGCTGGTGATTGGAGGTAAAAGTCGCCAAAAGGGGTTGTTCATGAGTGAGGGACTTAGGTACTGACAACAGGGACTGACAGCAGTTATGGGATGCGACATGACTCCGAGAGAAAGTGGAACAAGTGGATTCAGTGGAGGATGACGTCCATGAGTGACGGGCTGTCAGATAGCATGTGCGGGATAGGACTTCTGGACCAATAGGACAATGCCACATGTAACAAGGGGCCCGCCGAAAGGAATATTCATTCCGGACCCCCCCCTTTGGTTAAAAGCAGAACACTAGGGGGGGTCCGAAATTCATTGTGAGCCATAGATTTGCGCACTTA
>JZKD02S1773537.1:75599-86234 GCA_000966675.3 Picea glauca
TTGTCTTAGTTTTCTTTGATGATATCCTCATCTATAGCAAAACCTGGACAGACCATCTTGCTCATGTGGATCAAGTTCTCCATCTACTCTCTCAGCACCAACTTTTCCTGAAACAGTCTAAATGTGCTTTTGGCACCTCAGAAATAGAATACTTGGGTCATCTGGTTGGCAAAGATGGCATCAGGGTGGATCCTAAAAAGATTGAAGCTATGCAAGATTGGCCTCACCCAAAGACTCTTAAGAGCTTGCGTGGATTTCTAGGCTTAACAGGGTATTATCGCAAGTTTGTTAAGAATTATGGGAAGATTGCAGCACCTCTCACTGCTCTCCTCAAAAAGAACTCTTTCACTTGGACTCCAACCACTGCTCAAGATTTCCAGACCTTGAAGATGGCCATGTGCACCACTCCAGTCCTCGCCCTTCCCGATTTCACAAAGACCTTTATGTTGGAATGTGATGCCTCAGGGAAAGGAATTGGTTTTTTCCTTATGCAAGAGGGTCGACCTTTGGCCTTTACCAGCAAGCAACTATCTGAAATAAATATGGGAAAATCCATCTATGAAAAGGAAATGTTGGCTATTCTCCATGCTGTGGATCTGTGGCATCCTTATCTATTCGGGAAATGTTTCCAAATTAAGAAAGACCATCAAAGCCTCAAGTATTTTCTGGAACAACGCATTTCCTCCCCAGAACAACAAAAATGGGTGACTAAACTCTTTGGATATAATTATGAGATCATTTATAAGAAAGGTAAAGACAATGTAGTTGCAGATGCACTTTCCCGAAAATATGAAGACGAAGGATCCCTTTTTTCTCTTTCATTCATTGTACCATATTGGCTCCAAGTCGTTCGCCAGGAATGGCTACAAGATCCCAAAAGTTCGCAGTTGATCCACCAATTGCAATCCAAGGGTCCAGCTTCCCCAAGGTACTCTTGGCTCCATGAGGAACTTCGATACAAAGGTTGTTTGTATTTAAGTAAACAATCAAAGCTTAAATCCACGGTACTTTCTGAGCTTCATGCTACACCCACAACAGGGCACTCCAGGTTCACCAAAACCTATGACAGGGTCAAACATTCCTTTTTTCTGGGATGGTATGAAATAGGACATTCATAATTCTGTAGTTGAATGTGATGTGTGTCAACGCAACAAGGGAGAAACGGTCAAATTATCGATCACACTTCAACTGCTCCCGATTCCACCTACTATTTGGAAGGATATCTCTATGAATTTTATTACCGGCTTACCCAAATCGGGAAATAAATTCATCATCATGGTGGTTGTTGATTTCCTTTCCAAGTATGCTCATTTCTGCACCCTTCAACACCCGCTTACAGCATCCACGGTGGCTCAAATATTCATGGATAAGGATTCAAGCTTCATGGCATGCCGCACTCGATTGTTTCTGATCGCGACCTAACTTTCACAAGCAATTTTTGGCAAGAACTGTTCAAGATACAAGGCACCGAATTGCATATCAACACAGCTTATCATCCCCGGATTGATGGCCAAACAAAAGTTGTCAACAAGTGTTTGGAAACATATTTGAGGTGTTTTGCCTCAAAAAAGAAAAATCAGTGGGCTCAATGGTTACCCCTATATGAATGGTGGTACAACACTTCATACCATACAACTACACGCATGACTCCTTTTGAAGCGGTATATGGATAGAAGCCACCTTTAGTTCTTTCATAATTACTGGGTGCCTCGAAGATCGAGGCGATTGACCTAACACTTACAACTCGAGAGGCTATTCTCCGTACCCTCAAAGAGAATTTGGTCATGGCACAGAATCGCATGAAGCAACAAGTAGATCAAGGTCGCTCCAAATGTCAATTTGCAGAAGGGGATCAAGCGTTTCTTCGACTGCAACCTTACAAGCAAACTTCCCTCAAGGTCGAGCATTGTCAGAAGCTAGCACCCAAATTTTATGGTTCTTATACAGTACTCAAGCCTGTGGGACAAGTCACCTATCAGTTAGCTTTGCCCAACAATTTGAAGCTACATCATGTTTTTCATGTTTCATGCTTAAAGAAGGTGATTAGAGCTAAGTGCCAAATTCAAACCAACATTCCAGAGTTAGTTGAAGAAGGCTCCATTTGGCTACAGCTAGAAGCAGTTTTGGACCAGTGTGAGCATCGCCTACGTCAGAGAACCATCAAGGAAGTGCTATTACAGTGGAAAGATACAACTCCAGCAGACACCACTTGGGAACCAACTACCATTCTGCAGCAATTTCCTCATCTCAAGCCTTGAGGACAAGGCTATTTTTAAGAGGGCGGACATGTTAGGGTCCTAACCCGCACATAGGTAGAACAATATATTCGGATGTAATAAAGGTCAATATTAATAAGGCCTTTCAATAAAATAGAATAAGGCGGATGTAAGAAGACCTGATAGAAGCTTCCACTTCTAGAAGGATCTTCCTCTAGATGTTTTTTTAGTATAAATAGGAGTCGAGGGTATGAGAACCCTAGCTTGGATATTATTGTAATAGAACTCTGCTCAACTGGAGGTTTCCCACTCAAAGAGGCCCGTGAACGTTGCTTTCAGATTCAAAGTGTTATTTCTGTTGTTATTCTTATATCATTTCATTGTTATTGTGGTGAATGTTCTGGTTATATTGTTGTTATTCTTCCATTACTGGCATTTTATTTCAGTTTTGCATACATTTTATATCTGGTATATTACACAAAGGGATACAAGTAATAGGGGAATGCTGAAAATTAATATCAACGTAATATGTGGTTGAAAATATGCAAAGTAGACAAGGAAAGATTCATGGATGGAGTCAAGCCTTGAACATCCTAAGATAATGGAAGAAGTTATCATGAGGTATATATCAAGCGGATAGGAATGCATAACATCACTCCAGGAGGGACAGCAAGAAAAGAAGAGGATTGTTGATGCATTCCAAAGGTGTTGAAGATACTTCCACAATAGCATGGAGATATCAGGTTGAGAATAACTTAAAAGTGAATTGAATTTCTAAAGAGAAATCAATAAGGAACCATGAAGAATAAAATGATTCTACGCATGGTTTTGAATGAAAAAAGAGATGGTGCCTAACAAGAATCCATCTCAAGTGACATAGAGCCATGAGTGACATTCCTAGAGGTTGGAAGTATCACTTGAAATTGCAATGGTAAATTAAAGGCAGAAATAATTACTTCAATTAATTCTACGCAACTAGCAAAGGAGACATATATGTGCATCTTTAAAATATGCTAGAGATTGGTTATGCAAGTCAAGTTGAGGCTAGTGGGAAAAGAGAAGAGAAGAGTGCAAGAAACCTCAAGTACTAAATTATTCAGTCAAGAAAGGGCTGAAGAAGTTCAGTGCTAAAAAGTATATGGATGTTGAAAATCCAAAGTCTATAAGACAGCATGTTTGGAATTATAATTCATCCAAGTGTGAGTTGGGATAGATGGATCCAGGAAATAAATAAAATCTGAAGGTTAATATTAGCATTAGTATTTAGCTAGAAATGCAAAGGTAGCCAAGAGTGATTTGGATAGAAAGTGCTCAGGACAGAAATAATCATGCACAGTGATTACAGTGAGAGCACAAGAAGATTCAAGAATCCACGAAGAATTGAAGACTTCTGGGATCAGCAAGGAAAAGTGTTACAGAGAGATAGAAGTTGTTACAATTTATGTGGCAACAAGTATGTTATGGCTTGTTGGGATAGCCATAAAGAGAGAATGTTTGCCTGTTTGCAAGTGTTGTTGATAATGTTGTTGCATATGGAAGGAAGCAACAGAAACTGAAGTGTTGGTTATAAGACTGATAAAAGAGGCATGAAAGCTTCTATTGTCATCAGCTGATCAGGTAACAACAAATTTATTTAATGGCAGCTATGTAGGTAAGTATTTCTTTGGAAATTATGTTGCATAATTGTCGAAGGGGAATTTAGGTGAGAATTTCCCCATATAGAATTTTATAATACACAGTATGGTATTATTTAAATGCATTAACATGAATAAGATACCACTATGAGTGGTAAAGGCTAGAGGCATGTTATAGTTATCAAAGTTTTTTAGCTTTTGAATGCACACACTGACATAGTAGCATGTCCTATTAATTTGGTTATGAGGTAAAAACCAAAGGAATAAAAGATAAGAACTTTTTATAGGAATGAATGTCAGGAAAGCTAGTCATGTATGAGACCAGGACATGGTTGGATATGGCAAGGTATGGATATAGAAAGGTTACGTACCACACAAATACCCAATGAAATTCCTACCTTTAAATAAAACTTGGATTGCAACCTTTTTTCTAACACTAATGTACACCACATAATTATATTCTTGGTGTAGTGTTCGAGTCGAAAAGGAAGGCATCCAAATAATCGGGAAGACAATGGGAAGTGTGTGGAGAATGTGTCAAGACATTGGCTAGATTTCCAATTTATGGATGGTGAGATACATGACTTAGATAAAGATCATTCTGAAAATCAATGCAAAGGTGCATTGAGAGTTGCACTCATGCCTAGTAAGTGGCAGAGTTGCATTCGTACATGATAGAATTGTATACTTAAATGCATTTGTTGAATGCGTTTGTGAGTGCATGTGTATATATTATTGCATGGAAATAATTATACTAACGGTTGAAATGTTTCTAATCAAGTAGTCACATGAGCATTGACTACAGGAAATTTTCTATTCAGACAAAGAAGTAATGAACTTATTGATATTAATTATGAACATGCGTATGCATAGAATGATAATTCATTCTATCTAATAAATTGTTTTATAGTTGTGATTGAATTGTTAGTTATAGACAATTCTAAGAACACTTCATAAGGTTTTTGTACATATTTCAATGAGAGTATGATGTACAGGAAATACTAACAATTTTTTGGCTAAATGCAAGATAGAAGCATTGTAGGAAAAATGGTATTCAACATGGTGCTTGCTGAAAGCCGGAAGGAAGACTGCATCCTATTATTGCAACAGCAATGAAAAATTATGAAATGGAATTTCATATTTTGGGGAAAAGTTGAACTACTTATGAAATAAGTTTGAGTTCTAAATGAATTATTTTATGTTCTCTCATGAAAATTGTATGTGTGTGATACAGATGAGATAATATTGATTAAAGTTGGAATGTTGATTACAAAGAGTATTTTTGGGGAAGATGTTGATTGAAGACAATGGATCTTACCCTATGGATCTGGGTGGGTGTACACTTCTCCTTAGGTTTCCTTGGAGAAGGTTAGAGCCCTGGAGGGAGAAGTGTGGGGACAGGTTCCATGGTATTAGGCCTGGAGGGTACCTGGAGACCTGTAAGGGCAGTTGGAACTCCTGGAGCCATGGTGCTCTTAGAATTCTTGTCCAACCTATGTTGGTGCCCGAAAAGGGTAAGGGTGCATCCGAAGGACTGTTGAGAAAAGAAGGAGCACACTACCTTGGGTTGCATAGGCATGTGGGGAATGAGAGATCGTTGGTTGGAGTGTTGTTGAGGTTTGGTACCTTGGCCTAGACCATGTTGGTATTAATTGTGGACCATGGTTATATAGGGAATCCATTACCCTGGTGGAGTCATAGCCCTGCTCAAGGATGAGACGCTGCTGAGAATTTATCGGCGGTGAGATCTAAGGTTGGGTGGAACGTCGAGGATCTGCAACCAGTTGGTGCTTTCAATGAGGTCTAATTGAAGCATGTAATAAAGAATAATGAGTTGAATTTTTTACTAAAGTAGATCTATGGAATAAAGAAATTGAATTCCAGTTGCAGTATGAATACCAGAATTGGTGTTGGAAAGTAAAGCACTAGATGGATAACAAGCTTCCAGTAGCTAAAGCTTGGATCTTTTTGAAGAATTTTGAATTATACATGGTATATGATGTACTGAGGATAGTGCATAAATAAGGGGAGGGGAATGTAACACCCCAAGATCGATCCCCAATTGTAAATGTGAATGTAAATATGTTTTGTAGGCTGGTGAGCCAAGTGAATATAAGTTAGAAGGCTTATGTGATGATTAGGCCATAGAGCCTAGATGCTAAAGGCCAATGAGTCTGTTTTTGTATATGTAAATACTCATATCATTAATATAAATACATTGTTACGTGTAGACCAACCACGATAAAATAGAAGGGGGACTAAGCTCCACTAGGTAGGGAAAGAAAAGGGGCTAAGAGGCTAGAAAAAGGGATAAGATTGAGGGCTTAGCTCTAAGGGAATATTATAATATATTTCCTAAAAGACTATGGTTTGGATATAACTTATGTTATCCTAAATTCCTTTGGGGAGAGGAACAAACTACAAGTGGAGAGGAACGAGATCCCTGGAGGGCCATGTGTCAATATTGGCGCAAGCAGTTATATGTGGGAAAGTCAGTTTGTTTTGGGRGGMTCCTTCCATTCTTKCCATTMTTCCCATGCACTCAYRCATTCACATYGGGAGCCATTACCTCCATTGTTGACCTATGAGCATGCACGTACCTCTAAAACCTRCATGCATTTCTGGAGCCATATCTTGTATTTTCCTGTGATGAATGGAACCCGTATTCCTCCTGGATGGCACGGYGCACCCGTAMCTACCTRAGTTTGTGTTAAACTTGTMTGTTATGAGTAGCGCCTATTACAAACCCGAAGGCTCTTGTTGWTGCCATCTTCTGTGTCCTTACCGTTTTCGATTGTTGCCTTCACCTGAGCCTGTCACTGGTTGACTAGGAGCTTGAGTGAAGAGGYAGGTTGTACGCCCATGGATTTAAAAATTAGGTTKTCATKCCTGTGAGAAACTCTCTCCAGRTGAGAGAGTTTGTTGGGAAAGAAGAAGTAGGTTGKCARGCCTATGAGCAACTCTCTCTAGKTGAGAGAGGTTGTTGGGGAAGTGATTTCTCCTGGAGGAAGCTCAACTGCAATTATAGTGCTCTAAGAATTCTTGYYTGGCCTGTTGTTGAAGCCCTGGAAGGGAAGTGGGGCAGCCRAAGGGTTGTTGAGTAGAGAAGGGGCRCACTTCCTAGGGTGGGMCAAGCATGTGGGGAATGAGAGGTTGTGGGTTGGCTCCTAGGATGAAATCCTTCTTGTTGACTATGCAACTTCMTGTTGTCACAACYAAGCCTAGGAATCCCTTTACCCGGGTGGAGTTTAGTCCCAGCTCGGGGGTGACCCACTAYTGAGGGTGATRAGAAGCGTGGTCTAAGGMTGGAAGGTTCGTGGAAGSTCTGCATGCAATTGGTGGCCATCTATAAAAAGATAAGTACCATTCATGTGTTCATTTGCATGTTGTGTATTTGGACATGTCTTCTATTTATGAGCAATTTCATGTATATGTTGTATGTGTAGGCTTACTGTTATTTCTGCATTAATCTTTGTATTAGCAAAATATGTTGTTTGTTTTATGTTTTATATATATATAGATGGTATTGTTTCTTTTTATGGAGTTGGAATGACCATTCTATATGGTCGGGTATGTTACAATGTATGAAGTTCCACAAGATTTTTTGTGTGCCATAGCCCGGACGGTCTATGGTTGGGTATGTTACAGATCAGAGAAGAATCATAGTAGTGTCAGAGGTGGTGTGGCTCAGGCCTTGGGGAGGCCAACTACATTACAATATGGTATTAAAACTGAGAAAGAGTGGTTCTATGAGGTATCACGGCCCGGCCTGGGTGGTCGGGGGTGTTACAGTGGTGGTGGACAAGCTTATTAAAGCTACCCATTTTATTCAAGTGAAGTCAGCACACAAGGCAGTCAACGTTGCTAAGATATGCATGTGAAAAGTTGCTAAGTTGCATGGTGTTACTAAGACAATTGTGTCTGACAGAGATCCCAAGTTCACCTTGAACTTTTGGAAAGGGTTATTCAAGGGATTTGGAACAAGTCTGAATTTCAGCAAAGCATATCATCTTGAGTCAGATGGTCGAATAGAGAGAATAAATCAAGTGATTGAAGACATACTGAGGATGTATGTGATGGATAAGCCATCCAAGTGGGAAGACTACTTGCATTTGGTAGAGTTTTCTTACAACAATGGGTATCAAGCATCTTTAAAGATGAGTTCATTTAAGGCACTTTATGGTAGAAAGTGAAACGTGTCAGTGAGTTGGGACAACCCAGCAGACTGTGCAGTAGTTGGGCCATATTTGCTCTAGGAAATGGAGGAGTAGATGGTAAAGATTAGGCAGAATTTAAAAGTTTCCCAAGAAAAGAAGAAAAGTTGTGCAGATAAAAGCAGAACCCACAAAGAATTTGGAGTGGATGATCACGTGTTTCTAAAAGTGAAGGCCATGCGCAATTCCCTGAAGTTGGGAAAGTGCTCTAAGTTAGCAGCATGCTATTGTGGGCCATTTGAAATCCTTGAAAGGATTGGTCATGTCACTTATATGCTTGCTTTCCATGTGTCCTTGTGTATTCATAATGTTTTCCATGTGTCATTACTTATGTACATGATGCTAATCATATTATTGATTGGAATGTGATTCAGGTGGAGCCAAAAGACAAATTTCAAGTGCGATCAGTTTGCATATTGGATCAGAAAAGCAACTCTGGAATCAAGCCATGGAACTGGTAAAGGTCCAATGGACCTGGTATGGTCCTAAGGATGCAACCTAGGAACGTGAGGATGTTATGCGAGCAGAGTATCCTCATCTTTTTTATGATGTTTGAAAATTTTGTATGTACATCTATATATGATGCACTAAGGACAGTGCATAAATAAGGGGGAAGGGATTGTAATGGTGCTAATCTAGAACCCTTTGTAATTGTACATATAGGCTAGTGAGTCGATTGGTACCAAGTGTAAATGTAATGTATATTTACGTTGGTGAGCCAAGAACACCTAGTTTTGGTGTTGTGTGCATCATAGTAGTGTGTGGAAAAGTGTTAACAAAGACAGGGTGCGCACAGTCTATGTGTTGCGCGCACCTGGGTAAGTGCGTACATTGCACTATGTTGCGCACACTTGGGTTAGTGTGTGGGAATGAATGGATATGTATGGACGTCGGAGAGCCTCTGTGATTATGAGGTTGGGGAGCCTGGACACAGATAGGCCAGTGCGCCTATCCATGTAAATATAATCATGAATATTAATATAATATTGCATCATTGCACGTTAAAGGACTCTGACGAAAAGAGATGAGGGGCCTACTCCATCAGAAAATGGAAAATGGCGGAATATTTTAATAATATTTCCAAAAAGTGTAATGTCAAGTGGAAGGCATGCAATATATATTGATGGCCTTAGTGTATTTTCAAGAATATAATGATTATTGCATGGGAGATGATCCGGGGAATTCGAGGAAGGAATTCATGTTGCAGGCTCTCATGTACAGAAGGGGGTCGAACTGTATGGAAAATTTGATTATCACCTTGTCTTCATAGAAAAGCTTGTAAGGAGTTGTGGGGCTACATCTTGTGTTTCATTGTCGAAGAGTCGGGTGGACAAACCGTGAGTAGTCTCTCTGGGTGATAGACTGGTTGTTGTGGAGTGGTTGTCTAACCCATGTGCATACTCTCCAGGAGAGAGTTTTTACTGAGAGTTTTTCCCTGGTGCGTTGAGCATTAGTTGCAAGGCTCGGAGACTTCTTGTCCGGCTTGTTGTTGGTAACCCTGGGAAGGGAAGTGGGGCAGCCAAAGGACTGTTGAGCAAAGAAGGGGCACACTTCCTTGGGTGTGACAGGTGTGTGAAAAATGAGAGATTGTGGCCTAGTTGCAGCAATGGGCACTTCGAAATGGGAAATTTTGTTGAATTTCATAACATAGTTTGTTGTTAGGAACCCTTTTTTCCCTGATGGAGTTGTGCCCCAACGCGTGGGTGACCTATTGTTGAAATCTTAATGAGAAACATCGTCTATGGTTGGGAGGAACTTCTGAGTCAAGGCCACAGTTGGTGACTTTCATTTAAGATAAATGTTCCTTATGTATTTGTCTTGGTTACTATGTGCATTTTTGTCTATTTTTGACATGGCTTAAATTCTTGTATGTGTTGCATATAAGTGTTTGTTATTATTTCGTTAATTGTTGCATGTTCATGTAAGTTTGGTGATTATAGTCTATATTCATAGTTATGCATGGATATGACCAATGTGGTTAGTCTTTCTTGTTAAGTTATCCTTGTGATTTTGATTATGAGTCATCAAGAAGAGGATGAGTGGTCAGGTGCTCAGGTTTGTAGCATGTGTGCTTCATAAGACTGGAACTTGTGTGTGCAGTTAAGGAATTAGACCTCGCGCACAATAATATCAAAAGTGGCACATGATGCTAAAGTGGTTGTGCGCACAGTTGTATTGTGTGGTCAGTATGCTAGTGCATGAAATTGTTTTGAGTTACTTTCGCTGCTTAAGATCATGTTGTAAAGAGATTGTTGCTTCCGCTATACAAGTTGTGCGGCGTGAATCAAGCTTGGGCTGAGCGTGTTACTTCTAGTTAAATTGCGCGAACTGGTGTTCGAGTAGAAACTGCGTAGTGAATCTATTAGAGTAACATTGCTAAGGTGGCTAGGGATGTTACAGTTTGGTATCAAAGCATGTGTAAGGTGGTAACGAGACTCCGCGGATGACTAGGTACGTTACAAAAGTAGCATAAGAATTCACAAGTTGAACAGTATATAAGCACATATAAATTGTCATAGTCCAGGCCTGGCATATGCAACAAACATGCAATGCTACAGCATATATAATCCA
>JZKD02S1773537.1:95780-105936 GCA_000966675.3 Picea glauca
CCCACTTTCCTTAGTTGCTTTATGTCTATTAATTCACCCACATTGTGAATTAATTGTCACTTTATGACTTAAGTGACATATTTCACTTTTGACTTGAAACTCCTAAGTCAAAGTGCAATTAGAATCATAAAGTAAAGTACAAGGGTAATAGTCTTCCCCCTTTGTGCTTAGAGACTCATAAGCACATGGGGACCACTTTCCAAGGTACCCAAATCTCAACAGGAGGAAGGTTCAGACTCAAAGATACGGACTAAATCTTATATCAACTGATCAAATTTGGGTTGTATGGACACTTCAGGACTGAAAGACTCACATATGATATGTGACAAAATACTATCGCAAGAGGGCAATAGATGAAAATTTTGGAGGGGACAAATTTTCATTTTCATTTGTAATCGGTCATCTAAAACCAGAAGAAGACAGGCTGAATCCTGTAAGACACTACCTTGACAAAATATTGTATTAGAAATGGAAAACCCACAACTCGTGGGAGGAAGGTTGAGACTCAAAGATACGGACCAAATCTTATATCAACTGATCAAATTTGGGTTGTATGGACACCTCAATGGACTGAAAGACTCACATATGATATGTGACAAAATACTATCGCAAGAGGGCAATAGATGAAAATTTTGGAGGGAACAAATTTTCATTTTCATTTGTAATCAGTCATCTAAAACCAGAAGAAGACAGGCTGAATCCTGTAAGACACTACCTTGACAAAATATTGTATTAGAAATGGAAAACCCACATCATTACCTAGCTAGTAGCAGGTTATGTTAAAAAAATTAGAATAGATTTTGTAATTATATTTATCAAGGGAAAAGATGATTATACTAATGGCAATCCTAGTATTTAGAAGTACCATTTACTTTCTTCAGAATGCAGCTTGAAGGATTTTGTTTGTTTTTCTATAAATAAAATTATTACTAGAAAACAGGTGCCCTAATTAAAATAAGCTTTAGGAACAAAGGGAAGCCTCTAACGCTATGGAAGAGGGAGGATTCAAAACATTATCAACACGGCTATATAGTCCCATCCTTCAGCGGCATATCTACTTCATCATGACAAAAATACTAGAGATGACTACATTCGCATTGCAAAATTAAGAATTAGAAAATGCCCAAGAAAAAATAATGGGTAAACTGGAAGAGACATAAGAAATGGCATTGAATTCTTGTGACCTCAGGCATTCCAGCAACAAAATCAAAAAATATGCTGCAACTCTAGGCAGCTAGTGTGTAATGAAAGTATGGTTATAATCCGTCATTGGTGGAACCTATCACAAAGGGCATGTTGAAACAATAATATCCATAGTTATCAATTCTATGGCATGTTACTAGGATTGTTATTTCCGTTATTTAATATTTATTCAATTAAATCCGGTTCCTGTGTAATGTCTGAATATTACCATAAGTAAGGTATCTAGCATTCCACTACTCTTGAAAAAGGCTAGGGTGACATAAAAAATCCAACATACAGATTCAGAACAGCTTCTAAAAGCATGTAATAAGAGCAGTTCGTATCATAAAACCTATAATTATTAATAACACAGAATTTTTGTAATGTTTGTACAGCCATACTACAAAAAAAAATCAATTTGCAATTTGTAAATATGCATAACAGTTTACTCGAGCATTTACAAATGCTATACTTGCAATTGGTCATTGATGGGATGAAATACTTGCATAAACATCTTTTTATATAGCAAGTGTATTGTCCTGATAAAACAAGAAAAATGGGAACAAAAGTAAAGGTTCAAGAGCCACACCTGCCGCCTGTCAAATAATGCTGACAGATTAAGCCCTTGGGATAATGTTATCAACTCGAATGCATTCATCATCAATGGACCTGTGTCTTTTTCCTCGATTTGCTCGTTTACGTATTGCTCCTGCAAAATCTCAAATACCAGT
Organism: Picea glauca; assembly: GCA_000966675.3. Classification (NCBI taxonomy): domain Eukaryota; kingdom Viridiplantae; phylum Streptophyta; class Pinopsida; order Pinales; family Pinaceae; genus Picea; species Picea glauca. The sequence continues at coordinate 97,694 of JZKD02S1773537.1, forward strand.
TCATTCTTCCCCAAGTATGACATAGACACAGATGGAATAGCAGTGACACTTGTAGCTGTGAATGAAATTCACTAATTTACTTTGGAACTTGTGCATGCAAAACTTAAAGAATTGATAGACAAATATTCCTTCAATGTATCACCAGCATTTTAAGATTATATCATATCTAACGCAACRCTTCAAAACACAAAGGAGGTTGATTAGAATGGGCCCTGGCACAAAGAAGCAACCACAGCGCTCCACAGGGAAAGAAACTCAAATTTGACAGGCAATGGCCATTATGTTCTGAYCATAAACAGGGCTATCTAATCTAGATCGAACTATATATTATACTATTAATTTCATTAGCTTCCCTTATGAGAATACTAGCAATAAGTTATAACCAAATTCAAATAGCCCAAAGTACTAGTAGCCCACTATAGTGTAGTCTAGYGGCAAGCAGTGAGTTCATTGGACTTGTATTAACACCAAGACTTGGGTTCAAAAGCCCCTGAGTGGGGACCAATGAGGCCAGGTACAAGTTCTGGGAGATTTTGACAACACAGATACACCCCTCATAGCCTGGAAGCTCAGCCAAAGGGACAGCTATAAGTTTCTATAAACAGTATTTCACAAGAAAGCCCAAGTAAGCTATCCATCATGTAAAAGTTGTACAGAAACCGAAATCAACAACAAAAACAGTTTTTACCAACCTCTGCATCATCAAAAACTGCAAGTACATCATCCAGGTTGACTTCCTTATGTTCATGAAGTTTCACAGGTATATAATTCTTCTTAAACCACCCATTTGCCCGGATTTCTCTGATTTTTATGCGCTGTAACAAATCAGTAGCACTGTACTCATTGAAACAATCATAGACGGGCCATAAATACATGCATAGAAGAAAAAAAACATAATATTGATTCAAAACATTGACTTAATCAGGAAAATATCCAACATGAGAACAAAACTTACTGTCTGGGGATCTGGATCAAGAATTCTAGATATTAAAGACTGAGCATCAGCAGAGAACCAGTTTGGGCAAGAAAAATCTGCTGCATTGATCTACAACAACTCCCCAAACAAAACATGTGTAAAATTAATAGTACAAGTCCCTTAAAAAATATAATAAAGCATCTCATCTTCTAGGACAAACCAGTAAAGTATCCCATCCCTTGGGAGTCTTTACAGAGTTTGAAATGTTGAAATATGGTTGCAACAAGATTATAAATACTCTGAGTTAGCTAAAAAGCTGAATCCTTTTAATCTCAAATCTTGATTAAAGTGAAAGACCAAGCATAGGTCCTAAAGGAAAGTTCTAGGAGCACTCAATCACTAACAGCAATGCAGCACTCCCTCTCCCCACAAATTTTTCTACACGCTAATAGAGTGCTAAAGACACCTTTTTGGTACCTTCGTTTAACTATCTTTAGCACAACTTTGTTTACTATCATTAACATAGAGTCTAGACTCTAGACAACATTATGAATCTTCAATCAGTACACACCTTTCTATATAGACTCGTAAGATCAGCCTCATCAAATGGAAGATATCCTGCCATTAACACATAAAGTATTACTCCACAAGACCAGATATCTGCTGCGGCACCATCATAACCCTTGCGCCCAAGAACCTGCCAAATAGAACAAACATAATATTTAGTATAGAAGAAATAATAACACAAAAGTAAAAACATCTAAGCCTGTATAGGTTTTCAAATTGAAAAATGAGCCATCCAAGTCCATGTCAATTGCCTCACTTCTTATTCATACACTCAATAGAATTGTAATTATTTTCCAACTAGTATCTCTAAATTTAGTGTATGTTTGTATTTTGAATGAAATCAAAAAGAGCAGAATGTGGTCGGTGTAATTTAAAAAGGCGTGCCAGATTTGAAATACTTCTAACTTCTCTAATGCCTGATATATAGTAACCAGTTTCTCCTAAAACTCAAGTGGTTCATGTACTCTGAAGTCTGAACAGTTTTTTCCTGAAGGAGAAGTCCTTAATTATATGACATGAAATTTCAATACAATATGCCATATTGTTTATGGCCATGGAACATATTCCAAATTCCATGCCAATTATGCCCATCAACATACTGATATTACATGTTGAAACTATCGTGTCATATCCTGTTGATTTTTAGCAGGATATCGTGCAGGATGTTGAGACGGATCAGTTTGTGAATAAACGTAATATCATTTGGAAGTTGAAAGGAAGAAAAATAATTGCTGGAAGTAACACTTATTATCACCAAATGCATTATACATGGATCCCGCAGCCAAGTTCTGTTCTTTGATACAGAGGCAGCATCTAGACTTGAGGATGGGAACTTTATTCTAAAGGATAGTCCAATTGAAAAAGGATAAAACTTACGATTATGCATCCAAGAATCAAATAATTCCACTTCCAAAACACAAGTCATGAACTTCTTTTCGTTTTATTACATCTGATTTAACTAGCTGACAATAAGTGGAAAATTCACTCCCTGTGATTTGCAGCATTTTGGAATTTTCCACTTCTACTGGTATTCTACATTTTTGTTATTGAAAATTTATGGTAATGATAGATCTTCTTTCTCTCTTAAACACTGCAGAGCCTTTAATAACCAAGCTAGATTGTTATTATATTGACCTCATTACAGTTATGTAAATGGTAAATGTAAGATATCAAGATTCTGATTCATTTCATAACAATTTACAACTTCAAAAATAAAGCAAGGCAAGTATTATAAAATGTTCTCAACTGGAAACCTGCAGAACTAAGTTGCACAATGCAGGGGTTAGTGAGATAAGGAAATAGAATGAGGAGCGAGCAATTAAATGAAAGAGTACAGAATGGATACTTAGGCCCATTGGCTGGAAAGCACTATAGAGGACAGGTGGGCTGAGGTGGCCGATGATCACTTAAGACAGGAAAATCTGGAGCCAAGTCAGCACTGATTGAAAAGTTTTGAAAGGCATATTAATGGTGAACCATGATTCAAACAACTCTGCCACCTTCATTTAATAATGAATATTAGTGGGGTTAGCATCACAAAGCAATCTCCCAGCTGAGATTCCACAGAATCAATATGTACCTGTGCTATCATGATTTCAAGAGGGGATCATGGCCCAACAACTAGGCATCGCAGGACTCCAGCAATCATCGAGGAAAGCTGGAAATACCGCCTCATGATCTTTAGTCTCCACTTGCTCGGGACTCGGAAGTTGGGCAAATTTATATGAAATTTCAGGGGAGTTCTGCTCAAATTACGAGTTTTTCTACTTCTGAGTAAGTTTGATCAAACTGAGAAGAACCAAAAGGAAGACTCTGAGGTCACCACCATTCAAGGAGGTAAACCGGTCTGCAGCTGGGAAGAGTCAAGCCAAGGAGGGAGGAAAGAAGGCCAAGGAGGGAGGAGACGAGGCATTAGGGCTCAAGCCTCATCCTCTCACCATGGATGGTAGAAGAAAAAGAAAAATTCCAGAATCAGAAGGAAGAAATCTGCAGCTGAGAGGAGTGGTCACTACAAGTCTGAGGGCATTGAAAGAAGCCATGATCAAGCTTTCAGAATAAGGCATCTAAGCTATGTTTGTGATCAGATAGTAACCTGGCAGAGGAAAGGGAAGGCTCAGTATTGGAAATGAGGCTGGGCCTTCCTGGTTCTGTCCAAAGGACACTAAGAACACAAGCAGTAAAAGATGTTTTAGCTGGCTTTGTGGGAGGCATTAATCATAAACTGGAAACTCTGTGTGATGTGGTTTACTCTACAAGGGCTCCACTCACTGCGGGCTATCAGCTGATTGCAGCAGCAGACAGAAGCTTCAAGAAGAGACAGATAATGGCCTTCAATCAAATCATAGCAATAAACAATCACCTGGACCTGGTTCTGGAGAAGATTAGAAACCTGCACCAAGACAGATGGAATATGGACTCTAAAGGTAGTGGCCAGCACTCTATCTTCATTGACTGACCTGAAAAACCAGCTAAGCATTTTTCTCTTTCAAGTTTTTTTTTGTTTCAAGAAAGTTGTCAAAGAAGTCCATTATGATATCCCTGTTAAGTCTCAGGCTATGGATGGGACTATTAAGCTAAAGACTCTTATTATACTGGCAGTACAGAAATTCTTGCCAGCAATTTGCTTTTGTTTTTTGGAGTGATCAGATAGTGGATGAGAATCACGAAGTTAGAAAAGCTGAAATGGACAGCATATTTTCCAAACAGTGTTTAAGCTGAATGCCTAATCAGACACCGAAATTTATATTTTTTTGGCAGGAAACCGACTTCTATTTCTATTATGTACAAAAAAAAATCCCCAATTAAATGAAAGAGTACCTTGTTAGTTGTATTTTCAGCCCCCTATATGTAATTGAAATTATGATTCAATAGACTGCTTTTACATTTTGCCAACAGAAGGATAATATATAAAGTGTTAAAATATCAGCCATACCTCAGGTGCTACATAATTTGGTGTTCCACAGGTTGTGTGCAACAATGCATCTCTCTGCATATTTCATTCAATGAATATAAGACTACTGAAGGTATTCAGACTGACTGACACTAAATGTCCATTTCAAAAAACCAAGTGTTTTTTCCTATCAACCTATGACAGAGAAAAATGATCCATCCTTACTTGCTGAGGCAAGGCACTCAATCCAAAATCTGAAATTTTCAAGTTTCCCTGAGAGTCCAGTAGAAGATTTTCTGGCTGCACAGAAAAGCCATCATCATTAAAAAGTCAGCTATAATATCTCAGCAAAACTCAAAGAGATGTCAGAATACACTGCATACTGAGCAAACAGAAAACAAACTATATGCTTGTCAATGAAAAAATTACCTTCAAATCCCTATGATAAACACCCTTGCTGTGACAATAATCAACAGCATCTGTAAGTTGTTGGAAATATCTCCGTGAATCATTCTCATTGACCCTTCCTTGATGAGCCTTTTATAAGACAAGGAAATGAATCAATTATAACAGAACACAATACAGTAAAGGAAGAAGAGTGGAAAAAATAAATAAAGCTGAACCAAGAAGACAACTGAAATCTGTGCTGCATCAATCATTAAAGAACCTCCATTTAGAATGTTCTTTTTTCATTTCAGGCGAAAATAGGAGCAGATAAGAATTCAGAAGTCCATACTTCACTACCTTAAGGATTAAACTTATTTTATCTAGGACCGTGACCTTTTTCTTCAATGCTTGTCTGTCCCACCTTTTGCCTGGTGCTTCTGCAAAGTCACTTAATATTTTCATGCCATGTTGTCTCCTCATTTTGTATTTATATTCTCGATAATCCCACTTAATACAAGTAGAAATAATTTTAGCACGCCTATAAATATGTACATTCTTGTATCTCCATGCATGTATATTATATATACGTATACTTGTAACCAAATTTTAAAATCTGGAACTAAAAAATTAAATAATGGTCATAAGGTGTATACACTACAACTTTATAGAGTAAATAAAATTCATGAGCATCCTCCCTCTTTTTGTGCTTTCCCTCTGTTGACCACCTATTCAACTAGGGGGTCAACTCCATATACCATGAAGATATGCACCTGATGGTGCTACCATGTTGAAGACTTACTGGTTCTACAAGGCAATTTTGGCCTTCAACATTTTGTTGTAATTGGAATTTCCGCTCCCCTGCGTGGGATAATAATGTAATAAGTCTACATGGATCATAGTTTNGAGGGGATCATGGCCCAACAACTAGGCATCGCAGGACTCCAGCAATCATCGAGGAAAGCTGGCAATACCGCCTCATGATCTTTAGTCTCCACTTGCTCGGGACTTGGAAGTTGGGCAAATTTATATGAAATTTCAGGGGAGTTCTGCTCAAATTACGAGTTTTTCTACTTCTGAGTAAGTTTGGTCAAACTGAGAAGAACCAAAAGGAAGACTCTGAGGTCACCACCATTCAAGGAGGTAAACCGGTCTGCAGCTGGGAAGAGTCAAGCCAAGGAGGGAGGAAAGGAGGCCAAGGAGGGAGGAGACGAGGCATTAGGGCTCAAGCCTCATCCTCTCACCATGGATGGTGGAAGAAAAAGAAAAATTCCAGAATCAGAAGGAAGAAATCTGCAGCTGAGAGGAGTGGTCACTACAAGCCTGAGGGCATTGAAAGAAGCCATGATCAAGCTTTCAGAATAAGGCATCTAAGCTATGTTTGTGATCAGATAGTGACCTGGCAGAGGAAAGGGAAGGCTCAGTATTGGAAATGAGGCTGGGCCTTCCTGGTTCTGTCCAAAGGACACTAAGAACACAAGCAGTAAAAGATGTTTTAGCTGGCTTTGTGGGAGGCATTAATCATAAACTGGAAACTCTGTGTGATGTGGTTTACTCTACAAGGGCTCCACTCACTGCGGGCTATCAGCTGATTGCAGCAGCAGACAGAAGCTTCAAGAAGAGACAGATAATGGCCTTCAATCAAATCATAGCAATAAACAATCACCTGGACCTGGTTCTGGAGAAGATTAGAAACCTGCACCAAGACAGATGGAATATGGACTCTAAAGGTAGTGGCCAGCACTCTATCTTCATTGACTGACCTGAAAAACCAGCTAAGCATTTTTCTCTTTCAAGTTTTTTTTTGTTTCAAGAAAGTTGTCAAAGAAGTCCATTATGATATCCCTGTTAAGTCTCAGGCTATGGATGGGACTATTAAGCTAAAGACTCTTATTATACTGGCAGTACAGAAATTCTTGCCAGCAATTTGCTTTTGTTTTTTGGAGTGATCAGATAGTGGATGAGAATCACGAAGTTAGAAAAGCTGAAATGGACAGCATATTTTCCAAACAGTGTTTAAGCTGAATGCCTAATCAGACACCGAAATTTATATTTTTTTGGCAGGAAACCGACTTCTATTTCTATTATGTACAAAAAAAAATCCCCAATTAAATGAAAGAGTACCTTGTTAGTTGTATTTTCAGCCCCCTATATGTAATTGAAATTATGATTCAATAGACTGCTTTTACATTTTGCCAACAGAAGGATAATATATAAAGTGTTAAAATATCAGCCATACCTCAGGTGCTACATAATTTGGTGTTCCACAGGTTGTGTGCAACAATGCATCTCTCTGCATATTTCATTCAATGAATATAAGACTACTGAAGGTATTCAGACTGACTGACACTAAATGTCCATTTCAAAAAACCAAGTGTTTTTTCCTATCAACCTATGACAGAGAAAAATGATCCATCCTTACTTGCTGAGGCAAGGCACTCAATCCAAAATCTGAAATTTTCAAGTTTCCCTGAGAGTCCAGTAGAAGATTTTCTGGCTGCACAGAAAAGCCATCATCATTAAAAAGTCAGCTATAATATCTCAGCAAAACTCAAAGAGATGTCAGAATACACTGCATACTGAGCAAACAGAAAACAAACTATATGCTTGTCAATGAAAAAATTACCTTCAAATCCCTATGATAAACACCCTTGCTGTGACAATAATCAACAGCATCTGTAAGTTGTTGGAAATATCTCCGTGAATCATTCTCATTGACCCTTCCTTGATGAGCCTTTTATAAGACAAGGAAATGAATCAATTATAACAGAACACAATACAGTAAAGGAAGAAGAGTGGAAAAAATAAATAAAGCTGAACCAAGAAGACAACTGAAATCTGTGCTGCATCAATCATTAAAGAACCTCCATTTAGAATGTTCTTTTTTCATTTCAGGCGAAAATAGGAGCAGATAAGAATTCAGAAGTCCATACTTCACTACCTTAAGGATTAAACTTATTTTATCTAGGACCGTGACCTTTTTCTTCAATGCTTGTCTGTCCCACCTTTTGCCTGGTGCTTCTGCAAAGTCACTTAATATTTTCATGCCATGTTGTCTCCTCATTTTGTATTTATATTCTCGATAATCCCACTTAATACAAGTAGAAATAATTTTAGCACGCCTATAAATATGTACATTCTTGTATCTCCATGCATGTATATTATATATACGTATACTTGTAACCAAATTTTAAAATCTGGAACTAAAAAATTAAATAATGGTCATAAGGTGTATACACTACAACTTTATAGAGTAAATAAAATTCATGAGCATCCTCCCTCTTTTTGTGCTTTCCCTCTGTTGACCACCTATTCAACTAGGGGGTCAACTCCATATACCATGAAGATATGCACCTGATGGTGCTACCATGTTGAAGACTTACTGGTTCTACAAGGCAATTTTGGCCTTCAACATTTTGTTGTAATTGGAATTTCCGCTCCCCTGCGTGGGATAATAATGTAATAAGTCTACATGGATCATAGTTT
>JZKD02S1773548.1:19755-35760 GCA_000966675.3 Picea glauca
GACCATCTTTATCACAAAAGTTGCAATGTCTGTCAGTCTTCTTATTTTTATATTTTGCTCCTTTGTCACCATTAGGAGCTGAAGTTGTCTGAGCGGGTTTGGGACCCTTATGTTGTTTGTTGTTGTAGCGAGGATGTTGCTTCTTAGGATACTTGGGTTTATCTTTCTACTGGGAAACTAAGGCTTTGTTGGAGGTACCTGCAGTGTTGATCACTCCAAGTTGTACAAGCTTATCTTCCTCTCTAATCAAAGCATCACAAAAGGACTCAATAGTGGGTTTTTGATAAGCTTTCCCTAAAGCCTCTCGCATGGCATAAAATATAGATACAAACACAGAATATGCACTACCTAGCTTAGAAAGAATAATATAGATGCAACGTCTTCCTCCATTTCTATCTCACATTCTTCACATAACATTATGAGTGTTTTAAACCTAGATAGATAGTCTCCAAGGCAAGAAAAATCACTTGGACTTAAGGTCAATACTTGATTTTCTAACTGTTGTGCTCGAATAATATTGAGTTTACCAAACACAGATTCAATCTTTTCCCGAGCTTCAGACGGGTTCATCAATTTCTTTAAGGTGGAACCTTAAATCGGAGAGATGGACATTCCAATTAGTCCACATGCTTCGTCACTCCTATTAGCCCATTTGACTTTCCTATCATCATCAGTGGGTGATTTTTCTTTTCCCAAGGTAATCTGGTATAAGCATTTACTTCTTAATAAATCTTCCATATGAGATTTCCATTGGAAGTAGTTGGTGCTGGTAAACAAGAGATTACTTGTAGAAGTCATATTAAATATGCTGATAATATGGACTTAAAAACTAAAACTAATGATCTGGATGGAAATATCTCGAAAAGTTATGCGATTTTAAAAAGAAACAGCACTGAAAACGAACTTCAGATGTGAGAGTTGTGCTCTTTAAAAAAAAAAACAGAAACGATAACCAAATGACCACGTGATAGTGTAAGTTGCTTTATGAAGTGACCCTCTTTTATAAAGAGAAGTGGGGATCACTTTTACAATGAAGTTACTTTATAAAAGAAAAGTTGCATGCAAAATAAACAACTCTAAAATAAAATATTAAAACTACTTATAGTTATTCACTTTTATACTTGAAGTGAAATACACTTTACAATTTGAGCATGAACTTTTTCAAAAAAAGTAACAAAAGAGAGACTTGAACTGAAGATCTCTTACTTAATAAGACAACTTTTAACCAAATGGTCTAGCAAAACATATTGTATTTTTTAGGAAGATGATTGGGGGTGGTGGTGTTGTTGTTGGAGAGCATGCTAAAAAAAAACTCTTTTCACACAAGAAAAAAAATTTCACTTCTCAGTGACAGCAAGGATTAGATCCCGGTTAGCTTACTCGGAAGGTGCACATTTTCCTGTCTATTTTTTATTTTTCGAGATCGCACAAGGCACGGGGCAAAGAGTATACGTAGATCTAAAAGAGTAGCAACCTAGAAATAAATAATACAAAACCGAAATAAAACCAAAATACTACTCTGCAAAAATTTTAAAAATGTGTATTCAAGCTTTATACCTATGGATCTGACTGTAATGGTCGTATCTTGGGTAAACATAAACCTTTTCAAGTGAAACAAAATGTGTTCCCAACTGAAACGAGCGCTTCGGACGCAATAAAACAGTCCTCTTAGCCCAAAAAAGTACGAAAATGACAGAAAATGGATATGATACAACTCGGCTTCATGATCTTGATCTACAACATGAGCGGGTCTTCAAACAGGCTCTGATACCATGTTCAACAACACAAGTATTCCAACAGAGGACAAACACCTTCAGTAACCACTCACATAACCAAATCAAAGATCAACACACCGATGTTTTCACGTGGTAAAACCCCTACTGGGAAACATTCACGACCCTAGCCAATGTGACCACTTGGAGGTGTTTATTAATGCAAAAGAAAAAGATTACAGAGAGATTTTACAATAAAGTTTCTCACAATCGATCATCGACAAATGACCCTCCATGCTTTTTAAATAGAGATCATGGACCAACCGGGTGTTAAGCCATAAATCAATGGTCATTAAGATCGAAGAGAGTATGAACCGTCGGATCACTATATGTCGGGAACATATCGTGACTGTCGTATTTCCTAACTACAAATGTATACTAAAGAAACACACTAAGAAACACACTTTTACCTAACGACACATTAGACCAAGTAGATCTTAACTAACTCCTAAGTATCTAAATATCCTAATAATCCATCATTAGATGGATTACCCCACTAACGCAACTATAAACAACATGAGTTTTAGAGGGAACCATTGGAATGACATCCTCAAGTGCATAAACCTTATCTCCCGAAGATAACCACCATTAACATATAAGAGTTTTAAATCCTCTATTACTTGTCTCCATACATGAATCTATATCTATTTGAAACTAACAATGCCAATGTGTGATGTTGTTGCCATGGATGAGTTGCATGATCTTGATATGGCTTCCAAGAAGACTAGAAAGCAAAAAGACCCTAGAGTCATTAAATTAAACCCAGATCGAGAGGAGTAGCCATAAATAGATGTTGGTGCCCTAGGACCAATATACGATGAAATAAGATGTTGCGTGGATATTGTTATAGTCTACAAATGTGGGGATATATACCAAATGTTTTAAGACGATACATATCCAAAAATGCCTCTCCTCCCTAGCGAAACCAAATCGACGAGGCAGTCTACAAGACTAGGTATTTTTTAAGGATTTAAATATTATACCTATGTATAGTATTATAGGTGACCATTTTGGTTTGAAAAATCATACGTATAGATATGTAGGTGAATATTCTATAAAAAAACATATAATTTACTATTAAAACTTGTAAATTTTTGGAAAACATTGTCAATTTGGTCATATCTATGTAAAAAATAGGTGAACTTTTAACCAAATTGGCGATTTTTTTTCTTCAAAAAATAGCCAATTGGTGAAATTTCACCCCTAAAAAATACCTTGACTACCAATCAATTGAACACTCTCAGTTACACAAAGTGGTTTTGCACCCTATCATATTTCCTCAAAGACTATCTCTTGGATCATCCATCGAACTGATGTGGGTAATAGTTCGATCAAAGATACAAATGGGAATGCCATTGCATCATTTCATACCTCCTTCCTACATAAATATTACAAAATCCCTACAATAGAGGTCGACCTCACTGAAGAGTGCATGCTACAATTCTTATTTGACTACAAAGAGGTAATGAAGAGTTGGTGGGTACTTTACAAACTATTTAGGGCAAGGATAACATCAACTTAGCCATCAAGCCTACTAAGAACTCCTTACAATATTGTTGTAGACCTCTTGAGTAGACAATATGTAGCATAAGGTATCAGGAATTTCAAAGAATCTTGGGTGCCACTAATATACATAGTTACTAAAACTGTCACGACATTCAATTGGCGAGCCATTCTCTTCGCTACTTTGGAACAGGGCATCTTAGTATCCAAGCACACAACACCTAGGACACACTGTGCATTTCACGTGCCTTCTTCCTTGCTTGAAATTGTCTATGTAATCAATGATTTCCCAACTATGGGCTAGAAATGAAAATTCAATGACACCCCTATACACATATATTGTCAAGACCTATAGGAGCACAAGTATCATATCCACTATCACAAAATTTGTGAACAATTTATGATTCCCTTATATCAATTATTGTTCTATGCTCCAATGCAGTGTATGTCAAACAAAGCAATGCAACTTGTGAGCAAGGTAGGTGACTAGTACGTCAGAGAAAATGGGACATACATCAGAGTCTACAAAGCTACAACAACTCTTCATTTACTCCCCAAGTTTATACAAGATAAGCCAACTCTCCAATAGGTTGCATATCACACATTGATACAAAGAGTTGGAGTAGGCTTAGCACGAGACAATAAGTTATCTTGGCCCCCACTACCCTTCTATGTGGGATCATACAATTTTAAGGATGATAAGGAGTCGATAGTAGAAGCATAGACCTTATGAGATTTCCATTTTGGGGAGGAAAATTTCATAGGAATGACCCACTAGACATTGTCACTTGACATTGTAAAGTCTACAAATACAGGTGGCCATACTAGAATGAGGTATGGTAGGAAGAAGAACTCTATAGAAGAGCCATTAATTATGATGAAGTCCTTTTCAATATATGAGGCAACTCTAGGCCTAAAAAAGACAAGTTAGAAAGGGAGCACCTAGAAATATAAGGTGTTGAAAAGGAGGCATCAACAAAAAATGAAAGATTGGAGAAAGAGGTTGAAGCATTGAGGCTTAAACAGACACATGAAGAGGAGAAGAGAAAATAAGAAGCTGATGCATTAAGGATTTAATAGGATGAAGTATACAAGAAGAAGCAAGAGGGAGTGGAAATGAAGAAGAGGGAGGAAGAACAAGAAAAAATGAGAAAAGAGCAAGAGGAGAAGTTTAAACAAGAAGATGAAGAATAAAGGCTCAAAAAAGAGGAAGAAGACAAGAAGGCACAAGGAACAGACTTGATGGACACTGGCCCTTCGAAAACGTCCATTGGCACTTGAGGAACCACTCTAATAGGAGATCATTTCCCTATTGGGGATCTTGGGCTGGGTGAAGTCACCCCATCCAAATAAGAGAGATCAACATGCCTTGATTCTTTCATTTTTGACAAAGCAAGGGGGAGGATTATAAGGCAATCTTGCAAAAAGATAATGATACCAGGAGTACCATCACTCTCCCTGAATATAAATACCCCTCTTGTCACAAACACTATAAGGGGCCATATATTTGTGGCCTTAGATGGAGAAGTCTTCTCGCAAGCTGCAAAGGAAAACATCAGAAGCGTGGCTCCAAAAATTGAAGAATACAAAATAAGGATCTGAGGCATTGAACATGAAGTCAAACACTTCAAGGTTGATAGGGCCAGCATCATTGAGTTCATAGCGTGCACCTTTGAGTTACAAGAAGAGATAGGGACAAAGCTAAGGTAGCTATACATTGGCCTAAAAGAATTTCAGGACTTATCTACGTTGTTGTTGGCATTGCTAGATATAATCAAGAACAAAAAAAGTAGAGTTACATGAAGTCCATTTCGCTATGGATGAATTGAAGAAATGGAAAGAGGAAGATAAAAACACACCTTCATACCTGCCCAAAGTGATAGAGAAGGAGAGCCAACTTAATTACGTAACACTAGCTAACTGCCAGAGAATAGGCATAATGTTGGAAAAAGATATGTCTACATCAATCAACAATTGTACACACCTAGACATAGTTGCCAAAAAAATGATTGAACGGTGCCATTTGTAGAAGCTCAGAGATATGGGTGAATCAAGACATTGATAAAACTTTTTGGTGGAGTTAGAAAACCATATCCACTCCAGAGGGATCCTAATTGAGATGGTCATTCGAGTTACCAAAGATGCATTAAAAGAGCACTTAGTTGGGCCATCAAGAGATACAAATTTTATCAATTCATTTTTTAGTACACTTAAAAGGGTAATGGATCCCATGACTCGAGATGCAACTACATATGAAGTCTCCCTAGAAAAAATTATCTTCAAGTGAGTGTTAGGAATCTCATCCCAACATGAGATTTGGACAACTTATATTGAAGACAAAGCTCAAGGCCCACTGTAATCTTTTTTGAAAATAATGTATAGTTGTATAAGATTTTAGGAGAAGGTCAAAACAAAAGTAGTCCAAAGGTTGTAACTGTAAAAGAGAATGCAAGAAGTCCCAAGAAATAGTTGCAACTTGTATGCTATAAATGTCCAAGAGCACCTTGTATCAAGGGCTCTTGCTTTTTGTAATTTTGAGAATTATTTCAAGAGATTTTAATGAGAAGAATCCCTTGGGGCCATTTCTTGAGGAGTAAATGGTGTTGTGTGATGGACTTGTTGTGAACTACTTCCAGTTTTGATATTGTCATCTACAACTTTGTAAGGTTATATTGTTCATGTGTTGACCATTCTTCTGTGAATTTTATGCCTTTGCATTCAAGTTACTTTTATGTTGCTTATCATTCTAAGCTAGTATATAGATGGTCCGAATGACTTGTTGTTACAGACTATTATGTTCACACTTATCATTCATATTTATGTGTTTCTACTTTTCTCTAACAACTATCTATTTTGGAAGTGCAAGTTGGAATTTATAATTAACCTTTAATTTTCCTAATTAGTTTTTCTCCCAGTTAGGACATGATTAGAATAATTTTTTTTTTCTGCACTTAGATTAATCACATACTGCATATTTCTCTCTGCATTTCCATCACCAACCCCACTCATTTTAGTAATGGTTTACGGGCCAAAATCCATATGGGTGTCCTATCCCAATTGGTGTGAGGCCTAATTGGGACTTTATACCAGGGAGTACCCTTGTCTGTTGAAGGTAAATTTGCTCACATCAATAGAAATTGGTGCTAAAAAGAGGGCCTTCGTTGTATAGCTAGTATAAATACTCAGTATTCACATGGTCAAACCTATGAACCTTCAACATGAAACTCAACCCAGTCTTTTCCATATCACAAGTGATGATTTTGAGTTAGAAACTTCTTTTGAAGACACCTCTCCTATTTTTAAAGTTCTCGAGTTCCCTCCTGGGAAATTGTACAATGTTCCTAAGCCCAAGGTTAATGCTTGGCAATGTCTTACTTGGGTTTTTTCTCAACAAATCGGTGAGATACCCATAGCACCTTTGATATCCAAACGAGGACCTACCTGTGGAATCCACATCCAATCTCTTCAATCATTTCTTATTGATTCCATAAAAGATTTGGTAGAACTTGTTCTGCAAGAGATTCCTCAACCTTTGGACCAAATTCCACCATCACCCCCATTGTCACCTCAATCTCCACTCTTTGAACCTGAATTGAACATAACATTTGATGAAATCTTAAATTTGTTAATAGCTAACCTAATGGTCGGAAAGCAACCTCTCTTATCGACATGGATGTCCTAAGGAGATCTTAACTTGGGAGGGCAACTGCATGACTTACCTAAACACTCTGAGAGGATTTTACCCAAGTTTGACCCAGACAAGTCATGAACTCTTGAAGATCACATAAAAATTTCTACCTTATTGTGATATTAATGAACATTGAACATAAAGATGTGGTTTACATACTATTCCCCTACACCTTTAAAAAAAAGCATCTGCTTGGTATTACAATTTGTCAGCCGGCTCCATTTAGGGTTGGGATGATTTCAAGAGGGAATTTATCACTACATTTAATGAAGAGAAAACTTCTACTACTCTTTTGAAAGAGACAATAGTCATTAAAACGAAGGATAAAGAAAGGATCAAGGGCTTTAACCAACACTTCACCACCATCCTCAATAAGTTCCTCATTAATGCCCAACCAACATAAGTGGTAATAGTGGAATATTACACATCTGCCTTGCACACTTCTATTGCCGTGTTCGTCAAAAGAACTGGTAAAACCACACAAGCAAAAAAAATCGAAGAAGCCAATAAGGTAGAAAAGGAAATGCTCACTCTAGTATGCAACTCGAGAGGGGATGACAACAAAGTTCTGACTATGGGGAAGAAACCTCTATTGCTGACCAAACCTACAAAAAAGAATCTTGTGAACTTAAAAGGTGTGCTTAAGTTGGTTAAGAAGTAATCCAATGAAGTTGTCGACCTAGGAAGGAATTATGGAGAAGACATTTCCATGCACAAACCATTTAGACCCTTCCACAGAAAAGGCAACAACCAACACAAACCTCATGAACCCTCAAATCTGAATCTAAATAGGGAGGAAGTGGGGATGGATCACTTTCATACTTATCATTAATATAACCATTTTGAGAAGACTTATTAGCAGTGGATCAACTCTATGACTTTGGTCATTAATCAACTGGTTTATCAATAGTCTCTTTTTGAGAAGTCTTCCCCAAAGGTCGAGACTGAAGAAACTACAAAAGAAGGAGACATAGCTAGAGAAGCTACCATGTGCCTTTGAGACTAGGTAGCAAACTCAAATAATGATGTAGTAGGAGAGGTATCCTTGGGAGATGTACAACACCCAAACCCACCTCCAAAAGTTATATCCTAAGGAGTAAGGGACCTGTACCCAACACTACTCTTCATGGAAAACCAATTTCAACCTTTAGAAAGGTTATTCCTCCTACTCATGCTCAGGGTAACACACATGTCCCCCAATCAAAATCTTCCACCATCGCTACTCAAGCTATTAAGACCTCGGTAAGCACTCCAAACTACATCCCTTGGAATATAATGTCATCGAAGACATGAAGAAAATGAAATCCAATGTTTCCATGTATGACATTTTTACTTTACCCCAACAAAGAGATTTGCTCCTAAATACCTTCAAATCTCTCTCGAACATGCAATAGAAAGTCATTGCGACTCTTGTGTAACATTTCTATACACTCAAAGCTAATTTTTAAAGGGAAATAATACATATTTAAAGATTAGGCCTGGGGGCATATTTGAGAACAACCAACATTGTTAGCAAATATGAATAAATCTATGGAGAAACTCTTAGAAAGAGCACTTAGGCAACATCAAATGCAACAATCAATTATATTTCATGTCAAAAATAATAAATATATTCACAAGCATCTAAAAGAGTGCATGCTTTGTCATTGCAGATATTGAATTAGGTTCCTCAATTTTTCATGATGATCGAGATAAATGAAAATAAACTTACAACCGGTAAGAAAATTAATTCTCTAACCAAAAGAAGTCCTCACATGAGACCAATTAAATATAAGAAATTTGTTTTTTAGAAAAAATACCGGTGTTGGAGGGAGGCCTATCTCATTTTTTTCTAGGTTACAAAGCCCAAGGAAAACTCCCAAGTACTTCCCCTCATTTTAAGGATGGTACCCAGGGTAAACCCTGTAATTTTTAGGGCATAAGGTTGGTCAACAACAAGGCTCAGAGCAATTACAAACATATACTTGTTATGAGCTCAACATGCCACTTATGAGGATTGAACCCAGGTGGGGAGGACAACAATCATTCCTCCCAACCACCTAAGCTAAACCCAATCGACAAGGCTTGTCTCATTTATTGCACACATTGTAATGATATCAAATTGACTTCAATAGATTTCATTTTGTCGAAGAACTCACAATCAATTAAACAATTTTCACGAAAATATACTTACAAAATTTCACATTATAGGATTTTGTTACTTTTTTCTCAAAGCTTGTTATTTCGAATCAATCATGACAACCAATCGAAAGCCAACCAACAAAGACTGGAGACATAAGCAAACATAAGAAAATGCACATAATATATCTAAATCTCAAAAACCTTTTGTTCATTTAATCATGAACCATACAAATTCTGTAAACAAAATATATAATGAATTACTAGAAAACAAAGATGAAAACTTCTGATGGTATAAACCTTAGGGTTTCCTTTCTTGAATTTCATTCCTAGGCCTATGATGGTATGGTCCTAGGGTTTGCGTTTCACATCTTCTTATGCTCTTGGCCTCCTTTGAGTATTGTTGCATAGACTCCATTTTCCCGAGGAGAGAAAACAACACTAGCCTCTCTTATTTGCAAGTGATACAAAACCCTAATATTTACTCTCTCTCTCCCAACAATTGTGTATTAACTTTAGGATCCTGCATTTGCATCCTCATCTCTTGCATTTATAGTCTAATGACTTGCAATAATTTCTTGGAATCATCTATGACATAGTTATTGTCACAATTTCTGCATTTTCAACCATTAGGGTTTGCTAACCTGCATCTAATTAATATAGTTTCATACTCTTTTCTCATGCAATAATTGGTTAATGGTTTACAAGTTTTTTACTTGGTATTTGACATATTTTCTATTGGTTATATTGTTGAATTAGAGCTAATTCATTGTTGTTGTTATAAAATTATTATTGCTAAAGTATACTACCTTTTGTTTCAAGTTTTATTACAACAACCCTTCTCTCTTTGATCACTAGAGTATCAACGCTTTTCTCTTTTCTTTTTGTTAGTGTTTTGGGGCATTTTACTTATCTTTCAATAGACATTATTGATCGTCACTTCCATCACACATGTACAATTTATTTGCTTAATTCATCCTAATATTTCCCTTAACCTTGACCTAGCTAATCAAGTGACCAAGATAGGGGGCCATAGAATTGCCTTTAGCTTGCTATAAGATCCCTTGAGGTTGCAAGGGAAGCCTCCCTTGTGTTGGATCATTATCCATCACTAAAATGAGGGAAGTACTTGCCTAGGTGATAGTGGCAATTACTTCCTATGTTACATTGGTTTAGCATCTTGTGAAGGCTTTGCACAAGTGCTAGATTTTGTGATAACATGTGTCACTGGTTGTTATATGATGGTTATCTAAGATTGTACCACATATTGTAAATTTTTATGTTTATACATTGATTTGCTTCTTGCGTTTGTCGCCATTTCTTGTGTCTCATTGAATTTCTTATTGTTGTTTATATCCTTTCAATTGGTATTAAAGCACATATATGATTTGTAGGACCTAAAGGGTGCTAATTAATAATGATTGTATATGGATCAACATGTTTAAAAGGTTTGTACAAATTGAGTGGACATAATATTTAAGAATCAAGAATATTGTTTTTTCCTTAAAGGTTACATATTCAATTCCAAAGAAGTGTAGGGTATCTTCATGTGAACAAACTGTTATCTATAAATATTTGTGTGGCATAAGCAAGGTATTAGCAAATTTAACTCTTACTTATGGGCTAGAGAGGGATAAATTGTTTTTTCCCAAACCGATCTCAATGACCAATTTAAAAAAAAAGATGTTGAAGATTTACACAATGATTCAATCATGGTGTAAAATTTGATATTGTGCGAATGTCTATGTTTGAGAGATGAGGCCTTGTAAAAAAGGGAGGATATTCATAAATGTTGATTACCATCAAAATAAAATGTAGGAGTGTGTGTTAGAGGAAGAATTTAATGCTTATTCATTAACAATGCATGCAAGCACATGAGACTCATCACATACATGTAGAGAGAGAATCGAGACGTTTTCAGAATGACATGTAAGAAGAAGGTATGCTCTACTTGTTTCTAAAACTTTATTGTGAAGGTACATTAAAGATTTATATACATCTTATACAAGTTTTAAGATCTCATGCACTAGTTGGCACTTTAAGTTGTATGTTTTGCGAGTGAGTTGGTGGTTGTTATGTGAGATACACATTTTTTTTTAGAAGTGTAAGAAATATGCAATGAAAATGAGGAGTGGAGATAGGGAGAGGTAATAAGAGTTGTCATTATTTTTTGGTTGTATTTATTTATATTTTATTTATATTTTTTAGTTGTATTATTGTATTTTTTAGTGGTATTATTGTATGTTTTGGAGTTGCCATATCAATTTGAATTTGGAGTTAAATTTGATGAGTATTCCTTTTTATTAAGTAAATTTTTTATGATGGTTTTTTAGAATCGTCCTTTGTATGTTGTTTGATATTTATTTTTGTTTTTGTTTATCAATTAATATTATGTATTATATGTGTTTTTGTTATTTTTGTTGTTGTGAATATAAGAGAAATTTGTGTGTCAGAAGTTGGAACCCACAATTCATTGCTTCATGATTTCCATTTGAATGCACAACTATTTGATTGAAGCATGTTCACTAGATTAATCAATTGTGTGACCTACACCGATTTGAGAATTTTGTGTATTGTTTAGAATCTTTTGATCTGGTATTCATTGTTGGTAGTGAACCCACAACAGACTGAATATTGAACTCAAAATTCATCCATTAGTGGCCTTCTAGACTTGTAGCAAACAATTTTGTTTTTATCATTATTTCCTTATGAAGTATTCTCTGTAATAAAAAACTTTGCTTATGTAATTAGCATAGTGTTGTAGATTGCATTAGCAGATTGCATAGTTCTATTTGTAGAGAACTCAATTTTCTATTGACAAGTATCCATGTTTGCAAATCATGTGGAGCATAAGTCCCTCAATTATGATCAAATTACAACCAAACATATTAGTAACATGGCTTCATTTTTCTATAATTTATGTATAACCATAATATTAAGCATAGATTTTCTATAATATTTTCATGTGTTGCACTTTATTTTGGTACACACTATTATAGTGTTAAAAAACATAAAAATATTATGAAATTGCATTTATTATAACACCATCCTACTGTGAAAGTTTATAAAAAATATTTGATGTATTCTACATCATATGGAATACAACACCATTAAAAAAAATAAAATAAGATTCTTCTTTGCTTAAGTAACATCTTATGGAATACAACACCATTAAAAAAAAAAAAAAAAGATTCTTCTTTGCTTAAGTAACATCTTTCCAAATTTCATTTGAGATATCCCATTCCACCATTGATGAATCAAGCCTTGTTAGTGACACTCTCATGAAGGCATCTAATGCAACTAATGATAGTTTTGTTCTTCGTACATCTTGCTTGTGAAAGTTTATAGATGYTAGAATTGACATGAACAACTAAATCATGTTGCATGTACAACAACCAATGYCAATTCCCYATGGCYCGGTTACCTTATATGTTAAATAGAATATGCATTTTATAACTATTTTTCCTTTATGTTTTGTCTCTCTCAACCACTTATACTTAATTTTCCATTCCCCATGAAAATCTCGTTTTAATTTTAGTTTTCTTTTCTTTTGAGTGCAAGGTCCCCCCTTGAAATTCTTTAATACATTCTTCATTATACTTCATTATATCTAAGTCTTCATACAAATAAAAATTATGCTCCTCTTTATTCGGCATTGAAACTTATGATTTAGTAGACCATCCAAAGAATCTTTGATAGAAGGTTGGTTCTTTTTTCTTTGAGACATTTTTGGTGTAATACCTATATAATAAAAAGTTCAAAGTAATTAGATATCGAATAAAGTCCTTTTTATTTTCATATTCTATCTTCATTTTGGGCTAGAATGTCATAAAATTGACAAAATTGTATGCAAGAAACTTAATGGAAATCAAACACAATCAAAATGTTAGTAGGGTCGTGGTCAATATCAAGCCTCTTAAAGGCTTCAATATGAGTGATAGAATTCAAAATATATACATTTTCATAAGGAAGGTAGAAGGTCACATTTTCATAAGAAAGGTAGAAGGTCATACTTTTGGTGATTAAAGGAATTATATAGATAGATTGACAAGTTAAAAAAAACTTATTACAGTTGGATTATGCTTAAATAACCCTTAATACCTTTGGACTATATAGTTTTTTGTATGTATGTTGGATTATGCTTAAATAACCCTTAATACCTTTGGACTATATAGTTTTTTGTATGTATGTGTGTATGCATTTTTTTTTCCAAATAAAAATAATTTTAACTAAATTTCCATGATTAGAATATTTTCCACCTTTATTTTAGGCATACAAAAAAGAAAAAAACTTAGTTGCATTAGTGAGAGCAGAGGCATTTAACACTTCTTTATTATTTCTCATTTTAAGAATTTGAGTGCCAAACACCAAACACGAGACTTGAAAAATTAACTAAAACCTTCCATCATGCATGAACTCAAACACCCATTGATTGACATTAGAGTGTTATCTATTCGTTATCAGGTTGCAACAATAAAGTAATTTCAAATGAAGTTCACATCAAGAACTGGATCCAGGTGATGGTTATACACGCCATATTGCACTTCCATCCTACCCTACCATGCTTGTATTATTGATACTAACAATTGCTATCACCCAATCCAAGAAACTAAGTGTTTAAAATGGAAAATACCTCTAAAATAATCATAATAAGAACCCATTGCAATGCGGGTCATGAGAAACAATGACATAATAGTAAGTCAAAATATGAAATAGCTTTGTATATACCTTATATCATTGCATTAATATACTAGGGATACAATGTGACTCAAGTAAGATGGTAAAGACTTTACTTAAATGAGATCAATGTCTAGCCACTCAAGATTCTTTGCAAAATTACTTGACCAAATATTTTACTGAATCCATTCACTGCATCAGAACCACAATATAGGTATCAAATACAACACATTGTAATGCAAAATCAATATAATTGTAAGAACAATGACCAGACTGAACAACACATTAGTTGGATAACAAATTTTGAGATCAAAGAAATACCAATGAAAGAATGTAATACATAAATATCGACCTTGAAGCCATTGGGAAACTTTCAAACCTTCATTACTTCATTGACATTGTAATCTTCTGTAACCATTGACACTAAGTGTATTTTTATAAGGATGAAGAGTAAAGAAATCCAATAAGAGACTATGCAAATGAAATGACTTGTAATACATAGTGCACCAAATTACACTTACTAGTAAAAAAAAGTCAAGCACATATAGGAATGTGTCCGAGTGGAAATATATTTTGATCTCGAGGAAATGATTGGAAAAAACATTATACGCTAAGAGGCAAGAGGACGAGAAGTCAATGATGTGAATCCCTTTTTGAGGTAGGAGTTCACCCATTAGCCAAATCATGTGCATGTTCCAACATTATCTCCACTGCTCACATGTTTGAAGTCCCCATCGTTGAGCCAAAAGTGACAATTGTTTTGAGAAGATCGCAACACTTTATTAAAAAAAAACGTTAAAGTTTATTGAAATGATAACATAGGTTAAACTTTATTAAATAAGGTCAATGCCTTTTAATATTAAACCTTATTCAAAAATAAGTAAGACTTCATTTCATTTTTTTTTAATATTACATTATATTCAAAACATAGGTTAAACTTCATTTCAAAGTTTTTGATGATGATGATGATGAATGTTGATTGAGATTAATTGGTCTATCTGATTTTAAGAAGGTAAGATATTACTTCAATTTTAATTTTTTTTTTTTTTTATATGCTAAAAAAGAATTGAGAGAATTGTTCCAAGATCACCATAGTTTTGATGACTTTGGAGGTCTGTAAGGTCGGTAACGTGGAATATATTTTTAAATTGAGATCTAATATGAGTATAGGTAGGGAAATCCAAAAGGAAGTGTTTTTCATTTTCTACTCGCTTAGTGTCACAAAGGTGACAAATTCTCTCATTCCATGGTGTTTTGGGAGTTGTCCAAAGCCTAATTTCACTATGTAGCTCGTGAGAGTTTGTTATTTTAGCAATGTTAATTTTCTTCTTTGCACTTTTCAAAACTGAGAGGTAATTTTGATCTTCTAAATTATGGTTGACCTCCTCCTTGTAGTATCTTAATTTCCTTTTATCCACTAATTCTTTATCACACCACATATTCTCCTTAAATTTAGAAGTGATAATATTCGTAAGATTATCGATATTCTGCATGATGACTTCTTCTTGTATTCCCCAATTATTTAGCCAAGATTTGACATCTTTATGCCATCCCCACTTGAGTCACTGGTGGTTTTGGCTAGAGTTTGAAACAATTTTGAGGAGCCTCTTGTCATCCATGTTGTTTATCTTGTTCTTGTACGTTAGGTATCTAATCATAACAATACTTTTAATGGGGAAAAACTTGTTTCTATGAGGAGGATAGGATATGGTGTATTTCCCTTAATTTTAAGATTATAAATTATAAAATTCTTTTGGATATGTTTTATTTTTCTCTAGAATTCTCTATATATAGTGCAACTCCAAACTTCACATCTATATAAGATGACTAAAGTGATGAAAATATGAAAAAGGAGTTTAAATATTAAATTTTATTAAAAAGGGGATAACATTTTCATAGATTTTTTTTTTAAAAGAAAATAATATTTCCACGGAATAAAAAAAAAAAAATCTTTATTAAAAAAATAAAGATAAATTTAAAATAACTTAGATAACATTTTTATGGAAAAATGGGGATTGAATTTTTTTATTTATTTAAAAATAATAATATTAAAAAAATAAAAAAAAAGTTTGAAAAGTTTGAAAGACTAGAAACTTCATTTTCAAATAGAGGATAACATTGCAACTCAAAAGTTTTCAAACTAAAGAGGATAATCTTTATACTTTATTGAGGATACCATATTTTTGGAAATTTTTTTAAGGGAAAAAGATTGAAAAAATAAAACAATATTTATTAAAAAATATAATT
>JZKD02S1773548.1:41677-51904 GCA_000966675.3 Picea glauca
ATGCTTTGAAAGCAGAAATCTCCGGAGGTGGGTTGAGTGGAGGGGCAGAGCCCCCGCTGGAATCCATGGGAGAATCTCTGTTGGAGCTCTACATTCGCGGGCCTGCGCAGGCTTGCTCCCAATAGCCCGAGCTCTCCGAACTATCAAGCAGTCAGGGCTTCGACTGAGAAATGCTTCTGGTGCAGCGTAGAAGGCGCTGGCCTGCGGCCAGGGGCGCAGAGCTGAGCCGACGGCTAGGTCTTCAACAACTCCCCGAATTGATATCCAATATTCTCGACTTATTTTATTATTATTATTAATCGATTAGGTTATGAATTTTTATTATAATGATGAAACTTGATTTTAAAGTATAATTTAGTAATTTTGAGGATGATGAATTTGTTAAATTAAATTCATGCGATGTTTAGATAAATATTTCATGTAATGATACGATGAAATGAATGATAATGATTAACTTTCTTGATGATTTTACATGAGACTTGGACATATTAGCTGCACATATTACTAATAGTTTCCTAGCGTGACAAAGAACTATAAGGACACATTAACACTGAATATAGTTGACAAGATTTTGGGACTCTGGATTGAGTCTGTAAATAGTAATTATTTGATGATTATGTTTTGTATAATTGACATGAACAATGAAAAGGACTGACGATATGATGTAGTGAATGCAGACACATGGATTATATTTGTCGACTCGATCCACACATGGGTAATGAGGCTCTATAAAGTGATATCAGTTACTATGAAGAGAGGTGGAGCAGTGCTCTTGCTTCTACCTACAAGCACTCCTATCATGGTCGAAATTGAAAAGTGTATGACACTTTTATTTGGCGGTTGCACGTTGCCGTGAGGGTATGATTTGTTCACTCACTAGGATCAACTTAGGGACACACAATAAAGTGAAAGCCTTATTCCTAAGTATCCATTAGTCTATCAATAAGGGAAACAACATGAGTTAATGGTCTCCACTGTTACGCCAATTTCCCATTGATCAAGGTCAAATACTTGAAGGGCATGCACGTATGCCACCATTGGAGTATGTTGAGTAAGTCCTAAAAGGCACGATGTACATGACACATTTGGTATCATTATTAAAAACGATTAATGAAAAAAAATGTGAAAAGTGAATTTTAAAATTTAATGTATAAAGATAATCATTATTATGCATTTCATGTAGGGGTAAACAATAATTATGTTTAATTTTAGTTTAGAGAAAAGAAACAAAAATTAATAACATAAAATAACATTTTTTATTATTGGCGTTAATTTATAATAAAGTCAATTTGAAATAACATAATAATAATAAAGCCTAGGTCATAAAGTTGTGCATGCTCTTATTTTAAATCAATTAATCAATAGGAAGAAACGAATTCAATAGATCTCATAAGTCATGGAGAAGAATCAAGAATGAAAAAATATAACTCAATTTCAAGGTGAGCTAAAAAAAAATAGGCTAAAACTAAGTAAACAAAGTAGTAGAAAAAAAAAGGTGTTGTCTAACTGTTCTACGAAATGACCTTTTTAGTTAGAATCCGACTACATAAATCTGCACAAAATCACTTTTGTTGTTGTTGTTTAAAATCCATTTCTGAATGAAAAAATGGATTCAACATGCAAAAAACCTCCCCGGGCACTCAAATTATGCAAAAATAACCACTCAAATATACGGATCTAAAAATTTCTCGCCAGATTTCAGACAAAGATCCTCAGAAAATATCGACGAAAAAAAATCATTTTATAGAATAACATAAGATTTCAGTGGTTGATACATATATCTATGAGATAGCCACAAATAAATTACAATACATTAAAATATTTCATTATCAAGAGAGATCCAGGTATGAGTAGGATATATAAAATTAGTTAGTATATAACATATTTCATTATCAAGAAATCCAGGTATGAGTAGGAGATATAAAATTCGTTAGTATATAACACTTGTTCATCAAACAAAGCAGTGGCATAGTTCACTGAGAGGCGACATAGTAATGAGGTAGCTAAATTCTTTGTGTTGTTACTCTTCTCATGCACGACGAGCCTCTCTTCTTCTGCATGTTACTCTTCTGATGCATAACAAAATTTTCATTGAAAACAATCTATTTTTCTCTTCATTTAAAATACTTAAAATTTCGAAAAAGTTTAACATTTTATTTATTTTTTATTTATCATCAATTAAATTTACCATTTGTTGTTAAACGTTTTTTTGGTTAATATAAGAATAATATGGTGAATTTTATATCTTAATTAATTGTTATATATTATTAAGAGGACCATTTGTTGTTAAACGTTTTTTTTGGTTAATATAAGAATAATATGGTGAATTTTATATCTTAATTAATTGTTATGTATTATTAAGAGGAGGAAGAACATATTCCTCATATTTTTGTGATAAAGTAGAGACCCATTAATATATATTAATTTTTCTTATTTTATGAATAACTAACGGTCACTTACTGATTAGAATGTTGATATTAAATATGTCATTTTTATTAAATTATTTTTATACTTATGAATAATTAAAAAAAATTCAATTATACTTATATAAAAGTATTATTTTTATTTTTTATATTCATAAATGAATATATTTGTTCCAAACGTTCAAAAGGTATGTAAAGAAATTAGCCAAAACGTTTCTATCGATTGATACACTTCTTTATACATATTGCTACAAAACAATGCTTATTTTGATAGTCATACTGTTCAAAAATTACAATCACTGCACAATCACTTCATATCACTACATTCAAGAAAAAAAGAGAGTTCAAAGCCAAAATTCCATTGCTTCATTTTATGTACCCTCAAAGTACTCATAGAAACTGAAAGCTTTGTTCCGAAGTTCAAGAGCCTCTTTTGAAAGATCGTATGCCTTTGTGTTCAACTCCCTTAGAATATGGTGAAAAGAGAGCCACTCAAAATGTTGGAATGCCAACTTGATTTCTATCATAACATTTGCCAGCCTGGTGTTTTGTATGTTGACTTTTTCTTGAGCCCAATCAATCACCGGTTTTGAATCTTCTAAAACCTGAAGTTTGCGGAGGTCCTTCTTTATGGCAGCCTCCAAAAGGGTCCATAGGGCTACAAAATCAACTCTATTATTTGTCCCCCCTCCCGGGGCATATCTTATGTGAACATAATGACTTTGGTTGAGAAATAAGACCACTCCCACCCCACACTTGGGTGGGTGCCCTTGACTGGCCCTGTCGAAATAACCCCACAGAGTGCCATAGTCCAGGGAAGGGAGGACTATACAACGTGGCCTTTGTTCTTTCAAATCCACTTTGTATTCAACTTCCTGACTAAGAGTGATGGCTGTTGTCACCTCAGAGGGAACTAACTTGTCTTTGAAGATAGCTTCATTACGTGCCCACCATAAGTTGAAATTAAAAGGCTCGGAAGACCTGCATAAAGAGAGACCAACTTTTCCATGAACCATTTCTTGAGGAATTTTTTTAGGTCATGCCTGTTCCAATCCATGTTTGTGTTGAGTTTGTCTTTTACATTTGTGGTAACTTGTCTTACATAAGGACATGAGACAAAAATGTGAGACACAGATTCAACATCAAACTTGCCAAGCACACAACGGTTTGGTCCAATCCACCCCCTCTTCAAACCATTGTCCCAAGTTAACAATTTATTTTTAAGGGCTATCCAAAGGGTTAAATTGCATTTGAGAGGGGCTTTGATTTTCCATAAGGCCTTACTCCACCACCTAGGATGTGTCTCTTGTCTCTCCTCGACCCAAGATTTATATCCTAGTTTTGTGGTGAAGGATCCTTCGTTAATGTTCTTGGACCAACACAGAGCATCCTCAACTTTTTTGTTGATAGAAATGAAGTTTTCGCTAAGTAACATGATAAAAGAGTCCCACTCCTGCGAGAGGTTAGTAGGTAGCCCCAAAAATGTCGAGTCTTTCCATATGGATCTGAATCTTGGCTGGGGGTTCCCGATGCACACATCAAAGAGAGAATAAATGTTGGAAGCACTTAAAAAACTTAATTAGAGGTTCTGATAGTCTATAATCGATTGCCTGCTCCAAGCCAAGGATCTTCTCCCACTCTTATTCGACGACCATTTCCAACCTTCCACACCATCTAGTTTTTTACTAAAGGAAAGGATTCCACCGAGGATTTATAGACTATGGATCACTTGGAATATTTAACCAGGGATCGAAACCAATCCTCGATGGATACACTGACTAGGTACTTGGAGCACATCACCCTGACCCACATAGAGTTTCCTTGGGTCAATATCCATAGGTATTTTCCTGCTAACACATGAGCAAAGGGGTGGATGTCTTTGAGTCCCCACACCCCCAAATCCTTTGGGATCGCTATTGAAGTCCAACTTGCTCGATAAGTTCCACTAGAGGCATTTTGACCAACCCATAAATACTTATTACTTAACTTTTGAACCTTGTCCATAACTCCTTTGGGTATGACTGCTATCGAGTTCCAGTAAACTTGAATGCTTTCCAGAACATATTTGACTAGACAAGCCTTCCACCTCTCAATAAGAATCTGTTCACCCAGGAAGAAATTCTTGATTCTCGTTTTAATAATAACCATCCCCAATCCTCCTTACAATAGCCATTTGGTTTTAGAAATAAGCCAAGATATTTGAAACCATCAGCCAAAATCTTCCTTTGTGCAGGGATAACGTTATGAAGGGATGATACTTCTGAGTCAGAGAATTTATTGAGAATAATGACAGACTTCTCCGGATTGATCACCATACCAATTGCCTTGCCAAAAAGGTCTATTCTACTCTTTAAAGATGTCAAATCTCTTAATGATCCGAAGATGTCGCAGAAAACGTCATCGACAAATAAGAGGTGAGTTATTGTCTCCGAATCTAACACCTTAATGCTCCTGAACATGTTATTGGATCAAGATTATTTAATCAACCTGCTTAAACCTTCGACAAATAAAAGAAAGAGGAAAGGGGAAAGCAGGCACCCTTGATGAAGGCCTCTCAAGGATTTAAGGAAATAGGAGGTTGCATCATTAATAAGCACAACGAAGGATGCACTTTGAATACATCCCATTACCCAATTCACCAAGTTCACATTGATGTTAATATGAATAAAATCCAGACATAAAAAGGTCAAACTTACCCTGCCATACGCTTTTGACAGATCTAATTTTAATAAGGAGGTTTTAAGATTCTTCTTTTTCACCGAATGAAGGACCTCTTGCTCTATAGCTATTGCTCCTCTGTTATCTGTCTGTTATGTAAGAAGCCAAATTGCTCCTCTCCAATTAAAATACTAAGCAAAGGTTTTAATCTTCTTGCTATGATTTTGGAGATCAACTTATACACCGCATTACAACAAGATATAGGTCCGAAGTCCTTGAAAATGTTCGCATTTTTCTTCTCGGGGATGAGGTATAAAAAAGTAGATTTCAAAGCTCCGTGAATTTTGCCTACCCTCTGGGATTATCTCACCATTAATAGCAAATTGACCTTCAAAAATTCATAAAAGGATTTAAAAAACTCAACAATATACCCATTCAGACCTAGTTTTTTTCCATTCTACATAGACTTCAGAGCTTCACAAAATTCCATATATGATACTTCCATGGAAAAATCTTGGTTCATTTCCTTTGTTATTAACGAAGGAAATTTTGATACAACCTCTAGAGATTCCTGGATTGGATAACCTACAGGGGCAACAAAGAGGTTTTAAAAAAATCTAGCTCTAACTTCTACTTTCTCCTGGAAAGAACTCAACAAGTTTCCTTCTTAATTCCCATTTTCCTAGATGGAATTTAAGTTCCTTCGATAGTTGGAAAAAAAGGTGGAAAATTTTCGTATTATTATCCCTTTCTTGCAGCCATAGGGCTATACTTTTCTACCTCCATTCTTGTTCCTCGTTCATGAGCCACATTGCTTTCCTCTCTTCCATACTTTTGAGCTCATCCAGCTGAGATTCACATAAAGTTCCCTCATCCATACTTCTATGAATCCGAGATAGAATATATTCCAACTCTATGATATCCTTGTGTTTTTTGGCTCTCCAAGAAGGGATCCATTGTTTGATTGTGATTTTAGTTCTTTTTAGATTGGCTTCGAATTACATCATCAGGGGATTTGCCTCTAAATGGGAGAGTTGTTCGAAAACACAGGTATTCCAACAAAGGATGAACACCTTCAGTAACCACTCACATAACCAGATCAAATATCAACACACCGATGTTTTCACCTGGTAAAACCCCTACGGGGAAACATCCACGGCCCCAGCCAACACGACCACTTGGAGAAGTTTATTAATGTAAAAGAAAAAGATTACAAAGAGATTTTACAATAGAGTTTCTCACAATCGATCATCGAAAAATGACCCTCCATGCTCTTTAAATAGAGATCATGGACCAATTAGGTGTTAAGCCACATAGCAATGGTCGTTAAGATTGAGGAGAGTACGAATTGTTGGATCACTCTATGTTGAGAACATATCGTGACCGTCGGATTTCCTAACTACAAATGCATACTAAAGAAACACACTAAGAAACACACTTTTACCTAACGACATATTAGACCAAGAAGATCTTAACTAACTCCTAAGTGTCTAAATATCCTAACATCCCCCCTTAATAACAACTTGGGATAGGATTGAAGGATTTACAATGTTGACACAATAGGAGAAGGAAGGAGGCATTAGAACCTATCCCCCCTTAATGACAGCTTCCTGAACTCCTAACATAGATCGAAGTTTGGAAAACTTTGCTTCTGTAAGAGACTTTGTGAAAATGTTTGCAACTTGATCTTCTGTAGGGAAAAAGAGCACTTCAATAACTT
Source organism: Picea glauca (assembly GCA_000966675.3). Classification (NCBI taxonomy): domain Eukaryota; kingdom Viridiplantae; phylum Streptophyta; class Pinopsida; order Pinales; family Pinaceae; genus Picea; species Picea glauca. The sequence continues at coordinate 48,479 of JZKD02S1773548.1, forward strand.
AATCATGAATGAACTTTCTGATGAAGTGCATGTGTAGCTCAATGTTCTTGATGAGCTGATGTTGAACTGGGTCTTTGGCGAGCTTGATGGCACTCTGATTGTCGGAGCAAAGGTTGGTCGGATGCTGCTGCTTGAATCCAAACTATGAAAGGATCTGTCGAAGCCACAGAGCTTCCTGACTTTCATTTATGGCTGCTCAATAGTATGCTTCTGCTGAAGAAAGTGCAATAGCCTATTGTTTCTTACAGGCTCAAGTGACAGGTCTTGAACCAAGGCTGAAAACATAACCTGCAGTAGACTTCCGATCATCAGGGTCGCCGACCCAATCTGAATAAATGAAACCAACCAATAAAGGAGTCCCCCCTGAACTATAATGTATCACGAACTGAACTGTACAACGAACATAGCGAAGTATCCTTTTAGCTGCTTTCCAATGGCTTTCATGGGGTCTTTGCATATACCCGACAACAAGACCAACAACAAAGGAAAAATCAGGACATGTATGAGTCAAGTATAAGAGGCTACCAACTAACTGACGGTATAGGGTGGCATCAAATTTAGGATAAGTACAGGTGGCAGTAAGATTGACTCCAAACTAGAAGGGAGAAGAGGTTGGTTTGCAATCATCCATGTGAAAGCGACGAAGAAGGTCACAAGCATACTTAGACTAAGAAAGAAAAATTCCTTCATTGGTTTGCAAAACTTGGAGGCCAAGGAAATAGTGCAAAAAACCTAAGTATGTCATTTCAAATTTCTTCTTAAGGCTGGTTTTCACATGGTTTAAAATTTTTGAGTCACTACCAGTAAAGATAAGGTCATCAACATAAAGGACAAGGATTATGAGATGGCTTCCTAATTTCTTGGTATAAACATTAGGATCAGAATGGCATCTAAAGAATCTGGTGTCAATAAGAAAGCTGTCCATTTTGGCATACCAAGCTCAGGGAGCTTGCTTAAGACCATAAAGAGATTTCTTAAGGCGACAAACAAGGCTAGAGTCATTCTGGACATAGCCAGGAGGTTGTTCCATGTAGATTTCTTCTTTCAAATCGCCATGCAAGAAGGCAGATTTAACATCCATCTGATGGACCTACCATTTATGTGAGGAAGCAAGGGCAAGAACAAGTAAGATGGAATTCATTTTGGCTACAGGGGAAAATGTTTCATTATAGTCAATTCCTTCAACTTGGGAGAATCCTTTGGCAACTAACCGAGCCTTGTGTCTTTCAACACTTCCATCTGATGCATACTTAGTTCTGTAGATCCATTTACATCTGAAAAATTTTCTTCCTTTTGGAATAGGTACAAGATCCCAAGTATCGTTTTCCATTAAAGAACAATACTCTTCATTCATTGTTGTATCCCAATCTGGATGACCTGAAGCTTCTGCAAATGTCTCTGGATCATGAGTCTCTGAAACTTGAGCCAAAAGAGAAGAGGCTAGCTGGAACTATGAACGTGTTCGACGCTGATATGAAGGATCACCAACAAGATCACCAACTACTTCTCGTGTTGAACGGACCCATCTAGGAAGTGGTGGAACTGGTGCTTGTTCAGGTTCAAAGGACTCATCTGGAGTGTTAGTAACATTTTTTGTCCGGGGCACAAGAGTATTCAGGTCTGCAGGTTGCACGAGGAGCGCCCAAGCACAACGCATAGAAGAAGTCCTGTTCGAACTTAAAATCAAGCGAGCGGGCAAAATTATAGTGTCAGCGGTCCTGATCCATCCATATGAGTAGATCAACGGTTGGCGGGAATTCATAGATAGAGAAGATGCACCGAGGATAGCGCAATGGATAGTGCCCACATCATGTGTGGGCATGGATGGCAGCCGTTCATCCAAAGGACATGTGGCGCGAGATTCGGTCATGTCAACTTTTCAGTAGTCGCGAGTTCAAAGGGTGAAGATTTTCTGTTGTTATACATCTCGAAGCCCCGAACCTCGAAGTGCCGATAGCGCCTGAAATTGGGCTCACAGCATCATCAGGTGAGTTCAGAGCCGTCAGATCTAGGGGGACGCGCGACACCAACTCAAGCCATCTCGACGTTTCGCTCATCGCGGTTTCGAGGGACGGGGATCAACCCCTTCCTATTCACGAACGTCGAAAGCTCCTTTGCAAGTAAGCACAGGGTCATAGCCCGTGGCCACCTGGGAAAGAAAAGAACTGTGCAAAAGGAGCCAAAGGCGTCGGGGCTAGCCTCCGAAGGGATCATCGTGATCTCCATGCGCCATCTGATGTGACTTCGATCCTGGTCCTCGCTGAAGAATTAAATGAAGGTGAACAGAGGTAGTTGAAACCTCAGCTCACTTATTGAATGCGAGGTATGGAGGTTCTGGCAGACAGTCTGCCCGAGACGGTCCTGTACACTGATTTTCTCCAAAAGGTCATGGCCGGTATTCATCTGACCAGAGAAAGTCTGTGCACACCATGTTGGCCTTTAATGTTGCTATTATCTCCCCTGTAGGAGCCATGCGCAATTAAGGCGACGTCTGACGAAAGTTACCTGTCCAAATTCGGCTGAGGGGACACCACGCCTTGGATGACTGAACATGCCTCTGATAGGTGAATTTTGTTGAGTATATAGACTCAGTCTTTGTATTTTGTAAAGGGTCAATGGTTGAGCTAGGCTCCCATTCTGTAAGTTTTGATGAAGCCCTAGTCGCTCTAGTTAATGTATAAGGCATTTGAGACTTCTTACTTTATGGATGCCAGTTTCTCTTCCATCTCTTTGTATATTGTGTTAGAACAACTCAGAATTGGAGGATCCAGTCGAGTTGTAGTTGTTATAGGATGATATAGGTTGGATCACTGTAACAGTTGCATTGTTTCTAATCGGTTCCTGTGATTTTCTTAGCGCTGAATGACTTGGAATTGGAGGATCCAGTCGAGTCACCCCTAAGCTCCTTTAAACTCTAGACCAAGAGGATCTTGGCTTCTGAGTTTTTCTTCCTCAAGCTTCCGAAGGCCTGTTGCCTGAAGGAGTCTTGCTCACCCTTCCCACAAGTCTTCCATCTACCACCCTTTAATCATTTACTGACAGAAGTTGGATTAAGACCTCCCTTGCTATCTACATACCAAGCCCAGTTTCCTGAGTTAAAGCTGTACCTTCTTGAGTCTTTATCCATTCGATCACCCATTCAAAACTACCGTGACATAAAACTGATGGGCGTCGGGCTCTGCTCCTGCAAGCAATCCAGGAGTGACTTCTGACGCTAACATGGAGGAAGGTGAGCAGGCGGAGGTGGATTTTCATCCTCACTTTCATCATCTGAAGAAGAAACCAGAATAGGAACAAAAGACGACACAAACGCCGAAGATGGCTCGCAGGTCGAAGAAGGCACAACCGCCAAATTAGGCTCGCAGGCCAAGATATTTTCATCAAATTTAACATCTCTTCTAAGAATAATTTCATTACAATGTGGTT
>JZKD02S1773548.1:66122-80871 GCA_000966675.3 Picea glauca
TCTCACGGATGCGAGTAGCAGCCACATCTCTTCTCAGAGATAAGCTACCAACACCCTAGCTAGTTTATTTCCATTCTGTCTGTAAGCATATTTCAGTCATTTGTTATTAATGAAAAGAAGCCTTATTTCCGTTGCATCTCTGCGTTTATGTGTATTTCTGTATTTCATTGTGTTCCTACATAAATCCGGATCACCCCAAAAGAAGTATGATGATCAAGCCTTCATAGCAAGATTCAAGAATTTCAGGAACAAAAGGAAGCTTGGTTCAAAGAGGAAACCAAATCAAGAGAAAGTTATTTCAGAAATACAATGCTTCAACTGTCGAAAGTATGTTCACTACAAGAATCATTGTCCCGAGCTAAAGAAAAGGAAGGAGAAACACGAATCATCAGTTAACGAAGAAAAGGAACCTACAAAGAAGACTAAGCAGGATGAAAGAGACTTCTTCTTTTGAAGGTAACAATACTCTTCTTAGTTCTTTTACACATCTTGTTTGCATCGTCTCTGTACATATCTTGTATATCTATCTCTTGGAAGATAATGTGTTCCAAGAAGAACTATACCTATGGAAGAACAACAAGATAAGGATCACTATCATTATACAAGTTAGATAATACACATGAAAGGATGAAATACATCAAACAAATCATGTGGAAGCTATTCCAAGATAAGCGAAATCAGAATCAATCATGAAGAGACTTAGAAGAAACAAAGACAGAAAGAAGTCAACAATCAAGAGGAAATTGGAGAAAGACTTATGACGTTTTGCAACAGACAATAAGACAGAAGTGTGGACTTTGTTAGATGGAGGGAGCCGAATATATATTGCAGAAGACAATAAGGATGCATACAGAAGCATGGACTTTGTTAGACGGAGGGAGCCGATTATATGCACTCATACATGAAGCGAGGATTAGGAGGGAGCTAATCCTATGATCCATTGAAGATGATGAAGTATATATCCATGGCAGCAGCCATGAAAGACAGTATGTGTTCAATTCAACCTCAGAAGAAGTCTTCTTCGAAAAGAAGCCTTAAAGTATCCCTGGTTGTCCATCCACATCCATGATTCTATAATGAAAGGAAGAAGTGAAATCTTTAGGGCATCGAATCTATAAGAAACTCCATGGACCCAAGAGCTAAATAAAAACATCAGGAAGAACATGAATATTCCAAGAAAGAAAGAGAAGCCAGAACAACCAGTCACTGTATTAAGAATCACAAGATTACCAACCTAATATGAACTCAATAAAAGCAATCAAGCAGAGGAACTGAAATTTGTGATGAAGAACAGTGTATATATGCAAGCATTGCAAGATCAAGAACTAGAGGTTCTCCCATATGGAGGGAGAGACTATGATGATTACTTGTTCCAATAAACCAGACATACCTCTACATGAGTCTTTATATCATCCGCAATATCCATGGGTTGGAATTCTACATTAGATAAATGCAAAGACTGTTCTCCAGAGCAATTGAACAAAGAGCGTATGAAGAAAAACCTAAAGACTTTGAAGCATACCAGAAAGAGATCCTTGTATGTAGATGAAAGAAGATAACTTGGTGGAGAACCTCCAATGCACAACAAAAGCACGGTGAAGATTTTCTATAAACAGAGATATTGTATCAAGATGATTACTCAGAAGATCAGATCTCATGATGACAGAAGAAGTGCCACATGGATATGTTCCAGTTTTCCAACAATGATATACTTTATTGATCAGAGCTACATGAAGCCTTCAGAGAAAACTAGTGCTCCAGATCGAAGTACATTTGAAATCAAGCATTACATTATCTGTGATGAAGTCCAAAAAGGAGAAAGTGGTTTTCCAATACATATCTGCACAGATGAGCAGAGAAGCATAAATTTTGGTAAAGCTTATGTCCAAGATGAAAGAGTTTGCATACTCAAGTTGGAGCTCGTGGAGACGACTTCCTTACTGAAAAAGGAAGAGATGACTCCCAGGTTGGGAGGGAGCACTGATGTATTATTGATTGATGGACAATCATTTTTCAGTTAGAAAAATGGTCCATGATGAGCAGTTTCTTTCCAGTTTGGAAAGTGGATTGAGATTTCTGATGGACAAACATTTTCCAGTTCGGAAAATGGTCCAGATTGCTGATGTACCATAGACAATGACTTCCCATTATGGTTAACATGGGAAGTGGTCTAGGGCAGTCTCTCTTCTTGAGGGTTACTTAAGAAGACTGGCCTGCCTCGCCGGATAATGATTTCCCATTGTGGTTAACATGGGGAATGGTCCGTTTTGGAGGTTGGTGCAGGACAGTCATTTCCTTTGGAAATGGTCCGAACAATCATTCCTTAGTGCAGATTCATTCTCTCCAGGCTGCACTTTGTTTAGTGTCGAAAGAATGGCCCAGGGTGGGGAATGGTCCAGGTTCAACAATCAGAAACAGACATTCCTTAGGGCAGACTCATTCTCTCCAGGTTACACTTTGTTCAGTGTCAGAGGAATGGCCCAGGGTGGGGAATGGTCTAGGCTAAAAAATCAGGACAATTATTCTTCCTTGCTTGAGAAGAGTAGTCCAGATAGCTCATCATTGATGTCTTACCTTTTTGAGGGCAGATACTCTTCCGAGATCTCACAGATGTGAGTGGAAGAATGGCCCAGATGATTCAATTTATATCATAACATTGTTTCTGTGCAGGTTGATATTAGATGATTGTTATGAAGACCGTATGTTTCTAAACAGTAGATGTATACTACTGTGGTGGATGTGTTCCACTCTTTGATCAAGTATATGTGTGATACTTGGTGTGGTAGTATACCACTAGATTGTAGTTGTGTATTACTATGGATAGACACAATTGTGTTCTATTGAATGATATTGTTCCAATTGACTTGAAGACTATCAACAATGTTGAAAATAATTATCAGCTAGATGGATGATCAATGAACACAGATTTCCCAGATAGAAAATGGTTTAGAACATTTATTCTTCTAGATTAGAAGAATGGTTCTTGTGTCACTCTGTGGAGTGAGCATCATGTTTGATTACTCAAATAGAGTATGGTTCCGAGAGATGATGCAGATGATGACACTGATGGTGATGATGGTGCTCATGATCTAGTCATGAGATAGTCTATACAACTATGTTGATGCTACCGGGTGAATGGTATGTTTTGTGCTCAAGACCATTACCTGTAATACCTCCCTAGCTAGGAGGGAGTGTTGATATTATGGTAGCTGTGGGAGGTATTTACCTCCACGTGTAAACCTGACGAGAATAGAATACTCCGAGAAGCAAGAAGAAACCCTAGTGAGTTGGCCAATAACCCTAGAAGACATGTCGGCTCAAGAAGATAACTTGTATTAGGTTATTAGCCTCCAAGAGAAGAGTTCGGCCAAAATAAATAATATATACTGAACAGACAGATACCCAGAATGAGAGATCGGCCTAGGCAGTTAGCTAGAATTACTATATATATATAGGAGGTCAGTCTTCATTCTGGAAGGCAGTCTCATAATTTCAAAGCAACACTTGTGCACACTACAGTGCCCAGTTTTGTGCGCATGTTTGGAGGAGAGCTGCCATTGCAGTTGCTACAGCTAGCAGATCAAGTTTGGCTTGGACTATATCTTGGTTAGGGTTTGGAATATCTGATCAACTCTTGTTGGTGCGCTAACCTTGGGGAAAGATGCGCTACCCCTTGTTTGACTATCTAGCCCAGGGTTTGCTTCCGGAGTGATTCTCTGTCAAAGTTAAGGTGCTTAGAGGGTGGCTTCAACCTATGATTGGGTGACAATAACAATATTGTTAATGGTAAAACTAGCACATCCATTATATTCTAACACGCCTCACCACCAACTCTTCACTACTTCATCGCCTAGCCACCTCCTCACCGTATCTCAACCTATGATTAGGCTACATTGAAGATACTAAAACTCTTTGAATCAACTCTGGTACTTTGGCAATCTATAGTACTAGTGCACATGTTGGAGGAATTTGAAATTACATCTTCGAGTTCCGGAAAAACATAAATCGGATCACATGTCTCTCATTCTGATGGCGCTGTCGAATAACAGAGTAAAGTATTTGGGAACTTAGAGGACTCGATTTGTGGTATGCCATTTCTGTTGTCGATGAATCCAAGGAAGATGAAGGCGTTGGCTATGCGTCGACTGCAACCAACTCGGTTGAGATGCTTCTTCAAATGGGTGAGCCACACGTTCTTGATCTCATTGTGTGTTCTTCCTGGAAGGTACAAAGCAATAGTAGACTAGCAACATTATAACATAAGGAAAACATAATCAACTAATTGTAGGAGAGAGAAATGGCATATTAAAAATAGAAGGCTACGCCTAGTTAAGTAACCCTTGCTTCGTTTTACAAGAATATGAAGTTCTGTGGCTTCGTTCTCGCTCTCTGGTCAAGATTTCGAATCCTTTCAATGTCGTCATAATTATTTTTCTTGAAATGAAGGTAACCCTAGGACGAGAGTTTGAGCTTGTAAGTGATCTTCCACATGTGTTGTTCATAATTGGCGGCCCTTTCCAAGCTCACCAACCGCACTCTGAGACATGACGAGCATATCCCTACTACTGCCTGCGATGGATGGAAAGTGCATTGATTCAAGGGCTCACTGAATTTGTCCATTCTTCCTGAACAATATTTCACTGCAAGAACATATTTGATCAAAAACTATTTTGGTCTAATCTCTTTAGCTTCAAACCTAATCATATTCAAGCTTATTCCCAACGTTGAAATAATGTTCATGCCGAGTTCATACTATGAAAGACGTGAAGAAAGAAGTGAACAAATCTAGAATACCAAATGGATATAAAATATTTCTGTGGGTCGTGCTATAGAATAGGTCGTTATTGATAATCAACTTTGAATCGAACAAAACATAATTGAAAAAACCAAGAGCCACCTCTATCGTTGGGGAAAACCCTAGATTTTAATCCAATTGAGCCATCCATTCCGTTTTGTACATTACAGAGTGTTGAGAAGGCATTGTCTCAACTCTCTTTGCTCTTTCTTGATACATAATATTTGGTTGGTTGGCTGTGTAGATGTAGATTTAAACTTCTGCGATTAAAAATTGGACAAATGCACTAGAGGTTAACTTGTGGACTATAGATCCATCACACGTCCTACCATTCATGCTTCAATCTTTACTGTATTAAATTTACTTTGTTGTTATCAGAGGGTGACCTAGACTTGTGACTTGTCTCATATTTTCCACTAGAAATAAGTAAAATTTGACTCTACTTTGGTATGCCCTCTTAACTTCATTTAGCCACTTGAGAAACATAGGCTGAGTATGTATCTTCCACTTTTCCTGCCATTGAACCATAAAAGAGGCATATTTGCAGGTAATGGGGTTTTTTCTAATCTCGACAACAGTAAGTTCAACATGGGTTATCTTCTCCATAGCAATCACAATTAACAAAGATGCAAAGCGAAAATGCATGCTTTTATTTTGGAAATCTACTATAGACGAATTCATCAAGGAAGCTAGATAATCAAACCAATTATATGTAGTACCTTCCTCCACAATGTTGAATATAGTAGCGAGGGCAGATAACATGACATCATAGGTTCTCCTAGCACAAGTCAAGCAAAATGACATGATTGTACCAGTCTGTTGATGAATCTTGCTCCTAATACAACTAATATTTAAACCTCTGGAGTTCCTTCCTTCAGTAAGGGTCTTCCTATGAGTTTATTGATCCATATCTTGCTGTTTCTGGAAACAAATTTAACAGGTTCTCCTTTGATTGGAAGACTTATTATTTTCTAAATAACCTCAACATTGATCTGAATTAGCTCATTCGACCATATGGTTTTATCATGAGCCTTATTGAGCAATATCATCAAACATAAATGCAGAAGCAAATTTCGTTCCTGCATTCTCATCTCCTCACTTGTAATATCACTATGTAGCTTAGGAAAGTCTGCATTGAATTATCTCATCTATTTATATGTTTGTTTCTGCCTGGTATGCAGATAACATAGTTCCATGAACAAAACATGGAAATACAAGGAATTTGGTATAATTTCTATCCAACATCACCTACCTAGTAAGCTTCATTGAGATGAAACAAGATCACTCGTTCCCAGCTGGTGGAGGTACCTGGGCGACGACGACTAGTGGCTCTGATTCCAAAACAAGTATGCCATCTAGGAGGCAGAGAGGGAGACTAATATTTTTTTAAAAAGTTGCTAGGCATTTTGCATGCCGAGTAGTGGTTCTATGTTGCTAACTTTTAAATGTTGAAAAACTAATATTTAAACCCACGGAGTTCCTTCCTTTAGTAAGGGTCTTCCTATGAGTTTATTGATCCATATCTTGCTATCTGTGGCAACAAATTTAACAGGTTCTCCTTTGATGGGAAGGCTTATTATTCTCTAAATAACCTCAACACGAATCCGAATTAGCTCACTCAACCATAGGGTTTTATCATGAACCTTAGTGAGAAATATCGTCAAACACAAATGCATAAGTAAGTTCTGTTCCTGCATTCTCATCTCCTCACTTGTAATCTCATTATGTAGCTTAGGAAAGTTTGCATTGCATTATCTCATCTATTTGTATGTTTGTTTATGCCCGGTGTGTAGATAACACAATCCCATGAACAAAACATGGAAAGACAACGAATTTGGTATCGTTTTTCTATCCAGCATCACCTACCTAGTAAGCTTCATCAAGATGAAACAAGATCACTTCTTCCCAGCTGGTAGAGTTACTTGGGCGACGATGACCAGTTGCTCTGATTCCAAAACAAGGATGGCATCTAGGAGGCAGAGAGCAGGATTAGTATTTTCTTAAAACGTCGCTAGGCGTTTTGCATGCATAGCAGTGGTTCTATGCTTCTAAGTGTTAAATGCTGAACAACCGGCTTTATGCATCATGGTAAAATGTTTTTTACAAAGTTTTTCAAAATATGATTTTGAAATTTCTGTAAAGGTGTAATGTTTCCAAAGGGATGTTGTCACTTTAATGATTAAGATTGCAAAGTTACATTTAAAGCCTTAAATGATTAGATAATTGTCAAATATTTTTTAAAACAAAATCATTTAATACTAGACTTTTATTATTTGATTAAACTTATGAAAACACTACTAAGTATAGTAAGTAAATAGATGAATAAATCGTTCATCTATTGGACCATTACTACGGTAACCAAAACTTACAGATTGCTTTCATGTTGTTTTTTTAATTGTTTGATCCAAATTATAGGAGCAGTATTATGTAAAATATTGGACCATTACTACCATAACCAAAACTTACAGATTGCTCAAGGAAATAAAATAAAATATAACATACCAAAAAATAAAAAAAATCAAATGTATCAACTTCATGAGGAATTGCTTTTGACGATGATAAATGTAATGTTTTTGAAGCAACATGAGTAGGAGATTTAAGGAAGGTAACTTGTATGGATACAATAATGTTGGTCACTTCAAATATACAATGTTATTATGTATTTTTAATGTTTAAACTTTAAAAAATAATTTAAAAATATAAATAATAATAGTTATACAAACTAAATTACACATTTTATCTATATGGTTGTGGGAAGATCATGCATTACATAGTCACGAGGGATAGCTCGCATGGTAAGACGTGCGCACACTCTTTTAGTTTGGGGAGAGGTCACGAGTTCAAGCCTGGCTACGAATCCCTCGGGCTGCTGTTTTCCACTCCCATATCATCCACTATGTGAGAAAGTATCGAGGTTAACTTCCATCTGGAAAAAAAAGAGATCATGCATTACATTAATATAGCAAAATGTTAAAGCTTAGTGTTTCATTTTTAAAGTGCCAACTCACTTTAAAAAAAATGATCGACGGAAATTGCAAAAACAAATGCCACTGTACTTTGAAATATTTATACCACCTCATGGCAAAAGAAGGTCAATACATTTGCCAATTTAACATTTCTATGTTGTACAAATTATATTATTCGTTTAAAACGAAGAAAGATATGTCTTAATGATAAATACATTTTTTTATTTTTAAAATTATATTTTAATTCCACGTACCATCCATATAATATGTGGAATAAGTACAATATTGTCAAAATGTATGAACCATGAATTTTTTTTAATCTTTATGTGAGAACAACGACACTTGCAGGTTATATTTGAAATTCAATAATTCAAATTTTAACTTTTAATTTTTACGTAGAAACAACAACACTTACAAACTACTTTTGAGATTCACTTATTCGAAATTTTTTCAACGAAACAAAAATTCTCGCTGTTTTGTAACTATTTTCCTTGTTTATCTTTTCTTTGAAACCAAATTCTTTATTTTGATATTATATCCAAAAAAAATTACAATAAACAATATTATATTATATTATATTATACCCATAGTTAAAATGGTTCTTGAGATAGAAATGACTTTGTAGGGATTCTCTAGCTTCCCAAGTGTGACGTATATAGTTCTCAAGGGTGATGTATATACATGAATCTTTAATTGTGGAGAAGAAAGAACTCTATTTGCTTTGGTAAAGCTTGATCATGGTATAGTTTCCTAAACGCCCTACATGTGGAAAGGGTGAATCTAAATATATCTTTTGGTATGGCACATAAGGTAAGCCATTGTCAAATGGGTAGCTAAATTGGGGAAGAGTCATTTGTCAAAGAAGCCATGTTGTTAAATGGTAGTTAAATTTAGGAAAGAGTCATTGTCAAAGAAGCCATTATCAAATGGGTAGTTAAATTTAGGAGAAGAGTCATTGTCAACGAGTTTAGATATCATCTACACTTTTAAGATAGAGACATATTTGACTTGTAGTTCTATCCTATGTGGTTAGTGATTTTAACGAAGGTCTTATTTCAAGGACTAAAAGACTCTAAGATGTATTTATGTAAAATATTTTTTCATAATATTATGATATTATTTATTATAATAATTTGATTGCATTATATTTTATTGGTAAATGGTATATTAAAATGAGTAGTTTAGTTTGAGCAGTAACTACTTTAAATTTTATGTAAAAGATTTTGGGGTTGATTTTTAAAGTTGGTTAATTTTCTGTGTATTTTATTTTTGATGTTTTCATTAAATTAGATATTATAATTAATAACTGCAAATTTACAATAAAAATTATTTGCAAAATATAAAGTGTTCAAAATTTTTTCTAAATTAAAAAAAATAAATTATTATTATTTTTTTCTAATTAAAAATAAACAAAAAATTTCATCAATAAAAATATATCTTGAAGATATAGTTGTTATTGCAATGTTGCATTTGTTTTTTGTAATGGACATCAACTTCTTATTCAATCTATTTAGTCAGTTTTGTCATCCATTGTAGACATGTTGTTGCATGCATGACAACCATGGATACTTAAACCTTATGTTCCCTTGAGGCATGCATGCAAAAAAATTGATGCACCTTACATACATTAGTTGCAAAAAATTCCTTCACTCTCCATTCATCATATATGTAATTGCACACATAGCATGTAGAAGGGAAATGATCTTAGGAAGACCACTATTAATTTTTGATTCCACGATTCAATTCTAAATATCTACGAGTTGGATTTGCACTCTTAACCAATTTGTAATGGGAGAGTTATCCATCCATCCATCTATTTAGTGTACCAAAATTTACCAGGCTCATACATTATTATTTATATAATAGTTATATTGAATTTAATGTAGGGTTCGTAGACTATCCAATGTATGGGTGATATAAAGTTTTGCTTTAAAGGATTTATGATTATCATTATCATAGTGGCATTGAATATGCTAGTTACCATCTTGTGGGAACCCATGAGTGAAATGAATTGAACAACATTGTTTGAAAAAACAAGGTATTCCCACACATGACAAACACCTTCAATAACCACTCACACAACTAGATCAAAGATCGATATATCAATGTTTTTATGTGATTAAAATCCTCGAAGAGGGAAACAATCCACGGCCCCAACCAACGTGGCCATTTGAGGCAATATATTAATGCAAAATAATAATGTTTTATAAGAGAGTTTCTCACAATTGATCATCAAAAAATGACCCTCCATGCTCTTTAAATAAAGATTATGGACCAATCGAGTGTTAAGCAAATGAAAAATATAGCCGTTAAGATTGAGGAAAATATGAGCCGTTAAGATTAAGGAAAAGATGAGCCGTCAAATCACTCTATGCCTAGAACATATTGTGACCATCAGATTACATACCTACAAATTCATACTAATGCATAGTAAAGAAACACACTAAGAAACATGTTTTTACCTAAAAATATATTAGACAAAGTTGAACTTCACTAACTCCTAAGTGTATAAATATCCCAACATCCCCCCTTAAGAACAACTTGGGATAGGAATGAAGGATTCACAAAGGTGACACAATAGGAGAAGGAAGGAGGCATTAGAACCTATCCCCCCTTAGTGATAACTTCTTCAACTCCTAACAAAGATCAAAGTTTGGAAAACGTCACTTCTTTAAGACACCTTGTGAAAATGTCTACAACTTGATCTTGTATAGGGAAAAATAACACTTCAATAACTAGATCATGAATGAGCTTTCTGATGAAGTGCATGTGTAGCTCAATTTAATTTTTGTGTTCATGTTGAACTTGATATTTGGCAAGCCCGATGATACTCTAATTGTTGCACCAGATATGTCCAAGCCATAAGGTTTCTTGACTACCATTCATTACTCAATACTCTACTTATGCTGAAGAAAGAGAAATAACTTGTTGTTTCTTACAAACCCAAGTGATAGGTCTGGAACCAAGGCCAGAAAACATAACCTATAGTAGGCTTTCGATCATCAGGGTTGTTGGCCCAATCTGAATCAGTGAAACCAAGCAACAAAGGAGTCACCCCTGAATTGTAATGTATCCCAAACTGAACTGTACCCAGACATACCAAAGTATCCTCTTTGTTATTTTCCAATGGTTCTCATGGGGTGTTTGCATATATCGGGAAACAAGACCAACATCAAAGGAAAAATGAAGATGGGTATGATTCAAATACATAAGGCTACCAACTAACTGATGGTACAAAGTGGCATCAACTTTAAGAGTAGTACAAGTGACAATAAGTATGAATCCATATTGGAAGGGAGAAGGGGATGGTTTAGAATCTTCCATGTGAAAGAGATGAAGAAGGTCACATGCATACTTAGATTGGGAAAGAAAAAATCCTTCCTTGGTTTGCAATACTTAGAGGCCAAGTAAATAATGCAAATATCCCAAGTCTATCATTTCAAATTTATTTTTAGGGTTGGATTTCAGATGGGTTAAAAGTTTAGGGTCACTACCAGTAAGGATAAGGCCATCAACACAAAGAAAAAGTATTATGATATGGATTCCTACTTTCTTGGTACAAACATTAGGGTCAAAATGACATCTAGAAAATCTGTTGTCAAGAAGAAAGATGCCTATTTTTGCATACCAAGCTCGAGGATCTTGCTTAATACCATCGAGATATTTCTTAAGGTGATATACAAAGTTGGAGTCATTCTGGACATAGCTATGAGGTTGTTCCATGTAGTTTTATTGTTGCAACTCCCCATGCAAGTGCTTTGCATAGATACATCCAGACCGAAATGCAATTTCTGGACATCTCATCCTTGAGTGCGACCTACTGATATGTCATAAAAATCGAGCAGAAGCTCAAACAAAAGATGCAACAATTTAGGCCTGGGAACCCCTCACAAAAAAATCCATGAAAGGGAGGCCCCAACCCATATAACAAAGGATAGAGAAAATATTATAGTATCAGGACAACCAGTCCAAACCACAAGAAAAGAAGGACATCGAAAATACAAAGAAAGATCCCGGGAAGTGGTGCGACTTCCATAAGAGACCTTGGCATAACAATGTTGAATGACGCTCAAAGTAGTCGTTGGTGGCTGAAGTGAAAGCCTCTAAATCAGATCCGGGTTCTGACTGTGAGTCAGAACCAGAAAGGGGAAGACAGATCATTGATGCGAAACCTAGTGCCACCGTTGCTACCAACAATCTCCAGCCTGGTGAACCAGACGAGCTTGAAGAAGGAGAGCGCCTCTTCCATTCACAGATATGGGTAAAAGGCACCCTACTGCATTTCATCATTGACAATGGTAGCCAGAAGAACCTCATCTCAGAAGAGGTCGTCAAGCAGTTGGCCTTGCCGACAATGTTGCACCCACAAACCTACACCATTGGATGGATCCGAAAAGGAAGTGATCTCCGCATCAACCAACAGTGCCTACTGTCATACAACATCAAGCCCTTCAAAGACGAGATATTGTGTGATGTTGCTCCTCTCGAAGTTTGCGATGCCATTTTGGGTCAACCTTATTTATGGAAATGTCATGTTGTATATGAGTCTAGGCATCGTAGTGTTATTATTACTTTGAACAGGAAATTGTATAGGATACCCGAGGCAGTCCCACCTAGTTCTATTTCCTTGATCTCTACTAATCAATGCAGGATGGTCATCTCTCAGACAGGGAAGTTTGTCTTCTTCATTATTCACTCTAAGAATGAGCAAAAGATCACAACCACATCCAGGGTCTCTGCGACCAACCTCTCCACACAACAGAAGCAAGTAGATAAGGTCATGGAAGAATACTTAGATATATTCTCCTCACCTATCGGGGTACCTTTGCACTGCCAAGTCAAGCACCCCATCGATCTGACCCCCAGCGCATCTCTGCACAATGGGCCAGTCTATTGTTGCTCTCTGTTAGAGAATGAGGAGATCAAGCGACAGATCCAAGAACTTCTCCACAAGGGGCACATCCATCCCATCTCATCACCTTGCAGGATCTTAATCATGTTGGTACAGAGGAAAGATGGAACCTGGCAAATCTGCATTTATTACCGAGCTCTAAATAAAATCATAGTCAGAAACTGGTACCCGATTCCTCGAATCGACGACCTCCTTGATCAACTCATGGGGGCCAAATACTTCAGTAATATTGATCTGAATTTTGGCTACCACCAGGTCCCAATAGAACAGACAGATGCATGTGTTATAACGCTATAATTTATAAGATCATCTGGTGATTGTGATTTTGTTCCTTTAGTGTTTTTGGCTAGCAGATATTGTTGTATTCCAAAATAAAATAAAAGGAAATAGAAAATAAAAAAGAAGAAAAGAAAAAGAAAGAAAATGAGAAAAATAAAAGAGGGCATAAAAGAAAATGTATAAAGCCCCATGAAATGTCAATGACTTGATCCATACAGTTTAAACATGGCCAAGTCTTTTAAATTTAAGTATCTAGGATTAGTGAATAAGCTTGGCTAAACTGTCTAACCTTATNAGAAGGACATCGAAAATACAAAGAAAGATCCCGGGAAGTGGTGCGACTTCCATAAGAGCCCTTGGCATAACAATGTTGAATGACGCTCAAAGTAGTCGTTGGTGGCCGAAGTGAAAGCCTCTAAATCAGATCCGGGTTCTGACTGTGAGTCAGAACCAGAAAGGGGAAGACAGATCATTGATGCGAAACCTAGTGCCACCGTTGCTACCACCAATCTCCAGCCTGGTGAACCAGACGAGCTTGAAGAAGGAGAGTGCCTCTTCCATTCACAGATATGGGTAAAAGGCACCCTGCTGCATTTCATCATTGACAATGGTAGCCAGAAGAACCTCATCTCAAAAGAGGTCGTCAAGCAGTTGGCGTTGCCGACAATGTTGCACCCACAAACCTACACCATTGGATGGATCCGAAAAGGAAGTGATCTCCGCATCAACCAACAGTGCCTACTATCGTACGGCATCAAGCCCTTCAAAGACGAGATATCGTGTGATGTTGCTCCTCTCGAAGTTTGTGATGCCATTTTGGGTCAACCTTATTTATGGAAATGTCATGTTGTATATGAGTCTAGGCCTCGAAGTGTTATTATTACTTTGAACAGGAAATTGTATAGGATACCTGAGGCAGTCCCACCTAGTTCTATTTCCTTGATCTCTACTAATCAATGCAGGATGGTCATCTCTCAGACAGGGAAGTTTGTCTTCTTCATTATTCACTCTAAGAATGAGCAAAAGATCACAACCACATCCAGGGTCTCTGCGACCAACCTCTCCACACAACAGAAGCAAGTAGATAAGGTCATGGAAGAATACTTAGATATATTCTCCTCACCTATCGGGGTACCTTTGCACTGCCAAGTCAAGCACCCCATCGATCTGACCCCCAGCGCATCTCTGCACAATGGGCCAGTCTATTGTTGCTCTCTGTTAGAGAATGAGGAGATCAAGCGACAGATCCAAGAACTTCTCCACAAGGGGCACATCCATCCCATCTCATCACCTTGCAGGATCTTAATCATGTTGGTACAGAGGAAAGATGGAACCTGGCAAATCTGCATTTATTACCGAGCTCTAAATAAAATCATAGTCAGAAACTGGTACCCGATTCCTCGAATCGACGACCTCCTTGATCAACTCATGGGGGCCAAATACTTCAGTAATATTGATCTGAATTTTGGCTACCACCAGGTCCCAATAGAACAGACAGATGCATGTGTTATAACGCTATAATTTATAAGATCATCTGGTGATTGTGATTTTGTTCCTTTAGTGTTTTTGGCTAGCAGATATTGTTGTATTCCAAAATAAAATAAAAGGAAATAGAAAATAAAAAAGAAGAAAAGAAAAAGAAAGAAAATGAGAAAAATAAAAGAGGGCATAAAAGAAAATGTATAAAGCCCCATGAAATGTCAATGACTTGATCCATACAGTTTAAACATGGCCAAGTCTTTTAAATTTAAGTATCTAGGATTAGTGAATAAGCTTGGCTAAACTGTCTAACCTTAT
>JZKD02S1773548.1:89432-105927 GCA_000966675.3 Picea glauca
TGATGCTACAGATCGAAGAATTAAATTCTTCCAATGTCCCTCAAAGGATAAATACACTATTAGCCTTAGAAGAACAAATAATGTTTTCCTTGGAAAACATAAAGAGAAGACAACAAACCATGGAGAAATATTTCAAAAAACGCACAAAATATTTCAAATTTAAAGTAAATGAGAAAGTATTTCTTTGGGACTCAGCTCATGCTAACAAAGGAAGACATTTGAAGTTTCATAAATTATGGCTAGGTCCTTTAAATATCACTTTTGTCCTAGGTGCAAATTTGTATCTTCTAAAATACTTGGAAGAGCGATTGTTTTCCTATTGTACCAATGGTTCCCACTCGAAACATTATGTGGAACCAACTTGAATGATAAATGTTGCATTGAAGTCACTATTGCATATAAATTTTTTTGTTGTTGTTTTGTTTTGCTTTTTTTAATTGGTTGTTCACTTTCTGTTGTTTCATTTCTTCCTTTTTAATTTCTATTGTGTTCCTTTTATTGTTCTCTTTTTTTTATCAGAAATAAGTTTTGGATCCTTTTTCTCCACACCAATGCCATTCTGTAAATATTGTTGATCAATAGCAATTAAGTTACACATCTATCATGATTTCCTCCTTGTAGACATCATTGAAATTGCTTTCTGCTTCTGGTACTTTTGTTAGATAGATTATTTCATTTGCGTCCCTACTTTCTGCTATCCCTTTCTTCCCTCCATATTGAGATTCAAAAGAGCATACCAGAAAATTTCTCCTTGAAACAAGAAACACTTTTACTATGACCGATCAAATGTTATGCATACAGGACCAAACCCCCTCATACGTAACACTTTTCATGAGTTATTCCCAAAGTCTCAGATCATTTTTTCCCTTAAGAAATCTTTTTCCCCCTGTTGCATAATCATTATGGTCAATAATTCTTTGATCTATGTTCATTGGTATGTGAAACCGAATATTCTGAGTTATTAATCTGTCGAAAACAGATTTACATGTGGAATCGCCAGTTTGTTGATGCTCAAAGGCACAACATAATGTACCTACTTGAAAATGGTTTCGAACACCTTATGACTTATTATTTAACTATATTTAATAAAACACTAATAGGTGGGACCTCTGGTGAAACTTGCGTAACTATGAAGAAGAAACAACAGTTATGTTTTACATGCTTAGGAGTAGGTTGAGATAAGCCCTACAATTTATTTGTGTTTAAAAGATCCATTGGAATGATTAATCAAATATGATGATAAAGGCAATTTGATTTAAAAAGGGAATGGTCTTGTTTTTATATGACATTTGCAAGTATTATTGTGTTACATTTATTTTGAGATAGGACCTAAACTCCATGCTTAATTTATATGTGTGATGTGGTGACTTCATACCACAAGGGTACATGCATATTTTGAATTGGAAGCCATGTTGGAATATGTTATCCAGAGGAAAATATTTGAGTTATGTCACATTGGAGTGTGCCTTGGTTTAATGGAAAGATTGGTTGTATCCCTAGAAAATTGTTATATGTGAACTGGGGCTAGCCACAATAGTTGGCGCATTGTTATATTGGAACGTATGGAGACTTTGGTATATTAGTTGAATGCATTAATCGAATTGAATGTTAAAGGGTGATGAAATCTATAATGGTTTTGGCTCGTACTGGCCATGAATGAAATTGGGAATGGAGAAGCGACGTGTAGTAAATGCACATCACTCAAACTCACCTCGAGCCTGTGACCCTAGTCATTCTTCCATTTTGCTCTGTTGGTTGATGCTGCTCCGATTTACTCGATCGTGGAGGAGGTATACAAATTGGTATTTTCTGCTTAAGCAATATTTTGCACAGGTATGGGGTTTTCTTTCTCTCCCATCCATGAATATATCCTCTTCTCTTTAGGTCAATAGTTGGCTCTTATTTGCTCACGGTCTATGTATTTCCAAAGTTGTTAAA
Organism: Picea glauca; assembly: GCA_000966675.3. NCBI lineage: Eukaryota > Viridiplantae > Streptophyta > Pinopsida > Pinales > Pinaceae > Picea > Picea glauca. The sequence continues at coordinate 91,371 of JZKD02S1773548.1, forward strand.
ATGAATTCGACTATGTGTTGATTGATTTTCAAGTTTTTTTTTCCTATGGTGTTTGTTGTGAGACCAATGGAATTAAAAGAGTCATGGGTTCCTTTTACTGGTGTAGCTACTCACAATTTTGTTATGAAAAGAGTGTCGTTGGGGACTCCCGGGCCTGTTTTTCTTCTGGTCCCTTGCTTTAGGTTTTCTTCCCTATTCGAAAATGGGTTCTCTCTGCGTCTTTCATGTGGATTTTTGTAGACACTCTGCGTGTATGTGAAGATTACGGTCTTTGTGGATAATACGGCTGTGCATAGTCCCGACTATGTGAGTATTAATGAGGAGTATTGTGTAGAGAGTAATATTGTTTCGTTATCTTTTTGGGCCAAACCCTCAGGTTATCAACCCAATTTATTCTTCCACCTATTGTCCATTGTTGCATTGAACCCTATGAATTATCATGGAAGTGTTTCTTACTCAAAATTTGATGGAAAACATTGTTTCGTGCTCGTTTGTTTGGGCACGAGTTTTGATTGGTCATTTTATATGCAAGTATGAGGGATTATTGGACTCATTAATTCACTTGAAGTTACAGTCTATCCATATGAAGTTATGAATTCAATAGAAATGTGTGGATTATTGTTATAATGTAAGCTTGCCATGTTTTATTGTAATTGCAAAAGGCACCTATTTACAAGTTATGTGATGCTTGAATGAGAACTGCAAACTAGAATGAAATAGGATGAGGAAGTTTGATGAAATATGGTTCGATTAAAATAATGGTTACATACAAGGATTTTTGGGGGGCACTTCATAGGACCCTGTGGGTATTGCAGACTTTTTTTATTTTTTTATTATGGTTGTATCATGTCCACTTCAAGGTTGTTGTTGTAGTTCATGTGGTGATTATGATGCTATTCATTTTTCAATTCCGTTATGTACAGGTAATAATGTTGTTATGGTTATTTTTATTTCCGGGCAATGAGTTACTATGTAATACATTTATGAGGCAAGTGAGAATTTTTGTGAAGCAAGCATCAGTTTTGGGTTTTTTTGTTTTGGAACAAAGTATTGTTTAAATTTTAAAAGGTTTTGAACAGTAAGAAAGTTTGATTATAGATTGATATCAGAGATGGAATGAGTGATGCATCATTTGAAAAATATCCATAAGATACCCCCCCCCACCACCACCATTCTACCATTTTTTTCTAATTACACACCCTTTATGATCCCAATTTCACTTATTCATTCCCTGTTCTGTGATATTTGTTTTGAATAGGGGTCTGTGTGGAAATAAAAGAAAGTTGATAGTCGCAAGGGTTGAGGATTGATGTTCTCTATATATTTAAATACACGGTTGTTTGTTTTATTAATTGTTTGAACAATATTCGTATATTAATTCCCCTCCATAATATCATCTTTCGCTAAATACAAGCCCTTCATATTTCCCATGAACCCTATCAATTCCTTGTTCACGTGACAATTAATGAATGACATGTTATGGATGGATTGAATGTCTTGTAGTAAATTCTAGAACCAACTATTGATTTATGTAAGTAGACTTTCATGTATGGTTTACTAAGAACTTCATGACTGTCAAATTGTTTCTACAGGATGATTTTTTTCAGTAGCGGTAGCAATGATCGAAATAACAGAGGTAGGGGAAATTGGAATCGAGGTCATAGAAGGCCTAGATTTTATATTCATTTTGATGTTGACCCGCAAGAGTTAAACCAATTGTTTCAAGCTAATTTATTTAATTGGGTTGGCCATGGGATATTCCACCCTCAACCAGAGAGACCCCTTTTCCATCCTCCTCATAATTTTCCCAGCATTCTCGTTCCTCCACATGTGTCTTTGTAGCCCGAAGTCCCCGCAAATAACGGTTGGCAATAAATTTTCCACCAACATGTCTCCCACCACTGTGGATGGAGCACTATGTCAATGCCTTTACCAACACCAATCAACCCCAATGTTCAAATTTATCGTGTTGTTTCGCTAGTACAATCTTCACACACTAGCAAGAGATTAAAACCCAAGATTCTGCAACCTGTGGAAGAAAAAGGAAAAGTAGTGGCCTCCCCCTAAAATCCATACACTGACTCCTCTAAATATGTGTCTTCCCTCCTCCACCTCAAGGATGACTGCTCCCATGTGATCAGTGAAATACAACCTTAAAGGTCTAACCAACCAAAGGCCACTCAAGAGAAGTGAGTTGGGGACAGTAGTGAGAAGAGGAAATATGCCTTGCAAAGCAACAAATATGGGTTCTAAATGAATTTTTTTATGATTTTCAGTGATGAGGATAACGTTTAACCATTTTTAGTATGTTTTGGACAACAAGCCTTATTTTTGGATATTTTGTGGATAATGTGAATATATTCTTTTTGGGATATGATATAAATTATGGTTGATATTTAATATTTAGTTTAAGTGATATCCACAGGAGTTACAAGGGTGTTACATGGTCTAAATGATTTTTTTTTTTAACTTCGCATTTGATGGTAACAAGAAGAAATAATGGGATTCACAAGGGGTCCCACCTATTTAGTCATTATTAATTAAGACCCTTATTTATATATTATTATTATTTATTTCTCCTAAACTAATTTGTTAAGTCAATTTGAGTTCACTAAAGAAAGTAGTTGAACTACTTCAACTAATTGGGAAAGAATAAAGGCTCAATTGGATGAAGAGACAGTGGAGAATAGAAGGAGAGAGAGACAAGGCTAAGGTTTTCTCTTTAGTTAAATGAGATAGTTTCATTTTTCATTCATTTCTTAGTTTACTTGAAAGCCTAATCCTCTTGTTGACAACAAGTTCTCATTGTAGACAACAAGGTTTGGGACTGAATTATACTTTTCAACCATTTGTTTTAGAGGTTTTGATTCATCCTTGATAKTCTGTGTATTCTTGTCTATTTGTGAATTAATTTTCATGGTTGATAAAGAATATCTTACAGAGTCAAAATGGCAACAGTTTGTGGCAAGYTGATCCAGATTATTGATTTCAGTTTTATTTTACTGTTGGAGTCTTTTTGTATGGTTCTCATCATATATATCTATATTTTTCTTTGGTYCATACCCTCGCAGGGGTTTGTAAAGAGAAATACACTTTTGGTATCTCAKAATGAAATAAAATCAAATTGTTGTTCTGTCTCATACATGTGTTTTCATGACTTGGTTACTTTTTCACTTTTTGTCTCCATGTTTACTTTATTGTAAAATCTGTATACATTTCAGTAGCTTTGTATAAATTTTATTTCACATTGCAACATATACAAATTATAAAATCAACCTTAATCCTTGTAATTAATACTCGCGGATTGAGTGAATGTTTTTGAGGCTATAAATCCTAGGTGACATTCCCAACTATCTTGTCCTAGCCAGGAAGATCTGAAAATGATTGAGTAAGGTGTTCTATACCTTTTCCTCAACAATGTTGAAAAAATATGTTGTTATTAAGTGGTCCTTGGAGGAAAAATCAGCATTCCATAGCATCAAACAAGATTTGGTTAAATCCCCTGTATTGGTCAACCCTGTCTATGCCAAAGAGTTATTTATATTCTCTTTCTCTTCTGAGGAAACCATTGTTGTTGTGTTGCTGCAAAAAAATGAAAAAGGGCATGAACATCCCATGGAATTTTTCAGAAAATCCCTCCGAGATGCTGAGCTAAAGTATGACATATTAGAAAAATAGTCTTATGTGTTGGTCAAAGCTTTGAAGGCCTTCAGGGTGTATGTGTTACAGTATAGCATGACAACCTATGTTCCTATTAGCAAGGTCAAAGAGATTCTAGTCCAACCAGATAGTGAAGGTAAGAGAGGGAAATGGATTGTCAAATTGTTGGAGTATGACCTACACCTCAATCCCACCAAGTTGATTAAGGGATAGGGACTTGCCAATTTGTTATCAGAATCGAACTACAAGGTGTTAGAATTTCATCAGAACTTCACCCAATCAGATGCACCCATGACACAGTATGGACAAGAAAACATCCAGGTATCTAAAAATTACTCCTCTTCACATTGGTACAGAGATGTTATATACTTTTTGAAACATCTAGAATGTCTACCATATTTGAAAAAGATGAGGGCCAAGTATCTCAAATTAAAATCTATACAATTATGCATTTTAAATCAGAACTTGTATTGGAGGGATCCTGCTGGCATCCTATTAAAATGTCTTGAAGAATATGAATCTAAAAAAGTCACAACATATATGCATAGGGGAGTTTGTGGAAGAAGCTAGGATTGGAAATCCATATCCCTCAAGATCCTAAGGGAAAGGTACTACTGGCCTACCCTTTTCTCTGATGTATTTACCATAGTAAGGGAATGAAATGAATGTCAGAAGTTTGCAAGCAAACAAAAATTACTCTCACTAACCCTAAAACCTATCACTATTAGTGGCCGCTTTCAACAATGGGGATTAGATTTCATAGGTGAGATAAATCCACCCTCTAGTGGGTAGCACAAGTGGATTCTCACTGCCACTTACTACTTTACCAAATGGATCGATATTGTGCCCACAGAGAATGCTACTGACAAGGTGATCGCGAATTTTTTGGAAACCAATATATTTTTCTAGTTTAGCTACCCTAGAAATATTATAACAGACAATGCCCATGCATTCAATTCCAAATCCACGATTGAATTCTGTGGTAGCCATGAAATTTCCTTAACACATTCCACACCCTACCAACCTCATCCGAATGGGATGGTCGATTCATCAAAAAAGACTCTCATCAGAATCATCAAGAAACTATTGACTAAAAAAGAGAAATCATAGGACTCTAAACTTAAGTATTTATTGTGGGATGATAGGATCAACACCAAGAGATATTTGGGAACCTTGCCATTTCAGCTAGTCTATGGGATAGATGATGTCTTCCCTACTCAACTAGGTCTACCAGTTCTAAAATTTTTACAGGAAGAAATTGAGGAACCAAATGAAATCCATAAGAGAATCTTTTGGATTATAAAGGTTCAACAAAAGAGAGAAGCACTGAATCATATAACTGAGGCATACCAAAGCAAGATCAAATCATATTTTGACAAGAAAAACAAGAAGGAGACCTGATCTTAAGGTGGGATTCCAGAAGGGATGAGAAGTCTAAGCATGGTAAGTTCAATAACCTTTGGTTTGGTCCTTTTAAGGTGGTTGAGGTTCTGGACAATAATACATTTGTTTTGCACAATCTAGATGATACTGAGATTTTTGGAGGCCCAGTAAATGGGTGCTTCTTGAAACACTATTTTGCTTGAAATACTGAGGGAGGGTCCCTCTTGTACCATAGTTGATTTCCTTTTTTTCAGTTGCATTTGATTAGTTAGTTATGTGTGAATAAAGACTCCATAGCCCAACAAAGGCACTGAGGTGTAGTTTTAGTTTTGAATTTCAGAGATGCATGGCTGAGAGACAGTGGAATAGATACATGGATGGTAGATAGAAACAAAGGTAAGAAAAGGAAGGTGGGAGAAAGTTGTTTACTTCAAAGGAACTGATCTACTATTCTTAGCTCCCCACACGGGGGTGTTGTCCCCAGTTGGAGCCAATGTTGAGACCTAAGTATGCACCCTTCCCCTCCTCTCACATTTCCCTATGCCTTCATTAAAAATAATTCATTTTTTGTTGCTTAATGTTGGTCCCTCATTACTAAATAATTCATTTTTATCATTGTCTCTCTTAATTGATATGTTTTTGCGCGATCTGTTGGCTTCCTTGAGGGAATTTTTGCATGTCATTGATTTGGTTTGAAATAATTGTCATCAAAGTTGTCATAGGTTGAGCTCATGGAAGGTATAACATAATTTCATATGCAAAACAAAGTTGATTGGAAGAATTAGGCTATTCTTGCAAACGAGGATTGTTGCATTAACTTTTGAAATCGGTTTATTATTTAATGTGTTATTTTAAATATTTCAACAATTTGAATGTCACCTGCATACGTGAGAAATCATAGACCAATGCCTCCACACCATATTACACTCAATTCAATCATTACACAGTATCAGTTATGAGTGTGAGAGTTGTACCAGTTCATCATGCCCATTACAGCTCGAATGGAGGGTTAACAACACACGAGAATCTATTTCGATATGAAGGAATCCATGTTCATTGTAATATCTCCATTAGAGATACTCTGCCCATCATGGTTCCTCCTCGAGAATGATGGAAATTGAACAGAACCAAGCCACAAGGCTTGAAATTGTTCGAAGCCATACCCAAAATTAAAGACATTTTCATAAAGGATGAGTGGTATGATTTCCTTTGCGCATTTCAAGGACACCACATAGGCTTGGATATTCTATTTGCGCATAAATTTGATGGCTTCCAGACCATGCTTGGGGATACTTGGATTCATGTCACAGAACATTTCATTGGAGAATCTTGCACTCTTCTTGTTTGTGGGAAAGGATGGTTCAAGAAAAGAAAGTTACCTCCCAATCTATGCAACAAGTTCCTGGTTCCCGAGAACCAAGACCCCGACTAGAGCCAAGGAATCCCCGTGGTGTGGATAAAGGATGACTGGACAGGATCCCTAACGACAGTACAAAGATATATCATGGGTGAAGGTCGATTCAACATTGTTCATTGTTATCACCTTTATTTCCTTATGCATCTAAGTTGAGACAGAAATCTTAATTTACCATACTACCTACTTAAGAGTCTAATAAAAATGGCCAAGAGGGTTCAAGGTCACCCCGAATCTTCCCACATGATCCTGTACCATCAAGGATTGATTAAACTATTGGTAACTTTCTCTCTGGAGGAACTTAAAATTCCATGGGAATATTTCTTGAGGTCAGTGGTATTGAAAGAATAGGAGCAGGTCCCCAATTCACAAAACGAATGTGATGCAAGTGAGGAGTTTAGGGTTTCTTCAAATCCTGGGAGCTTGATGAACTTATTCAACCTAAAGTGAGGAAAGGGAAATGATCCGGATTTTATGAGAAGAATGAAATAACTATATATTATTAATAGGTGCTTAACACAAAATAAAAGAGATACAGTAAAACTGGTTTTCTATTCAATAAGGAAATAAGCTGAAACTATAAAATGCAGTGGAAAACAAGTTTGTTGGAATGGTGGCGGCTTATCTCTGAGAAGACATGTGACGACTGCACTCATTCACAAGAAGATGGTTACAATGAGGCTCTGAAGGCATTTTTACAATAAACAAGAATGTAAAAAACCCTATACATCCAAAAACCTAACCCTAGGAGATGAAGCACCAAAAGTCATGTGCGCCCCGTTTGGGTAAGTCAGTACATCAACTTTTTGGGGTTGTAAATTTTGCATACGATCTCAGTTTGACGTGCTCAATGCCTTGTTAGAAAGATCTATTCGAGGAATAAAAATTTTGTGTGAGCAACATCAAAGGCACAGTCATGTTGCTCCCCGTTTTCCAAAAAAACGTCATTTAGGGCCTCAAAATGGCTCTGAAAGTTTCAGGACCCGAAAAACTACTCAAAATAGTAACTTGCCAAAATTGCCAGAAATTTGTTTTGAGCCAGATGAAAAAGTTCGGTGGCCACCAATATCCACTTGGATCAATCCTCCCTCCTTAGGAAGAAATGGTCTCCATTGCGTTGATTTTCCCCATCAGATGGGGAAATTTCTGCTAAATTTGGCCCCGGGTGAGCCACTTGCCTTGGTGCAGAAGTTGCCCTGCTTTGACGAATCGATAAAGATGGATCCTTTGATGTTGAATGCCCTTGATATATGTGTCAACAATCCGATCACTGGATGTCTATTGTATGCAGTCAGGGTTGAGCTCTGTTGTTGTCAGTTGTTCTGCTACTGAAGTGTCCAATAATGGTGGGAAATAAGGGCGAAGGAGATCCACGTTGAACACTAGGTGAAGACTAAGTAAATGAGGAATGTTGAGCTCAAAATAATTATCCCCCACAACCTTGGTGATGGTGTAGGGCCCATAATAGAGTGGGTGAAGCCTCCGATGGGGTCCCGTAAGGCGTACTTTCTGCAAGTGCAACCAAACTTTGTCGCCCACTAGAAACTTATGTGGCACTCGATGTTGATCATGGCGTTGTTGGTACTTGTCATTGGAATTCTGTAGGATATTCTGAACCTGTTGTCAAATGTGTTGGATCCGCTCAATGAAATGGATGGCTTTTTTAGCTTCAGTTGGAGGAGGAGATGATTCGGTCAAGGTGACCACAAGGGGAACTGCAACATCTATGGGACCCAATGGTTGGAATCCCAACCCCACCGAAAAGGGGATGTGGGTGGTTGAGCTATGCAGGGCTCGGTTGTAGCTATGTTGGACATAGGTAAGGCTCTCATTCCATGCGTGAGGGTGCTTGGAATTATGCATACGAAGGATATGCACAATCATTATATTTACGACCTCGGTTTGGCCATCGGTTTGTGGGTGGAAGGCTATGGATTTGGTGAGCTTGGTGTCCAGCAGTGACCAGAGGATTGACCAGAATGTGCTGAGAAATCGACTGTCCTGATCTAAGACAATGGTTTGTAGGATTCCAAAATGTACGCAGACTCGTTCAAAGAAGAGCTTGGTAGTGGCCTCTGCTGTGATGATCTTCTTGCAGGCAACCACGATCACCATCTTAGAAAAGTGATCAACAACCACAAAAACACAGTCATTTCCCCACTTGGTGGATGGGAGGCCCGACATGTAGTCCATTGAGATGAATTCCCATGGCCCGTCAGGGGTAGGAAGAGGGGTGTATAGGCCCTGTTTCTTAGTGGTCAGTTTGGCAATAACATAGGCAGTGCAGGACCTGATATACTTCCTGACCTCCTGTCAAAGTTTCAACCAGTAGAAACATCTCTGTAGCATCTCCACTGTCTTTTCGACACCGAAGTGTCCTGCCACCCGACTGTAGTGGGCTTTCCAGATCATCTTTGCTCACTCACTTGATGGAACACAGATATGGCCTAGACGACACAAAAACCCATCTTGAAGATAGAAATTATCGACAACTGTGTTTGCACCCAACATTTGGTAGGTGGTGGCAAAGTCTGGTTCTGTCTCATAGAGTTGGGGCCATCCAAAGGTCTCATGGTCGCAAGATTCTAGCACCGTGGTGAGTACCGCGACTGGCAGTCTGCTGAGGCAATCATCAACATGGTTGGTGCTTCCTGTTTTATATTTGATGTTGAGGTGGAATTTTTGCAATTATGTGGACCACTTTTGATGACGGTCATTCTACAATCTTCCTTGTGTCTTCATGAACTGCAGTGGCTTATGATCAATGTGGATGATTGTCTCCTTCCCAAGAATGCAATGTCTCCACTGGCGGCAAGATTACACAATGGAGTACATTTATTTGTCGTCAGTAGTGTACTTACGGACAACATCTGATAGTGTCTCACTATGATAGGCCACAAGGTGGCCATGTTGAGTGAGAATGATGCCCACAACATAGTCTGAAGCATATGTCTTGATCTCAAAGGGTTGTTGCAGGTCTAGTAATGAATTTACTGGGGCTGAGCACAAGCACTGCTTCAAATCATTGAATGCTTGTTGTTGGGACCGGCCCCACTCAAATTTCGTCTTACCACCACCCATGGTTATTTGGTTGAGGGCCCATGTAATATGGGAGAATCCCAACATGATCCTACGGTAGAAATTGGCAAGGCCCAAGAAGCTTTGAAGCTCAGTGAGTGTGGTTGGGGCTGGAAAGTCATGAATGACTTGGATCTTGGTTGGATCCACATGTATGCCATGTTAATCAACGATGTAGCCCAGGTAATGGACCCTGTCCAGGCTGAAGGATCATTTTTCTAAGTTGGCGTATAGCTTGTGCTGCCGCAGGGTGTGCAGAACCTGTTGAATATGTTGCAAGTGTTGGGCCCAAGTCTTGCTATAAATAAGAATGTCATCTAGATACACCACTACAAAATTATTGGTGAGTGGTCGTAGGATATCGACCATCATCCTCATGAAAGTGGTTGGAGGATTTATCAAACCAAAGGGCATGACCAACCATTCAAAAAGGACTTCCTTTGACTTGAAGGTGATATTACATATTGTTATCACTCTGTAAATTCCCAGAGGTTGTATAAAGGGCAGAAAGAATTTACAAGAGGTAACCTTAACCAACCACTTCGAAACTGGGATCTAGCCCTGCCAGTTTCAGAGAGGGATCTCTCTGTAAGATTTAGATTTGTTTGAATTTTTCAGGTTTCAGGCTAGTTATAAAGAATAATACCGAGTTGTTTTTGTTTTTTAAATAGAATGGATGAATGTCATTTATGCTTCTATTGGGCTATGGGGTTTGTTTCATAAAAAGGAGATCAGAGGACAGCTTTTAAAAGATTTGATTTACAGGGCAAGGAAATGCAATTGTTGGATCCTTTTAGAAATAAAATGATGGATTTGAAGAAAAGGTGAGATATTAGTTAAAACAAAGAAGCAATTAAGAATTTCTTTGTTATAACATCAGAAAGAAAACATATAAATTTGTAAAAGATTAAGAACAGAGTATGCAATGGAAAATTCTGCAACTTTAACTTCTTTTAGAGATTAGATTAGAAAACAACATGATAACTGAGAAAGAAAACTTTTATGAAGACAGATAAAACTTCACCAACAATTAACACGCAAGAATCCTGTGAAACGTCTCCTTGTATTATTGGAATGATCTCTTTGAAAAGAATACAAATTACAACTTGCTCGGGCATAAAAATCAACCCTGAGAACTTCAAAGTTTGAAGTATTTATAATAAAGATTACAAACGATCCTGTCATCAATGATCAGGACGTGGCAGATGTTATTTTTAACTATCTAGATAACAAGATGAAAAAATATGGGAACTAATGATGATGTGTCAAATCTCTCATGCTAATTTTGGGGAAGACCATTGGTGATTCATTCATATGACTTTGACTGCACTGGATGTTGACTTGGACAAAATATTTATCTTTATTCGATCAATTCACACATCTCATTCCATCTCTGTGTACCGGGGATGGTAACTTTCAATATCCGGTGGTAGATTTCATCCATCTCGGTATACTTAGTAAAAGTCGGCTTAGTGAGGAAAATGTACTTGACTTCGTGCTGTATGTTGAGGTCATGTTGCAAAGTCTCCAAGAACGCTTTGCCTATGATGATGCCCTATATCCATGAAAACTTGGAACTGTCTTTAGCCATGGTGGCAATGTTTTTCTTATAATCTGACAATGTCGTCAATTTATCATTTAGGACAAGTAAACCAGGAAGGCCCTTTTTCTGTAAGGCCTCAATCTTGCTAAAAAATCTTTGAACCCCAATGTCCATGTTCTAAGTTTTCTCCTACAACTGCAGCATTAATCCTCTCTTGCTCAACACTCTTTTGACTTCAAGGATATTTTATGTCATGTCTTCAACTTTTAGGTTTTCAAGATCTTCCTTGGTTTTTGAATTCAAAAACTTGATGATCTCGTTGGCTGCCGAGGGCATCTCACCCAGCTCTGTTATTATCCTATTAATGGCCTGCCTACTCTTTAACACCATATCATGTTGTTTGAAGATGATTTGCACCATGGGCCAAATTTCATTTATATATTTCGAGATATCTATCCATATATTTTCCTTACCCTATGCTAATGTCTTACCTGCCACTGTTTGTTTCTGAAGTTGTTGTATTTCCTGCTTGAGCTTCTTTGATACTTGTCTCTCAATATTGTATCTTGTTTGGAAAGAAGACTTGAGTTCCTATAGACTTTCAATCTCCATTTTCAGCCTATTGATCTTTGTTCCCTGCAGATTCATCTCCTCCATGGACTTTGCTAGCTCCACAGTTTTTTCCAGTGTTGTCAATGGAGTTGCTGATGGAATTTATGTTGTAGTGGTTGTTGGCACAACTGTTGTACTAACTTCTGTGATGGGAACTACACTCAATGGAATGACTTCCATCAAGTTCGATTGTTCCTTCTCTTTCAATAAATTTTCCAACTCTGCCTCCATTTCCCTGAGATTTGTGTTCTACTGCATGATAAGTTTCAGCAATTCCTCTTTCTCGTTTTCTACCTTAAAAATTTATTTAGCTTGTGAATCCTCTGTTGGTGGCAATTTCAGTTGTTTTCTCAAAGATGAAATATTAGCATTTTTTTTCTTCAACATTTCCTCTACTGCTTTTACATTCGAGGGATCATACCCAATCTTGAGCACCAACTCCTCTAAGGATGTTATTCTGTTATCCTTTGCAAAAGAGGATATCTTTTCCAACTTAAATTGGGTCTGAACATTGCTTAAATACACCTGTAACTTTGTTGTTGTAGAGGAAGCATGTGCCAATGTAGAGAAAACCATTTCTCCAGTCTGTCTGTGCAAGTCCATCTGGTTAGCTGGATGGACTTGTTTGGTGTCAAAAACGATAGTTGACCTCTTGTAATCAGTGATCTCTTTGGGTTGAGACACCTGTGCTTGCAGAAATGCCAGATGCATTCTTCCTTTCTCTGTGTCAATGGATGACAACAATCCATGTTGTGTTGTGGAAGTTTTCTTCCAAAACTGAGAGTAGGTGTTGTTGGTCAGCGTCTAGTTCTTCTTTTTAATCATGTCATATTTTTCAAAAATGCTCAGAGGTACAGATCCTTGTGGAGTTTGGGTGGTCACAACTATCTCTGTCTTCTTATTTGAAGAAGAAGTTGACACCACGTGTTGTCTCCTTTCAATCACTTTGGCGAAGTAGGGCTCTTCCTCACCAGACATGTGAGTAGCATGAGTGGTTTTGGGTTTCTTGCAATATACCTGAAAATCTTCTGTTGATACCTCAGTGATTGAAGGTTGAGCATCCTTTCTTGGCCTTTTTTCCTTGGGTACCTGTGGAGTGGTAATCAGTGAAAAAGAGACTGAGGGAGATTCATGTGGCTCTGCATCTACCAGAGTGTTTGCATCCCACTCTGTCTGGTTCACATACTTTTCAATTTTTGGTTTGAGGGTGTGAGCATAAGGTGAACTTTTGTTCTTGGATCTCATCTCTGCAATGATCCCATTGGGGTCATATCGCCAAATGAAACTAGTGTTGAATTTCATTTCCTTCAATAGTTTATCTGCCTCTTTCCCAACAACTCGACTGTTGCAGATAAACGGTCCTATTTTCCCTTTGATCCTCATCTGTTGTTTTTTCTTTAGAGACACAAAATGGATGTCATCTGAGTTTATCATCTGACGAATATAATCCAGTGCGAATATTCGAACAGGCACATAGTTGGGAAACTTGTATGGAGCTAGTTCACACCCATACACTCTGATTTTTGTGTGATTCTGGTATAGAAACCAGTCCCCAGTCTTTGCAAGATCCAAAAGGTGCAGAACTCTTTGGATCTCCTCGTTTATCCTCAGCTCAGGTCTTCCACTAAGAATGCCTACAACTGGGTGATAAAACAACTCAATGAATTATTTAAAAGTGAACTCAGTGGAGTTTCTCCTGAGCAGTGACATCCATAAAGTGACTGCTTGAGGTTTTCCTTCCTTGTCCATCTTCTGCATGTGAAAGGAAAATTTGTCTTCTTGATAGAACATGAACATGTAGGCCAGCATTGAAGAATACCAGAACATGCCTTCTATAGGGAAATTTGCTAGCTGGTCGTGCAGGTTCTCGGCCAAGAAAACGTTGTAATCGAAATGGGTGGCGACTTTCTCTTCAGCAGAGAAAATGGAAAGGAAACCTAAGATAGGTTCATCCACCCATTCATATGAGAAGTAACCGAGCAAGCAACATAGTGTTGAGATAATCCGGTTTCCCTTTTCGGAAAATATGGAAGAATTGTAGGGAGGATTCGTTTTAGGGAATTGGGCATCTTGAGGGAGGAAAAGCTCAAAGATTTGCGCTCTTTGGGGAAATGATAAGTTCTGATACATTTCTGTCAGAATTTCAAGTGTAAGGGGAGAACGAGGTTCGGCTCTGGGTACCTGCATCATTTGATCAATGGCCTCGGGTGTAATTAGGAAAAAGGTTTCTCTGGTCGAAGACACTATGGCTCTCTGATCAGGGAGGTAGTGTGCTTGGCATTTGAGAGTGAATTCGGGGAAATGATAGATCTGGGGAAAAAGATACAGGGGGAAATTCGACTGCCAGAGCCCAATTTCATCGCTCTGATCAATGAAGGTGTCTTTAAACCATGACTGTAGCTCGGCAAAATCAAAATCGGACCTGGTTTATGAGATCAAGTAGTATTTATTTGCTAACGGGATCTGGTCAAGATCGACCAGAGGTGGGAGAAAACGATTTTCCTCCGCATTTGACTTTTTTCTTTTGGGCGCCATTGATTTCCACTGATACCTGCACACTGAACACACGTTAGTAGGCAAAAACTATGGTTGGATGAGGTGTTGCAGAGGCAAAGGAAAATGAGTCTCTGATACACAGGGAGTGTGAATGGAATGGGAATGACCGAAACGGGGTTGAAGTTTAGTGAACGAGTATCCATTAGGAGAAAAAGGACAGGTCAGATGAACAACAGGTATGTGGCCATTCATAAATGGCCAAAGGATCGTTTAGAGCGTGAGAGGGTAAGGTGAAGGAAATCTGACGTGTGAAAATGATTGACGTGCAGAAAGGCGATTGGGAGATGAACGGAATGGATATGACCCATAAC
>JZKD02S1773559.1:0-10982 GCA_000966675.3 Picea glauca
AATAGAGGCCATTCAGAGCACTGTGCCTGGGGATATTCTTACTTTGCTCATTGTAGCCGGGAAGTTAGTAGGGCAGCAGAGCGAAGAATTGAAGCGTTGGATAGGGGATGAATGTCAAGCATCTATTCAACATGGATCATACCAGGCGAGGGACGCATGCATTAGAGTCTTCGGCCGACAAAATGAAGATGTTCTCAAAGCCCTCGTTTTACATCTTCATTAGATTTTGTTGAAACCTTTGAATTAAATAAATAAATTATCTTGATAGTGATGTTTTTGACAAAATATCAATCGAGTGCTGCGCATGGGAGTAAATGCCAAAGCTCTGCCTGAACAGTATCCATTCATTCCCGCGACAGTAATTTCTAAGACGGTTCATTTCCGCAGGTGAAGATCCTTTTTGTAAAACTCACATTATAATTGGTGTGAAATAGATGTATATATGGAGGCAATATTATGGTTTTGCTAATTAATTGAACCCTTTATGTTTCTTTTTTCGGTTAATTGCTGAGAATTGCATTGTTTCTGTGTGCGATCGCAAGAGTTTACGATGATCATAAAAGACGTAATTTTAAGGTTCTAGGTTTGTTTTCTTTTTTAATAAATTTGACCAAAAATCTAAATCTATAACTAGAAATTTAGTTGTAATTGAAAATTTCAACGACTGATTGAAATTATATATTCTTTTGGTGTATGTTTCTTTTTTATAAAGATAGTAGGAACTGCAGATTTATAAAGATGGTAGGAACTGCAGATTTCAATGGGTGATCAAAATTATATATTCTCTTGTTTTCATGATTCTTTTTTAATGTTTTCATGATTCTTTTTTAAAATGGTTGAATTGATTTATATATTTAAAACATAATTTGAATACTGTAAAATTGTGATGAATTTTTATTTTTAACCATTCTATTGATATTTTTTTATAACTTTGTGATAATTTTTAACCATTCTATTGATAGTTTTTTATAACTTTGTGATTAATTTTTAACCATTCCATTTCCATTTTATTGATAATTTTTGGATTGATAGTTTTTGGATGATCATTGTCTTAAAAAAAATTAAATTATCAATTGGAAAAGAAGAGCTGGTGCTCTGTACGATTCATATCAAATATTTGTGATAAGTTTTATTGTAGTAGTTAATGCGTGTCCTGTCAGTTTTTGTGACGAATTTTCAAATCGAATTGCAGCTATATCTATGACACCAATGGTTTCAGTTTTAATGAACTGTGGGGCATCATACCCAATAAAAAAGACACCTGCAGTGTCGTGGAGTTATAGTGAGGTGTACGACGAAAGAGGCAAATCTAGTTGGAATTGCTGGGAAGTTTTATTTTGGGATATCAACGTAAATAAATTTTAAGATGGAGCTTAGAAAGACTGAACTAATTCATTCATTCCTTGATGATGGGTTAAAAAAATGAAATTCAAGTGAATCCATTTTTTCCTATGCTTTGTGCTTTATCTATGTGAATTCATTCTTTCTAAAACTCCATGGGTAGCGTGAAACAGAGGGTTAGTTCGATGATTCAGCGTGAAACAGATTTGAGATTTGTTTACCAGATTTGTTCTGACATATAATTATTTTTTATTGTTTAAATTAAATTTTTGAATGTGTTATTTTATAATTATTTTTTATTGTTTAAATTAAATTTTTGAATGTGTTATTGGATTTATATTCGTGAAAGATTTGTTCAACATATAATTATTTTTTTTATTGTTTAAATTAAATTTTTGAATGTATTATTGGATTTATCTTAGTGAAAGATTTGTTCAACATATAATTATTTTTTTATTGTTTAAATTAAATTTTTGAATATGTTATTGGATTTAAGTTCCTGTAAAATTTGTTTACCAGATTTGAACATATAATTATTTTTTATTATTTAAATTTAATTTTTGAATGTTTTATTGAATTCAACTTTATGGAAAACCTGAGAACATTTTTTTTTGGGAAGATTTATTCTAACATATAATTATTTTTTTTTGTTTAAATTAAATTTTTGAATGTGTTATTGAATTTAACATCATGAAAACCTCAAAACACTTAAAGTAATACAGACTCAACTAAATTCAACTATAGTTCCAACCATTTGTAAACAAAATCGATTGAAAAGTAAACACAAAGAAGGCTAAAAACTAAAACGATAAAATGATATTTACAGTAATGGTTAAAATGAAGTCTGTTACGGAAAAGTGATCGTCGTTCAAACTTTAAAGTTTGAAGTTTTTGACACTGCCAAAATTAGTTGTAATGGTTAAATTTCAAAAATATAAATATTATTATTTTGATTAAAAAATGGTTTTTAAACAATAAAAAATAGTGGCATTGAAAGATATTTATTTGAAAAATAGATTTTAAACAACAAAAAAATAGTGGAATTGAAAGATATTTATTTTTGTATTAAAAAATGGATTTTAAACTAAAAAATGGATTTTAAACAACAAAAAATAGTGGCAGTGAAAGCATATTCATTTCTGTATTGAAAAATGGATCATAGTCAAGCTTGAAAGGGTAAGTGCAAGAAGTGCAATAGAGGCTGAAGTATTTCAAGTGTTGAAGCTCAGGGGAGGCAGCGTAGGAAGAGACCAAGCAATCTATCCTGCAGAGTTAGAATAAAAGGTTGAGCCTTTGAAAAATACAGAGAAATCCTTCATTTGGAAGGAAGGTGTGACAACAGTAGAGGAGGAGCGACACCAGCCTTCACATGGTTTGTAAAGGAAATCTAGGCCACTGGATTTAATCTTAGGTAGGAGGAGGAGTGCGCACGAAGAGAGAATCGACCCAAGTTGTTGGATCTGAGCTTGAGGACCAACAACCGTTGGATCTGGGTAAGTAGCATGATCGTTAGCCTTTGAATTCCTTTGGACTTCGCATATTCGGAGGTTTTTGTGTGTTGGGTTCAAAGAAGACAAATTTCCCGAAGTCTCGGGAATCGAAAAAAATCTAGACCGTCCAATTATGAGGACATGTGTCCATAGATCTAACATTGTTTGAAAGTTCGGCAATTCAGAAGAATCGAAGGGTAGTTGTAAGAGTGTGTGTGACCCTTGAATTTTTGAAGCCTGGAACGAATCCTAACCATCAACGTAGGGAGCCACGTGCCAACAGATCTTGGATTTCGAAGATTTGATACTCCAAAGGAAATGGATGTGTTGTAAGTATTTTTGGGTCGAGAACTCCCAAAGGCTCGAAGTAGATCCGAAATTTCCATTCAAAAAGACACATGTAACATTGATCACGCCCTTCGTGAGTTCGTTAGTTCGACACTTGGGAGGATCTGAGGTATTGAGTTGTGGAAAGCCTCGAAGCTCGAAGTGCGGAGTAAACAGTGACCGTTGATCTGGGGCTGACAACCACTGTCCAATCTGTTAATTCGTAGTTCGCGCATTCGGAGGAATTGTGTGTTAGAGAAGGTAAAACTCCTAGAGTCACGAAATATATGTGAGCCGTGGATCTCAACGCGTATTGTGAACTGTTGATCCTCGTCGTTGTTCGATTGTTCGTAAATTCAATGTTCGGAAGGATCGTAGGGTGTTGTTGTTGGAACTTTCGAAGCCCAGAGCTATGAAGTGCTAAAGTTCCCACCATTTAAAGGTTTAGCCTATGGTTTTGGCCCAAGGTCACGTGGACTTCTTCGTTGAAATGACAAGACCCTCACGAACTTGAATTTGCGCGCAAGGAAAAGAGTAAAGGCCTATGGTAGAGAGTTTTGAGGGCTCAAGAGGAGCTCGAGAGCTAATTCAGCTCTTTAGTGTGAATGATCCTTAGACCCGGAGGTGCGAGCTCCATGAGGTGGTGGTGGTTTGCATCACATTGCCTAATTGTTTTAAGTTGTTTTTTTAGCTGGAATCAGGCCACATAAATCTTCACAAAATCATTATTTTATGTTGTTTAAAATCCATTTTTGATGCAAAAATGGATTTTATGTTGTATTGTCTCTGTGCACACCTTACACTCGTCTTTGCATAAATTCATACTATATTTTCCGAGTTTTCGAACCTATAGATGGTTAGGCCTCCGCACACCTTGCGTAGGCTATAAGTCCTCCTGAGTTTGTAATTGTTTTGAACCTCAAAGGGGTTTCGACCCTTTCTTCCACCAAATGATTTCTTGTTCCCTCCTGACAACCTGCGCTCTTCATTCAAAGCTTTACCAACACTTCAAACAATGTGTTGGATCTGTGCACTCCTTGCGCTCAATTCTCTTTGAATCTTGAACCTTAAACACTCACCTGCACACAACTTGCGCGGACTCTCAGAGTGTTCAAAAACTTTGATGTGCACTCTTTGGACTATTCCTTCTGAGAGCTTGAGAGTGACTCTGGTGTGTCCATCTAGCATGCTCCTAACAGAAATCCTAAACGAGTTCTTACACACTCCTTGCATTGGATTTTTAGAGTTTTTTAACMACTGTAAGGTGCACTCTTTGCACAACCGTGAGACTCCAGAAACACTCACTAAACTACAGAGATAGGGGATTCTATCTATTCCTGCAAAGGGAACATGCCTGSACTACCAACATTTATAAACATACATCKTAACCATTCAAGTGCATTCAGAAAACACAAAAACACACATAAACTCATATACAAAGAAATTTGTTCTTTATATTAAYACTGAATGTTCTTTACAGTGTGTACATGATTGCACTGCAAYTGAGTCTCAACTCTCCTCTCCTCTMCTCAGCGATTTTTTACTAACTATGAACGCATATATTACATTGATTTATACATKAAGTGTTTCTCGAGCCTTCATTTTATATTCTAGTGCGTTTCATTTTGCAATTAAAGCACTCTACCACTAAGTTTATTACATTAAATGGGTAATTACATTCTAGATATGAGTCGATGCTCGATATTTGTACAACTACAACTTATTAAAGGYTACTTTACACTCGGCCTGTACAAAAACAGTGGCTCGGTTTTTCTTAAGTTTTTTCAAACTTTAATTACATTAAATTTCATTAATTTTGAGATTTGAACTCAAAATTGAGAAAGTTGGTGCTTCTCTCTTTGGGATCCGCTCCCTCCTAGTGTGTTGTTGCATTGGTAGTTGACACGCTAATGAGTCATCACAACACGTATGTGGCTATGTTATCAAACTCTTTCTCTAAATTCTTGTCTGCAAAGTTTCCTTCTGACATTTCATTGGTTGTCAAAGTTTATATAGCTGTAATCTAAACGTTTTACGAAATACTTATTTTTTGACCATTTTTTCTGGGGATATTTGCCTGAAATATGACAAGAAATTGTTAGATCCCTAAATTTGAGTGACTATTTCTGTATATCCAAGTTCCCTAAGGTTTTTCATCAAATCTATTTTTACATTCAGAAATGAACTTTAAACAACAAAAAATAATGATTTCATGCAAATTTATGTCTAATTCCAAAAAAAAAAAAAACAAAACAAAACAAAAACAACCACCTTTCTTAATATATTTATATATTTGGCAACAGTCAAATAAAGCGATGCTCGAGATTTGTTCCAGCCATTGATCTTAACCGTCTTGGGGATATTATAAGTAGGAACTCATTCAGTGGAGCTAGACTCATTCAACAAGCCCAGGATTTTAACAGTCTATCTTCCTAGATCCACAGAATTTGCAAGTCTTTTTTTGAAGATAGAGGAGATTATCAAGAGCTCTCCCGAATTGAAAACGGAAGAAGAGAAGAACTGGATTCGTGCGTCATACATGTCTGCATATCTTCATGGAATGCAATGGGACGAGTTCTTGCTCGCAATGTTGGAGAACCGCATTCCTTCTGTAAGGGAAACAATAGAGGCCATTCAGAGCACTGTGCTTGGGGATATTCTTACTTTTCTCATCGTAGCCGGGCAGTTACTAGGGCAGCAGAGCAAAGAATTCAAGCGTTGGATAGGGGATGAATGTCAAGCATTTATTCAACGACATGGATCATACCAGGCGAGGGACACATGCATCAGAGTCTTCAACAGACAAAGTGAAGATGTTCTCAAAGCCCTCGTTTTACATTTTAGTAATAGTAGACCTGCCATTGCTATTATATGAAATATCGATCTACGAAAGGAACATCAGAGTATCATTTTGTAGGTTTTAGATATTGTTCAAATCTTTGAATTAAATAAATAAATTATCTTGATAGTAATGGTTTTTGACAAAATATCGATGAGTGCTGCGCATGGGAGTAAATGCCAAAGCTTTGCCTGAATAGTGTCCATTCATTCCGGCAACAGTAATTTCTAAGATGGTTCATATAAAATATTTGGGCTTGCAGGTGAAGATCCTTTTTATAAAACTCATATTATAATGGGTGTGAAATAGATGTATAAATGGAAGCAATATTATGGCTTTGCTAATTAATTGAACCCTTTAAGTTTCTTTTTCGGGACAGAAATGCTTAATTTCTGAGAATTGTGTTGTTTCCGTGTGTGCTTGCAAGAGTGTACGATGATAATCATAAAAGACGTAGACTAAAGATTCTACGTTTGCTTTTTTTCTTTTTTAACAAATTTCCCCTGAAATCTAAATCTATCTACTCTAACTAGAAATTTAGTTGTAAAATCTAAATCTATCTACTCTAACTAGAAATTTAATTGTAATTGAAAATTTCAATGACTGATTGACATTATATATTCTTTTGGTGTCTCTATGTTTCATTAGAAAGATAGTAGGAAATGCAGATTAGAAAGATATTAGAAATTGCAGATTTCAATAGCCAACCAAAATTATATATTCTCTTGCTGTCAGGACTCTTTTTGGAAAGTTTTGTTGTCATGACTCTTTTTAAAAAGAGTTGAATTATTTATGTATTAAAAACATAATTTGAACACTGCTTAAAATTGTGATTTCACTAACCATTCCATCCATTGATCATTGATAGTTTTTAGGTGATAATGTTCTATAAATCAAACTTTCAGTTTTTGGATGATAATTGTCTAAAAATCAAACTTTCAAACTATGTCTTCCAACCAATATAATTTTTTTCAATTTTTAATTGTCTAATTTATAGTTTATTTTCAGTTTTTGGATAATAATTGTCTAACCAATATAAATTTTTTTAAACTTACACACACTGTCTTCTAACCAATATAATCTTCTTCAATTTTTAATTGTAAAAAAAAACATAAACATTTTAAAATGTGTAGACTATGCCTTCCAACCAATATAATCTACATAACTCTTTAGTTGTTTAGCATTTATGTTATTTGGAATGAAAATAAAAATATATATATTAAAATTACTTAGCCTTTTTTTCAAGTATGTGTAGCTTTTAATATTGAAATTTCTTAGTCATTTTTAGTTGTTTGGCATTTATGTTATTCGAAACGAAAATTTAAAAATTAATAATAAAATTACTGTGGGGCATCTTATCTAAAGATACAGTTGGAGAAGGAATAGTTGGTGCTTTGTACGATTCATATCAAATATTTGTGATAA
Source organism: Picea glauca (assembly GCA_000966675.3). NCBI lineage: Eukaryota > Viridiplantae > Streptophyta > Pinopsida > Pinales > Pinaceae > Picea > Picea glauca. Next base: position 7,423 of record JZKD02S1773559.1, read on the forward strand.
GTTTTATTGTAGTAGTTAAGGTGGGAGTGGGCTAACTCGGGAGCAATCTTTCTTCTCAAGTTACTTTTCTAACAGGTTTTTAGTTAGTCCCATTTTAAATTTATGGCCAATCTAGAACCCTGATCAATTTTATGGGCATCTGGGTTGGTTTAAAATGGGGCAAAGTCCCTAGGTAAAGGTCTTGAGGAAATGTTCTGAAATGCATGAAACTTTGATCCATGTGAAACTCAGACTCCCCTGAAAATCTGGCTGGATTCAAGCCCATTTTTTTTCTTGAAAAGGGGTTTGTTTGCTCCCGAGTTAGCCTACTCCATTGAGACATGTTGTCTAAGTTTTTGTGATGAATTTTCAAGTCCAATTGCATCTATAACACCAATGGTTTAAGTTTTAATGAACCATGGGGCATCTTACCTAATCAAAAAGACACCTGCAGTGTCGTGGAGTTATAGTGAGGAAGCTTGTACGACGAAAGAGGCAAATCTAGTTGGAATTGTTGGGAAGTTTTATTTTGGGATATCAACACAAATAAATTTTAAGCATCCAAGGTTTAGGATGGAGTTTAGAAAGACTGAACTCACTCATTCTATGATGATGGGCTAAAACAAATGAAATTCAAGTAAATCCATTTTTTCTTATGCTTTGTGCTTTACCATGGCTGAGGTATGTGAATTCATTCTTTCTAAAAATCCATGGCGAGGTGTATGTGAATTCATTCTTTCTAACCCTCCTTTTTATAACGGTGAGGGTAGCGTGAAACAGAGGGTTAGTCCAATGATACAGACTCAACTAAATTCAACTATAGTTCCAACCATTTGTAAACAAAATTGATTGAAAAATAGACCCAGAAAGAAGGGTAAAAACTAAAATGTTAAAATGATATTGACAACGATGGTTAAAATGATGTCCGCCACGGAAAATCGATCGTCGTTCAAACTCTAGGGGTTCAAACTCAACTAAATTCAACTATAGTTCCAACCATTTGTAAACAAAATTGATTGAAAATAGACCCAGAAAGAAGGGTAAAAACTAAAACATTAAAATGATATTGACAACCATTTGTAAAAAAAATTGATTGAAAAATAGACCCAGAAAGAAGGGTAAAAACTAAAACGTTAAAATGATATTGACAACTATGGTTAAAATGAAGTCTGTCAAGCAAAAGTGATTGTCGTTCAAACTCCAGGGGTTAAAACTTTAAAGTTTGGATTTTTTGACACTAGTAAAAATTCATCACTGACAATGGTCGATAAACTCCAAAAATACAAATACTATGATCGTAGCGAAGATATTCATTTTTGTATTCAAAAATGGATTTTAAACAACATAAAATAGTGGCAGTGAAAGATATTCATTTATGTATTCGAAGATGGATTTTAAACAAAGAAATAGTGGCAGTGAAGGATATTCATTTCTGCATTCAAAAATGGATTTTAAATAATAGAAAATAGTGATTTGTGCAGATTTATGTAGCCCGATTCCAACTGAAAAAACCAAAATGTAAAACAATTAGACAACATGATGCAAACCCCCACCACCTCATGGGGATCGTGTGACCTCCCGGTCTAAGGATCATTCACACTAAGGAGTTGAATTATCTCTCAGGCTCTTGTTGAGCCATCAAAACTCTCTACCACATGCCTTTACTCTTCTCCCTGCGTGCAAATTCAAGTTCACGAGGGTCTTGTCACTTCAACGGAGAATCCCACGTGACCTCGGGCCAAAACCATAGGATAAACCTTTAAATGGCGGGAACTTAGACACATCAGAGCCCTGGGATTTGAGATTTCTAACAACAACACGCTACGATCCTTCCGAACGCTAAATTTATGAACCACTGAACAACGACGAGAATCAATGGTTCACAATACGTGTCGGGATCCACAGCTCAGATATTTTGGGACTCTGTGCTTCGAGAGTTTTACCTGCTCCAACACACAATTCCTCGGAATGCGCAAACTCTGAATTAGCATACCGAACGGTTGTCATCCGCCCCAGATCAACAATGACTGTTTACTATGTGCTCTCGGCTTCAGGGCCTTCCACAACTCAATACCTCAGATCCTTCGGAGTGTCGAACTGGGGAACTTGCGAAGTGTGTGATCAATGCTACACATGTCCTCATGAATGGACAATTGGGATCTACTTCGGGCCTCCAGGAGTTCTCGACCCAAATAGACTTACACCTCCATTTCCTCCAGAGTACTAGATCTTTGAACTCTGAAATCTGCTGACGCATGGCTCTCTGCGCCGACGGTTAAGATTCGTTCCGAGCTTCAGAACTTCAGGAGTCACACACATTCCTGCAACTACACTTCAATTCTTTCGAATTGTCGGACTTTCGAACAATGCTGGATCTCTGTACACATGTCCTCACAATTGGACGGTCCAGATTTTCTCCAGTTCCCGGGACTTTGGGAAACTTACCTTCTTTGAACCCAACACACGAAAACCTCTGAATATGTGAAGTTCGAATGACTTCAGGGGCTAACGACCGTGCTACTTACCTGGATCCAATGGTTTTTGGTCCTCAAGCTCAAATCTGATGACTTGGGTCAATTCTCCTTTCGTCTGCACTTCTCCTCCTACCTAGGACTAAATCCAGTGGCCCAGATTTCCTCTATAGCCCATCTAACGGTTGGTGTCGCTCCTCCTTTCCTATTGTTGCACCTTCCTTCCAATTGAAGGATTTCTCAATATTTTTCAAAGGCTCGGCTTTTGATTCTTCCTTTGCAGGATCGATTGCTTGGTCTCTTCATTCGCTACCTCTCCTGAGCTTCAACACTTGAAATACTTCGGCCTTTGGCGCACTTCTTGTGCTTACCCTTTCAAGCTTGACTAACACTTGACAAAGTGTTGTTTCTGTGCACACCTTACACTCGTCTCTGCATAAATTCAGACTATATTTCCTGAGATTTCGATCCTGTAGATGGTTAGGCCTCCACACACCTTGCGTAGGCTCTGTGCACAGTTACACTATTCCCCCTGAGCTTGTAATTGCTTTGAACCTCAAAGGGGTTTCGGCCCTTTGTTCCACCAAATGATTTCTTGTTCCCTCCTGGCAACCTGTACCCTTCCTCTAGTGCTTTACCAACACTTCAACAATGTGTTGGATTCGTGCACTCCTTGCAATCAATTCTCTTTGAGTATTGAACCTTAAAGGCTCACCTGCACACTCCTTGCGCTGTCTCTCAGAGTGTTGAATAACTCTGATGTGCACTCCTTGCACTATTCCTTCTAAGCTTGAGAGTGATTCTAGTGTGCCCACCTGGCATGCTCCTCACATAACTCCTAAACGAGTTCTTACGCACTCTTTGCATTGGACTTTTAGAGCTTTTTAACAACTCTAAGGTGCACTCTTTGCACAGTCATGAGAGCCCAGAAACACTTAGGAAACTACAGAGATGGGGGATTCTATCTATTCCTACAAAGGGAACATGCATGCACTATCAACATTTATAAACATACACAGTAACCATTCAAGCGCATTTAGAAAACACATATAAAAACACATAGAAACTCATATACATGGAAATTTGTTCTTTGTATTAATATTTAATGTT
>JZKD02S1773559.1:53436-63870 GCA_000966675.3 Picea glauca
ATCAAAGACAAAAGAGGACATCACAGTCCCTTAATTGTTGGATAAATAGTGCTTCCAAAGTGTTATGGTTGTTTTTTTCAAACACCAACTTGTAATTTCCCTACTTTTGTGCATATACATATTATATAAACTTTTTTCTGTTTTGGAGTTTTTTTATATTCGTTATAACATTTGTATGGAAGAAATCCAACCTGTGGATTCACTTAAAACATATTAAAAAAAAAACTATTGTTTGTATAACTATTTTAAGAATATACTTACAAAAACATGCTATCAAACATACAAAATGTGATATCAAACACTTTGAATTCTAACTACAATTTTTTTATTTTTTTCTCCTCTAGGAAATTTCATCTGGCACAAGAATTGCCCCAATGTTGCCAACTACAACAACAAACACCATTGGTGAAGGTCTCTCAAGATCATTAGAAAGGCATGTTGTCTTTCAACAATGCATGCCATCAAATACTTCACACATAACATCTTCACAAATTCAACTTCCCAACAAGACTGTATACAATCGCCAGCGCCATACACTTCATGCTACATAAATAAACAAAAGAAAAAGAAATAGATGGAACAATTACACTATTAATACAGAAACCACTAGCTCAGTCACCACTCATCTATCTACATCTAGGATCCAACAAAATGAACAACGTCGAATTATGTGACAAAATCTCATGAGATCAATGCATTGCTCTACAAGATACAACATGAAAAATATTACAATGACATACAAATTGACCAAAACGCACTTGCTTCATTTCCCACTACACACACCAATGTCTCCACTCGACTCCATTCTGTCTCTACAGAAACTTTAACTTCTCCCACTGAAGAACCAAATATCTCTTTAGAACACCATGTTGTTTGCCAAGATGAACAACTATAGTCTTCATTTTCCTTTGGATTGCCTAATACACAACGAGAACTGGAAAAAATAAGAGCATTTGTTAACACTACAAATAAATTTTCACCAAATACAATTGAATGGCCAACAATTGGCCTATCACCAATCAATGAGTACAACACAGAGGGTCTATTTGACATGGAATTTCCTGCTCTTTTCCCCAATGGAGATGCCCTTCATCACCAACCACGCATGAGAAACATACCACTTGATACTTATGTATTACACTTAATGAGATACCATGACATTAGGTTTGGAAGTCATTCTTGTTTCAAATACTACCTCTACAATTTGATTTTGCACCATCGAAGTCAATCAACAGCTACATTTTTTTTCAAACAAAGACAAAATCATAATGCGCCCACCACAATTCAAGAATTGTATGCGCATCTCAAAGAACTACCTTCATACAAACTCCCAGAACAAGTCATGCACTTCAGAGCACATCTACGTGGAATTAGAGAATTCTTGACCATGTGAAGGATCGAGCTAATAGACATGATCACACAACTCCAATGCCCAACCTTGTTTTTCACTCTCAGTGCAGCAGACACAAAAGGACCAGACTTGCACGCAGCTATGCAAAAGGATAGACCTCTTGAACCAATGCTTTGCCAACATTGGTGTACAAACAATGTCATTGATCGCCCCCACACTATAGATGCTTACATGCACAAAAGGTTTTCAATCTTCCATGAGGAGATACTACAAAAACAAATGCACGCAATTGACTAGTGGTATATGTACACATTGTATACTACTTGCAATTACCTCTACCGAACCTATACATTTATATACTCTTTACTAATCATTTCATATCCCTTTTGCAGATATGAATGGAAACATCATGGCTCTGCAAATATACATGGATTTTTGTGGCTTGTTGATGCTCCAAACATGGAAATATTACATTGGGAAGACCCACATCAAATCTATGCTGCAAAGAGTTTCTTTGATAACTATGTTGCAACCTAGAATCCTAGAAAACACCATGACACACACATGACTATGCATCAATCCATTAAAGATGACCATTGCTTATTAGATACAAAGGAGATATTTGAAACCAACCCACTTGAGGACTATGAACAACTCTTAAATCAAGTTCAAAGACATACAAAGTGCAATGAGAAAACATGTCTCTATAGAAAAGGAACCACACTCGAATGCATGTATAAATTCCCTTGGAAGGTACAAATGGAGTCATCACTCTACATTGATGAAATGGGTCAAAAGACATATCGACCGACACACAATGATGAGCGCCTCAATATCTATAATTCTAACATACTCCAAGCATGGAGAGAAAATGTAGATTGCCAATGAGTCCTCTCTCGCTATGCAATTCTAAAATACATTGCCAAATATGCTTCCAAAGCAGAAGGAAGATCAGAGACCTACCACCATATGTTGACCAGAATTGCATCTACGTCAAATATAGATGACCCTGCCTCAACTGATTATCACCACTTGCACTCAGAAGCAATTGTAGACTGTGACATAAGTGCCCGAGAAGCTTGCCATATGCTCCAAAAGTTTCCCCTTGTCACATGCAACTGCACCTTCACCAAACTCAATGTTGGTCGACAAATATTTCATCGAATCTCCTATGATTTTCCTAACTGCTAATATGGATCCACTTTCATTGATGCATATTTAATACGTCCTATTTTTATCGACCCAGTATGTTTGTTTGACCTCTCAAAACATTGGACATATAACCAAGCACAGAAAAATGACAAGTGGAAAAAAAGAAACATCCCCACAATTTTCCATGTATGGTCACTTTTCACTACCATTCCAAACAAAGATTTCGATAACTTTGTTGAGTTCTACTAGAGTGAGTTTCTTTTATACAAACCCTTTTGTTCTTCTTTGAAGATATAAGCCTTTCAACTAAAGACATTGTGTCTACCTTGGAGACCATAAGAGATCATTATGGTAGCTGCGGGAGGTATTTACCTCCACGTGTGAACCTGAAGATAATAGAATACTCTGGGAAGAAAGAAGAAACCCTAATGACTTGGCTAATAACCCTAGAAGACTTGTCGGCTCAAGAAGATAATTTATATTAGGTTATTAGCCTCCAAGAGAAGAAGTCAACCAGAAATAATAATAATATATTGAATAGACAGGAACCCAGAAGGAGAAGTCGACCCCAATAAGTCTACTAAAACCACTATAAATATAGGGCGCCGGTCTCTCATTTGACACATTTCAATAGTTGCAGAGAGCCATTTTTGCGCAGTGCAGTTACAGTCTTGTGCGTAGGTTTGGAGGAGAGCTGTTGGTGCAGCTGTTGTAGCTAGCAGTTACATTTTGGCTTGGACTATCTCTTGGCTAGGGTTTGGACTATCTGATCATCTCTTGTTGATGCACTATCCTTGGGGAAAGGTGCGCTACCCTTTGTATGGCTATCTATCCTAGGGTTCGCTTCCGAAATGATTCTCTGTCAAGGTTAAGGTGCTCGGAGGGTGGCTTCAGCCTATGGTTGGGTGACACGAGTATTGTCAATGATAAAACGAGCACACATCCTTCATATTCTAACACAGGGACAGGCCCGAACATGGACAGGTCTGAATTCGACCATGCCCATGTATTCAGGCATCTCCCTGTACATGGACAGAGCCGAATTCGGGCCTATCCATGTATTCGGGCATGTCCCTGTACATGGATAGGGATAAATTCAGGCATTTCCTTGTACAAAGACAGACCCGAATTCGAACCTATCCATGTACATGGACAAACCTGAATTCAACCATGTCCATGTAGAGGGATTGGCCCGAGATCGACCCTGTCCACCTCCTAAAACATAACAAATATAAATAAATGAAATTTAATTTAATTTGAGAAAAGGGTTTAGAATTACCTTTAACTCAAAGCAACAACCACCAACAACAACAAGCAACATCAAGAAAAAACAACAACCAATAGCAACGGACGCCAAAAACAACCACCACCACCAACAACCAATAACAACCACCAACCAACAACAACCAACGCTAGTAGCAACCACTTATAGCAACAACCAACAACAACCAACATACTCTTAGTAGTTCGAAAATTGTTAAATGACTAATGTGTGGGGGATATATAAAATTGTTTTATGTCGAAATGTTTTTTCAGACAAAAATCATTTTTGGCCGAAAGAATCTTTCGGTCGAAACAATGTTACCGGATGAAAAAAATTGTCCGACTTCTTTCGACCGAAACGTCTTTCGATCGAAAATATGTTACCCGATGAAAAAATTATGTATGGCTAATATTGTACATGAAAATCGAGGCCGTCGTCACTGTACCATTTCATTTGACATCTAAAGGTTAAGCCAAAAAAGTTTTTGGCCAAAAGAAGTAGTAGTTTGGCCAAAAAAATGTCACTAGGAATTTTGGAGGCCCAATTCTCACAAAAGTGTTACCCACCTTCATGATTTTACGCTATTCCCAATAATAATAAAGTATGGAATAAAAATCAAATGGAGTGCAATGTAACCCTATATGCGAGAAACCAAGGATGTCAGTGATATATAGACAGTGGATGTTGCAAATACATGACTAGAGACCAAAGAAAATTTCTCATGTTAAACAAGAAAGGAAAAGGAAACGTAACCTTTGGGGATAATATGTTAGCCAAAATACTGGGAAAAGGCATCGTCAGTTTAGGAAATAACAAAACCAAAGCATAAGATGTACTTCTGGTGGAAAATCCCAAACCTAATATCCAAAGTGTAAGTCAGACATGTGATCAGGGTCACATACTCACCTTTGATTCTCAGAAACGTGAGATCATAAAAAAGGACATTAGAAAGCTAGTAACAGTTGCACCAAGAAAATCTAACAATGTGTACATCCTTGATATAGATGAAGGAGAAAAATGTTGTCTAAGTCAAGTAAATGAAAGTTGGCTATGGCATAGAAGGTTGGGACATTTAAGCTTTGACAACTTGATCAAAGCCAACGAGAAACAGGCAATAAGGGATCTACCAAAAGTTATTAAGCCTTCAGATTCTATTTGTAAATATTGTCAAATAGGGAAGCAAACAAGAGTTAGGTTCAAAACAAAAGAGCATTCCACAACAAATCCATTAGAAATTATTCACACATATCTATGTGGACCTACCAGGACTAAAACTACTTATGGTGAACATTATTTTATGTTGATCATTGATGATTACACTAGATTGACTTGGGTATACTTTCTAAAAGAAAAATCAGAAGCCTTTAAGAAGTTTAAAACATACAAATCCCTTGTAGAGAATGAAACAGATTTCAAAATTAAATGTTTGAGATCAGACAATGGAGAATAATTCACCTCTAAAGAGTTCATTCAATTTTGTGAAAATCATGGTATCAAAAGACAGTTTTCAGCTCCCAGGACTACTCAACAGAATGGAGTAGTAGAAAGGAAAAACATAACAGTTCAAGAAGCTGCAAGAACCATGCTAAATGAAGACAAGCTTCCAAACAAATTCTAGAAAGATGCAATCTACACAAAGGTCCACATACTTAATCGAGCTCAGTTGAGACGCAACCATAACAAAACTCCTTATGAACTATGTTTTGGCAAGCCAACATCTGAAAACACTTTAAAATTTTGGGAACTAATGTTACATTAAGAATGATGAAGATAATTTAGGAAAGTTTGATCCAAGATCTGATGAAGGGATATTTGTAGGGTATTCACCTAATAAGAAAGCATACAAATGTTATAATCTTAGACTACTAAAGATAGTGGAAAGTGCCAATGTAAAGATAGATGATCTAAAACTAAAGAAGACCATATCCCAAGACATATAAAAAATTGATAAAAAAAAATCATGTTATTTCTGAAAGGTAGATATGGCGATATATTATGTATATATAAATGTATACATTTCGAGATCTAGAGATTTCAATATTTGTTAAGGAGGTCACCATAGAGAGTTCAAGCCAAGTGAGAAATCTAGTCTCCAATTCATAGCTTCTAAATGCTTTCGGTGTAGAATCTTAGCAAGAAGATAATGATAATGAAACAGAGGAAAATGAACCGTATACTGATGAAGAATACAATGAATAAACTCCCTTGCCAAAAGCTCCATCAAAAAGAGTTCAAAAGAATCATCCTGAAAGTCAAATTATTGGAGATAAAAATGTAGTAGTGGAAACAAGAAGGAAACTCACATTTGACTCAGAATAAGAAATGTTATCCCTGATAGAACCTAAGGCATTTAAAGAAGCTATCAAAAGTAAAGATTGGATAAAAACAATGAATGAAGAACTAGACCAAATAGAGAAGAACCAGACTGGGGAACTAGTTCCAAGACCCAAGGACAAAAATGTGGTAAGAACCAAGTGGATCTTCAAGAACAAACTAAATGAAAATGGGGATATTATAAAGAACAAAGCCAGATTAGTTTGCAAAGGATATTCCCAAGTGGAAGGTATTGATTTTGAAGAGACTTTTGCTCCAGCAGCAAGACTTGAGGCCATCATAATGTTCCTAGCATTTGCATGCTTCAGAAATTTCAAAATCTATCAAATGGATGTCAAGTCAGCATTCCTTAATGTAACACTAGAAGAAGAAGGCTATGTTGAGAAACCAGAAGGATTCATGTTAACAGGAAATAAAGACTATGTGTGCAAGATAAAAAAAGGCCTTATATGGTCTTAAACAAGCCCCCAGAGCATGGTTCTCAAGGCTTGATCAGTACCTTCAAAAACACGGATATAAGAGAGGGACTTTTGACAACAACTTATACATCAAAATTGAGGATCAAAAAATAATTGTTGTGGTGGTATATGTAGATGACATCATATTTGGAAGTAATATTACTATACTAAGCATAAAGTTTGCAACCAAAATGCAAGAAGAATTTGAAATGTCTATGTTGGGARAACTATCCTTCTTCTTAGGYTTACAAGTACCTCAAACAGAAAAAGGAATATTTGTTTCCCAAGCCAAATATATCAAGGAAATGCTAAATAAATTCCAAATGGAAGACARTAAACCTATGAKTAYTCCCATGGTCACTWGATGTAAACTAAGCCTAGAAGATGACTCACCAAAAGTGGCCCAAACGATGTACAAATCAATGGTTGGAAGTCTGCTCTATTCAACGRCAACAAGACCTRACATCATGTAGGATGTAGGACTMATAGGGAGATTTCAATCCACACCTAAAGAAACTCACTTAAAAGCAGTAAAGAGAATATTCAGATATCTTAAAGGAACCTTAGAACTTGGATTATGGCATCTAAAAGATAAAGACTTCAATCTAACTACATACAATGATGCAGATTGGGTTGGTAGTATAGATGATAGGAAACGAACCAGTGGATGAGATGTTTTTTAGGAAAATGTCTGGTAGCATGGCTAAGTAAGAAATAAACAACCACATCACTATCCACAACAGAGGAAAAATACATTGCTATTGTATCCTGTTGCACACAAATTTTTTGGATGAAGCAAACATTAGAATATTTACAAATAAGATATGATGATCCCATTACTATTAATTGTGATAACAATAGTGCCATAAGTATCTCTAAAAATATAGTAATGCATTCTAAAACCAAACACATTCCAATTAAATACCATTTCCTAAGAGATCAGGTTACCCAAAAGGTGGTTAAAATAGTGTATGTAGACACAAAAGAACAAATTGCAGACATATTCACAAAACCTTTTCCTATGAGTACTTTGAAAATCTTCAAAAGAAATTGGGAGTAATTCACATACCTCATTAAAACCATAAATATCATATCATAAGAAAAGGGGCATATGGTCAGGGGGAGCATAGCCACAGGGGGAGTGAAGAAAAAACCCCTTTGTCATCGCTCTCAAAGGGGAAAGAAATTGATAAATAGCAAAAATAAAAGTATTTCAAAGAAAAAGTTGTCATCTATGCCAAAGGGGGAGAATGTTGGACACAGTGGTACGATATTGTCATTGATGTCAACATGGTGTAGAATAATCCAATATAAACCCAAAGCTCATAAGGAAGAACATTAATCGAAGCTCAGAAGAAATGACGCACAATAGTCGTTCACTCTTATTCTGGGACAATCCAACATCGTTAGATCGAGGTGAAGTAAGAGGTTGGGAAGGATTAAATCTCAACCATCATATCTGAAGCAGGAGATTCAGATGATCTCACCAATCGTTAGATCAAGGAGGGACTTTGGATGAATTCTCGACCATCCAAACGAGTTTAGTGGAGGGACAGTGTAAGACACAATATCCTGGAGTCTCGGATTAAAAGAACTCACGCAGATTCTTGATCTAATATTTCCTCAGGAGCAACACAAGTTGTTGGATCAGGTGGTCAACTATGACACTGACCACTCCGACAAAAAGAGTCTAGAACAGGTAATTTTACCTGAAGGTCGAAGCCTCGAAGTCACGAACTTTCGTCAACCGTTGATCTGGAGTGAAAATATTGGAACTGTCAGATCACACTAAACGAAAGAAGGTGGTCAACTCCAGTGAAAAGGAGTCTAGAACATGTAATTTTACCCGAAGGCCGAAGCCTCGAAGTCATGAACTCCGGTCAACTCCGGCACTGACCACTCCGACGAAAGGGAGTCTAAAACAGGTAAGTTTAGTCGAAGGCCGAAGCCCAGAAGTGACAAACTCCCGTCCACTGTTGGATCAGAGGAAGAATAGGAAATATCGTCAACCATTGATCTATTAAAATTGCGCTAAGGAAGAAGGTGGTCAACTCCGGCCTTGACCTACTATGACGATAAACAACTCAGATAAACCAATAACTCTCAAACCTTAGAGTTCTGAAATAAACAAAGACCATATGATCAAAACAGTTGAAAATCTACGGTGGTAAATCTATTCGGTGCTTTAGAAATAATAGAAGGATGGTACAAAAGTGTCAAGACTCCCGAAGCCTTAAAGTAATACATGTGGCAAAAGACAAATATGACACATGGCCCAATCAAATGGTGACAAGTGTCAAGGTCGATGTGGAAAAAAAGGACTGTAAAAGTCACAAATCAGGGTGACACATGGCAGCCACTCAGCTAGTGTCACGTCAACAGTGATGTCAGAAAGCTACGTCACTACGGGAGTACATCCTTCAGGGATATCTAGCTTCTCCTACCAGTGAAACTACCCAAAGCACCGAAGGTCGAAGTCATGAATAGTCGAATACCCAGAGAGCGGGAGCTCCTTTGTGCCTAAGTCTATGGTCCCAACTCTTAGACATATGAAGGTTATCAAGAAAGGAGTGTTGATACACCCTTCGGTGTATTTTTCTCCAAAAGAGTTGGAAGACTGCAAAGGCATTAGTCCCAAAACGTCGAAGTCCCGAAATGAACAAGAATCGTTCATCTCAAACATGCAAATAAAATTTGACCATCAATATTGATAAGTGATTAAGAACTCGTTTTTCTTAGCTCTTAGTCACCGCCTATGGTCATATGGAATAGAGGTCTTGAAAGTGCATCTGCGTGAATTTTAACATACAAAGGAAGAATTTTTCTTTTGTCAGGAAGAAACTTTGAACCAGACATGATTTAGATTCTATCATGATTGATATTAAGTGATCAAATACATCCAATGCATTGGAAGGCTAATCGAAAATCTCAAATATGATCTATTGGAGAACTGGGGGCGCAACAAAAGCTTAAGAATAAAATAAAAAGACATGGGATCGAATTAAAAGAAATCAATCCATACCTGTGATTGATTTATGAAAATTCCTCTTACTAAATTGAAAAGATTTCACATTAATATGTGAATAATAATAGAGGGAGATATTAATTATAAATTAGAAGACAAATGTTATTATTGTTAATTTAAATAAAGAGGTGCAATTATCCAAACAGAGGGACACAATGATTCAACGCTCACACCAGTTGGAAGACTATATAAACAAGAAAAAACGGTGAAGAAGAAGTGCCTTTGCAGTCCAGATAAAAAGACCAAAAGCAGAAGCAGAGTCCAAAGAAGATGAATTGATGATACTTATGCAGTGTGGGTGGAAAGGAGGAGCAAGGAAGGATTCATATCCTTTACTAAGTAAAGTGTGAATAAAAGGGAGTTGGTGCTTCCTAGGGTTGGTGCCCTAAAAACAAGGTAGTTGGTGCTTCCTAGGGTTGGAGCCCTAAAACAAGGGAGTTTTTGTTTCCTAAGGTTGGTGCCCTGAAGAAGGGGATTTGTGTCTCCTAGAGTTGGCGCTCTAAAAAGGATTGGTGTCCTTCACTATCTCAAATTATTCTTTATAAAACCTTGTAATTATTGTTAATTATATTTATATAATTGATTTTAAATACAAGTCCATTGTTGATCTTTGTGGTGATTAATATCATATCGAAGTAATTGCTAATTGTTTAAAAAGAGGTAATATTGATTCAACACCCCCCCACCCTAAGTATTTCCAATAGCACTGACTGGGCATGGGTGGAGGATGATTTTGGATCAAAATATTAATTATTAACTAATTTCCTATTGTAGGTCGAATTCTTAAATCTCCTTACTCTTCTTTGTTTCTTGCTAAGTGTACATTACATACTTCAATATATACACTAAA
>JZKD02S1773559.1:81869-96532 GCA_000966675.3 Picea glauca
TATTTTCCAAATGGCGATGGTCATTGTATTTTATTTACAATGTTATGGAAAATAGTACTGACCCAAAAATATTCAAGTTTGTTTACCTAATCGCAACCATCTCTAAACAACCATCGCAAATGCAAATTTCAAATTTTATTGTTTTGGAAACTTATTTTCCTCGTACCCAACTAACAAGTCACATTGATGGCAATCTTGAATCTTTTGACAAAAGTCACATTGATGTTACTCTTGATAAAAAGTCACAAGGAATAATCAACATTGACGACGCTTTATTTGACCGTTGCCAAATATACGAACAAGGTTGTTTAACTCTTTTAAGAAATGACTTTTTTCGTTGGAATTCTGCAGACATAAATCTGCACGAAATCATTATTTTTTGTTGTTTAAAATTCATTTTTGAATGTAGAAATGGATTTGATGAAAAACCCTAGGGAACTTGGATTATACAGTAATAATCACTCAAATCTGGGGATGTAACAATTTCTTTCCATATTTCAAGCAAATATCCCCATAAAATATCATTGGAGAATAGTTATTTTGTAGAACGTTTAGACTGCAACTATATGAACTTTGGCACCAATGAAATTTTGAAACGAAACGTTGCAGGGATGAATTTAGAGACAATTTGATAACATAGCCACAAAGGATAGGTGTTGTGATGCAGGAGCATCGCTCCAACTCATCAATGCATCAACAGCCTGCGCAACAATGCACTAGGAGGGAGAGAATCCCAAAGAGAGAAGTGCCAAATTTCCCAATTTTGAGTTCAAATCTCAAAATTAATGAAATTTAATGTAATTAAAGTTTGAAAAGGCTCAAGGAAATCTGAGCCACTGTGTTTGTACAAGCTGAGTGTAAAGTCATCTTTAATAAGTTGTAGTTGTATATATATTGAGCATCGAATCATATATGGGATGTAATTAACCATTTAATTGCAATAAACTTAGTGGTAGGTTGCTTTAATTGCGAAATGAAAAGCACTAGAATAATCTGGAGGGAAGGCTCGAGAAGCACCTCAAGTATAAATCAATGTAATATATGCCCAGTGCATAGTTAGTAAAAAATCACTGAGGAGAATAGAAGAGAAGAGGAGAGGAGAGGAGAGAGAGAGATTTGAGACTTGGTTGCAGTCTGGTCTTGTACACACTGTAAAGATCATTAAACATTAATACAAAGAACAAATTTCCATGTATATGAGTTTCTATGTGTTTTTATATGTGTTTTCTAAATGTGCTTGAATGGTTACTGTGTATGTTTATAAATGTTGGTAGTGCATGCATGTTCCCTTTGCAGGAATAGATAGAACCCCCCATCTCTATAGTTTCCTAAGTGTTTCTGGGCTCTTACAACTGTGCAAAGAGTGCACCTTAGAGTTGTTAAAAATCTCTAAAATTCCAACTCAAGGAGTGCGTAAGAACTCGCTTAGGATTTATGTGAGGAGCATGCCAGGTGGGCATACCATAATCACTCTCAAGCTTAGAAGGAATAGTGCAAGGAGTGCACATCAGAGTTATTCAACACTCTGAGAGTCGGCGCAAGGAGTGTGCAGGTGAGCCTTTAAGGTTCAATACTCAAAGAGAATTGAGTGCAAGGAGTGCACGAATCCAACACATTGTTGAAGTGTTGGTAAAGCACTGGAGGAATAGTGTAACTGTGCACAGAGCTTACACAAGGTGTGTGGAGGCCTAACCATCTACATGATCGAAAGCTCAGGAAATATAGTCTGAATTTATGCAGAGACGAGTGTAAGGTGTGCATAGAGAGAACACTTTGTCAAGTGTTAGTCAAGCTTGAAAGGGTAATCGCAAGAAGTGCGTCAAAGGCCGAAGTATTTCAAGTGTCGAAGCTCAGAAGAGGCAGCAAATGAAGAGACCAAGCAATCGATCCTGCAAAGGAAGAATCAAAATCCGAGCCTTTGAAAAATATTGAGAAATCCTTAAATTGGAAGGAAGGTGCGACAACAGGAAAGGAGGAGCGACACCAACTGTTAGATGGGCTATAGAGGAAATCTGGGCCACTGGATTTAGTCCCAGGTAGGAGAAGAAGTGCGCAGAAAGGAGAATTGACCCAAGTCGTCGGATCTGAGCTTGAGGACCAAAAACCATTGGATCCAGGTAAGTAGCACGGTCGTTAGCCCCTGAAGTCATTTGAACTTCGCATATTCAGAGGTTTTCGTGTGTTGGGTTCAAAGAAGGTAAGTTTCCCGAAGTCCCAGTAACCGGAGAAATTCTTGACCGTCCAATTGTGTGGACATGTGTCCAGAGATCCATCATTGTTCGAAAGTCCGACAATTTGGAAGAATTGAAGTGTAGTTGCAGGAGTGTGTGTGACTCCCGAAGTTCTGAAGCTCGAAACGAATCTTAACCATCGGCGCAGAGAGCCACACGTAAGCAGATCTCAGCGTTCGAAGATCTAGTACTCCGGAGGAATTAGAGGTGTCAGTATATTTGTTTCGAGAACTCCCGGAGGCCCGAAGGAGATCCCAACTGTCCATTCATGAAGACATGTGTACCATAGATCACCCCCTTCGCGAGTTCGCCAGTTCGACACTCCGGAGGATCCGAGGTATTGAGTTGTGGAAGGCCCTGAAGCCAAGAGCGCGGAGTAAACAATCTGGGGTGGACGACAACCGTTCGGTATCCTAATTCAGAGTTTGCGTATTCAGAGGAATTATGTGTTGGAGCAGGTAAAACTCCTGAAGCCCAGAGTCCCGAAATATCTGAGCTGTAGATCCCGAGGCGTATTGTGAACCATTGATCCTCTTCGTTGTTCAGTTGTTTGTAAATTCAGCGTTCGGGAGGATCGTAGGGTGTTGTTGTTGGAACTCTCGAATCCCAGGGCTTCGATGTGTCAAAATTACCGCCATTTAAAGGTTTATCCTATGGTTTTGGCCTAAGGTCACGTGGACTTCTTCGTTGAAGTGACAAGACCCTTGCGAACTTGAATTTGCACGCAGGGAGAAGAGTAAAGGCATGTGGTAGAGAGTTTTGATGGCTCAACAAGAGCCCGAGAGCTAATTCAACTCCTTAGTGTGAATGATCCTTAGACTCAGAGGTCACGTGATCCCCATGAGGTGGTGGGGGTTTGCATCACATTGTCTAATTGTTTTACGTTTTGGTTTTTTTAGCTAGAATCTGGCTACATAAATCTGCACAAATCACTATTTTATATTATTTAAAATCCATTTTTGAATGCAGAAATGAATATCCTTCACTGCCACTATTTCTTTGTTTAAAATCCATCTTCAAATACATAAATGAATATATTTCACTGCCACTATTTTATGTTGTTTAAAATCCATTTTTGAATACAAAATGAATATCTTCGCTACGATCATAGTATTTGTATTTTTGGAGTTTATCGACCATTGCCAATGATGAATTTTGACTAGTGTCAAAAACTCCAAACTTTAAAGTTTGAACCCCTGGAGTTTGAACGATGATCACTTTTCCTTGACAGACTTCATTTTAACCATTGTTGTCAATATCATTTTAACGTTTTAGTTTTTACCCTTCTTTTTGGGTCTATTTTTCAATCAATTTTGTTTACAAATAATTGTCAATATCATTTTAACGTTTTAGTTTTTACCCTTCTTTCTGGGTCTATTTTCAATCAATTTTGTTTACAAATGGTTGGAAGTATAGTTGAATTTAGTTGAGTTTGAACGAAAATCGATTTTTCGTGGCAGACGTCATTTTAACCATCGTTGTAAATATCATTTTAACGTTTAGTTTTTAACCTTCTTTCTGGGTCTATTTTTCAATCAATTTTGTTTACAAATGGTTGGAACTATAATTGAATTTAGTTGAGTCTGTATCATTGGACTAACCCTTTGTTTCATGCTACCCTCGCCCTTATAAAAAGGAGGGTTAGAAAGAATGAATTCACATACACCTCGCCATGGATTTTTAGAAAGAATGAATTCACATACCTCAGCCATGGTAAATCACAAAGCATAAGAAAAAATGGATTCACTTGAATTTCATTTGTTTTAGCCCATCATCATAGAATGAGTGAGTTCAGTCTTTCTAAACTCCATCCTAAATCTTGGATGCTTAAAATTTATTTGCATTGATATCCCAAAATAAAACTTCCCAACAATTCCAACTAGATTTGCCTCTTTCCTCATACAAGCTTCCTCACTATAACTCCACGACACTGCAGGTGTCTTTTTTATTAGGTAAGATGCCCAATGGTTCATTAAAACTTAAACCATTGGTGTTATAGATGTAATTGGACTTGAAAATTCATCACAAAAACTAAGACAACATGCCTCAACAGAGTAGGCTAACTCAGGAACAAACAAACCCCTTTTCAGGAAAAAAAATGGGCCTGAATCCAGCCAGATTTCTAGGGGTAGTCTGAATTTCGCATGGATCAAAGTTTAATGCATTTCAGAACCTTTCCTCAAGACCTTTACCTAGGGGTTTTGCCCCATTTTAAACCAACCCAAATGCCCATAAAATTGATCAAGGTTCTGGATTGGCCAGAAATTAAAAATGGGACTGACTAAAGATCTGTCGGAAAAGTAACTCGAGAAGAAATATTGCTCCCGAGTTAGCCCACTCCCACCTTAACTACTACAATAAAACTTATCACAAATATTTGATATAAAACTTATCACAAATATTTGATATGAATCGTACAAATCACCAACTCTTCCTTCTCCAACTATAGCTTTAGATAAGATGCCCCACAATAATTTTATTATTAATTTTTTAATTTTTCGTTTCAAATAACATAAATTCCAAACAACTAAAAATGGCTAAGTAATTTCAATATTAGAAGCTACACATACTTGAAAAAAGGCTAAGTAATTTTAATATATATATTTTTATTTTCATTCCAAATAACATAAATGCTAAACAACTAAAGAGTATACCTATTGGAGATGGGCACAATTGATCACTTTTTAATTTAAAATTCTAATCTGATGGTTAACAATTGAAAATGATGGAATATTCTTAGCTGTCCTCCCAAATCAATGAATGTGATGTACTCTTCATAACTTCCTTGTATTTTTTAATGCATCAGTTAACCTGTTTACTTTTTAACATTTTCCTAATCATATTAAGAAATTACTGTACTACCATATCATTAACTTTTGGATTTCCTCAGCTCTATGTGCGTTTCAATTGTCCATGCATTTCAATTCACTAGCATTTCAATTCACCCGAGTGTTGTCCGTCCAAATAAGTTTCGGTGTTCACCAGCAGCAACACCAGCCACTTTGTCGCTGTGTTAGTATAGATTATATTGGTTGGAAGGCATAGTCTAAACATTCTAAAATGTTTATGGTTTTTTTGACAATTAAAAATTGAAAAAGATTATATTAGTTAGAAGACATAGTCTGTAAGTTAAAAAAAAATCGATTAGACAATTAAAAATTGAAAAAGATTATATTGGTTGGAAGACATAGTTTAAAAGTTTGATTTTTAGACAATTATTATCCAAAAACTGAAAGTTTGATTTATAAAACATTATCACCTAAAAACTATCAATGATCAATGGATGGAATGGTTAGTGAAATCACAATTTTTAAGCAGTATTCAAATTATGTTTTTAATACATAAATCAATTCAACTCTTTTCAAAAAGAGTCATGACAACGACCCTTTCCAAAAAGAGTCTTGACAACAAGAGAATATATAATTTTGGTTTGCCATTGAAATCTGCATTTCCTAATATCTTCATTGAAATCTGCAATTCCTAACATCTTTCTAATCTGCATTTCCTACTATCTTTCTAATGAAACATAGAGACACCAAAAGAATATATAATGTTAATCAATCATTGAAATTTTCAATTACAACAAAATTTCTAGTTAGAGTAGATAGATTTAGATTTCAGATGAAATTTGTTAAAAAAGAAAAAAACAAACATAGAATCTTTAGTCTACGTCTTTTATGATTATCATCGTAAACTCTTGCGAGCGCACACAGAAACAACACAATTCTCATAAATTAAGCATTTATGTCCCGAAAAAGAAACATAAAGTGTTCAATTAATTAGCAAAACCATAATATTGCCTCCATTTATACATCTATTTCACACCAATTATAATACATGAGTTTTAAAAAAGGATCTTCACCTGCAAGCCAAAATATTTTATATGAACCATCTTAGAAATTACTATTTTCGGAATGAATGGACACTGTCCAAGCAGAGCTTTGGCATTTACTCCCATGCGCAACACTCATTGATATTTTGTCAAAAACCATCACTATCAAGATAATTTATTTATTTAATTCAAAGGTTTGAACAATATCTAAAACCTACAAAATGATACTATGATGTTCCTCTCGTAGATCGATATTTCATATAATAGCAATGGCAGGTCCACTATTACTAAAATGTGAAACGAGGGCTTTGAGAACATCTTCACTTTGTCTGCTGAAAACTCTGATGCATTTGTCCCTCGCCTGGTATGATCCATGTCGTTGGATAAATGCTTGACATTCATCCCCTATCCAACGCTTGAATTCTTTGCTCTGTTGCCCTAGTAACTGCCCGGCTACGATGAGCAAAGTAAGAATATCCCTAGGCTCAGTGCTCTGAATGGCCTCTATTATTTCCCTTACCGAAGGAACGTGGTTCTCCAACATTGCGAGCAAGAACTCGTTCGACTAGATTCCATGAAGATATGCAGACATGTATGGCGCACAAATCCAGTTCTTCTCTTCTTCCGTTTTCAATTTGGGAGAGCTCCTGATAATATCTTTTGTCTTCACAAAAAGACTTGCAAATTCTGTGGATCCAGGAAGATCGACAAACATGAATGGTTAATGACGAACTTCAACAACGAAAGACCGTTAAAATCCTGGTCTTGCTGAATGAGTCTAGCTCCACTGAATGAGTTCCTACTTATAATATCCTGAATACGATTAAGATCAATGGATGGAACAAATATCGAGCATCGCTTTATTTGACCGTTACAAATATATAAATATATGAACAAAGGTTGTTTAACTGTTTTAAGAAATGTATATTTTTTATTTATTTTTGCTGGAATTAGACATAAATTTACATGAAATCATTATTTTTTGTTGTTTAAAACTCATTTATGAATGCAGAAATAGATTTGATGAAAAACTTTAGGGAACTTGGATATACAAAAATAATCACTCATATCTAAGGATCTAACAATTTCTTGTCAGATTTCAGGCAAATATCCCCAGAAAAAATCGTTGGAGAATAGTTAGTTCGTAGAACGTTTAGACTACAGCGATATGAACTTTGATGACCAATGAAATGTCAGAAGGAAACTTTGCAGGCAAGAATTCAGAGCTATAGTTTGATAACATAGCCACATACGTGTTGTGATGCAGGAGCATCACTCCAACTCATTAGCGTGTCAACGACCAACTCAGCAACACACTAGGAGGGAGCGGATCCGAAAGAGAGAAGCACCAACTTTCTCAATTTTGAGTTCAAATCTCAAAATTAATGAAATTTAATGTAGTTAAAGTTTGAAAAAACACTTAAGGAAAGCTGAGCCACTGTTTTTGTACAGGACGAGTGCAAAGTAGCCTTTAATAAGTTGTAGTTGTACAAATATCGAGCATCAACTCATATCTAGAATGTAATTACCCATTTAATGTAATAAACTTAGTGGTAGAGTGCTTTAATTGCGAAATGAAAAGCACTAGAATAAAATGGAGGAAGGCTCGAGAAACACTTCATGTATAAATCAATGTAATATATGCCTAGTTCATAGTTAGTGAAAAATCGTTCAGGAGAATAGAAGAGGAGAGGAAAGAGAAAGAGTTGAGACTCAGTGGCAATGCATTCTTGTACACACTGTAAAGAACATTCAGTATTAATACAAAGAACAAATTTCTCTGTATGAGTTTTTGTGTGTTTTTATGTGTTTTCTGAATGCACTTGAATGGTTACGATGTATGTTTATAAATGTTGGTAGTGCATGCATGTTCCCTTTGCAGGGATAGATAGAATCCCCCGTCTCTGTGTTTTACTAAGTGTTTCTGGACTCTCACGGTTGTGAAAAGAGTGCACTTTACAGTGGTTAAAAAACTCTAAAAATCCAACGCAAGGAGTGTGTAAGAACTCGTTTAGGATTTCTGTTAGGAGCATGCCAGATGGACACACCAAAATCACTCTCAAGCTCTCAGAAGGAATAGTGCAAGGAGTGCACATCAAAGTTTTTGAACACTCTGAGAGTCAGCGTAAGGAGTGTGCAGGGGAGCCTTTAAGGTTCAAGATTCAAAGAGAATTGAGTGCAAGGAGTGCATGAATCCAACACACTATTTGAAGTGTTGGTAAATCTTTGGAGGAAGAGCGCAAATTGTCAGTGGGGAACAAGAAATCATTTGATGGAAAAAAGGGTCGAAACCCCTTTGAGGTTCAAAACAATTACAAGCTTATGAGGAATAGTGCAAGTGTGCACATAGCCTACGCAAGGTGTGCGGAGGCCTAACTATCTATAGGTTTGAAAACTCAGAAAATATAGTATGAATTTATGCAGAGATGAGTGTAAGGTGTGCACAGAGACAACACAACATAAAATCCATTTTTGCATCAAAAAAGGATTTTAAACAACATAAAATAGTGATTTTGTGCAGATTTATGTGGCCTGATTCCAACTAAAAAAACAATGACTTAAAGCAATTAGGCAATGTGATGCAAACCACCACCACCTCATGGAGCTCGCACCTCCGAGTCTAAGGATCATTCACACTAAAGCGCTGAATTAGCTCTCGGGCTCTTGTTTAACCTTCAAAACTCTCTACCATAGGCCTTTACTCTTTTCCTTGCGCGCAAATTCAAGTTTGTGAGGGTCTTGTCACTTCAACAAAGAAGTCCACGTGAACTTGGGCCAAAACCATAGGCTAAACCTTTAAATGGTGGGAACTTTAGCACTTTGGAGCTCTAGGCTTCGGAAGTTCCAACAACACCACCCTACGATCCTCCCGAACATTGAATTTACGAACCACCGAACGACGACGAGGATCAACGGTTCACAATATGTGTCAAGATCCACAACTCACATATATTTCGTGACTCCAAGAGTTTTACCTTCTCTAACACATAATTCCTCCGAATGCGCGAACTACAAATTAGCAGATTGGACAGTGGTCGTCCGCCCCAGATCAACGGTCATTGTTTACTCCGCGCTTCGAGCTTCGAGGCTTTCCACAACTCAATACCTCAGATCATCCCGAGTGTCGAACTGGGGAACTCACGAAGGGCGTGATCAATGGTACACCTATCTTCTTGAATGGACATTTGGGATATGCTTTGGACCTTTGGGAGTTCTCGACCCAAACATACTTACAACACCTCCATTTCCTTCGGAGTATCAAATCTCTGAAATCCAAGATCTGTTGGCACGTGGCTCCTTGCGTCGACAGTTAGGATTTGTTCCAGGCTTCGAAACTTCTGGAGTCTCACACACTCTTACAACTACACTTCGATTCTTCTAAATTGCCGAACTTTCGAACAATGTTAAATCTATGGACACATGTCCTCACAATTGGACGATCCAGATTTTTTCCGGTTCCCGAGACTTCGGGAAATTTGTCTTCTTTGAACCCAACACACAGAAACCTCCAAATATGCGAAGTCCGAAGGAATTCAGAGGCTGACGATCGCGCTACTTACCCAGATCCAACGATTGTTGGTCCTCATGCTCAGATCCGACGACTTGGGTCGATTCTCCCTTCGTGCACACTCCTCCTACCCAAGATTAAATCCAGTGGCCCAGATTTCCTTTCCAAACCATGTGATGGCTGGTGTCGCTCCTCCTCTACTATTGTTGCACCTTCCTTCCAAATGAAGGATTTCTTAGTATTTTTCAAAGGCTTGACCTTTTATTCTAACTCTGCAAGATAGATTGCTTGGTCTCTTTCTGCGTTGCCTCTCCCGAGCTTCGATACTTGAAATACTTCGGCCTCTGTCGCACTTCTTGCGCTTACCCTTTCAAGCTTGACTATGATCCATTTTCTGTTGTTTAAAATCCATTTTTTAATTTTAAATCCATTTTTCAATACATAAACGAATATCTTTCAATGCCACTATTTTTTGTTGTTTAAAATCCATTTTTCAATACAAAAATGAATATCTTTCAATGCCACTATTTTTTGTTGTTTAAAATCCATTTTTTAATTAAAATGATAATATTTGTATTTTTGAAATTTATCAACCATTACAACTAATTTTGGCAAGTTTCAAAAACTTCAAACTTTAAAGTTTGAACCCCTGGAGTTTGAACGACGATCACTGTAAATATCATTTTAACGTTTTAGTTTTTAGCCTTCTTTATGTGTTTATTTTTTAATCAATTTTGTTTACAAATGGTTGGAACTATAGTTAAATTTAGTTAGTTGGAACTATAGTTGAATTTAGTTGAGTCTATATAATTTAAATGTTTTGAGGTTTTCATGATGTTGAATTCAATAACACATTCAAAAATTTAATTTAAACAAAAAAAATAATTACATGTTAGAACAAATCTTCCCAAAAAAAATGTTCTGAGGTTTTCCGTGAAGTTGAATTCAATAACACATTTAAAAGTTAAATTTAAACAATAAAAAATAATTATATGTTGAACAAATCTGGTAAACAAATCTTCCAGGAACTTAAATCCAATAACACATTCAAAAATTTAATTTAAACAATAAAAAAATAAAAAATAATTATAAGTTAAACAAATCTTTCACGAAGATGAATCCAATAACACATTCAAAAATTTAATTTAAACAATAAAAAAAATAACACATTTCAAAAATTTAATTTAAACAATAAAAAAAATAACACATTTCAAAAATTTAATTTAAACAATAAAAAATAATTATATGTTAGAACAAATCTAGTAAACAAATCTCAAATCTGTTTCACGCTGAATCATCGGACTAACCCTCTGTTTCACGCTACCCATGGAGTTTTAGAAAGAATGAATTCACATAGGTAAAGCACAAAGCATAAGAAAAAATGGATTCACTTGAATTTCATTTTATTAACCCATCATCAAGATCAGAAGGAAGAACATTAATCGAAGCTCAAAAGAAATGACGCACATGAGTCGTTCATTCTTACTTTGGGACAATCCAGGATCATTAGATCGAGGTGAAGTCAGAGGTTGGGAAGGATTAAATCTCAATCATTTGATCTAAAGTAGGAGCTTCAGATGATCTCGCTAGTCGTTAGATCAAGGAAGGACTTCAAATGAACTCACGGCCATCTGATCGAGTTTAGTGGAGGGAGAGTGTAAGCCACAATATCCCAGAGTCTCGGATTAAAAGAATTCATGCAGATCGTTGATTTAAGATCTCCTCGGGAGCAACATGAGTTGTTGGATCAGGTGGTCAACTCCAACACTAACCACTCCGGCGAAAAGGAGTCTAAAATAGGTAATTTTACCCGAAGGTCGAAGCCTCGAAGTCACAAACTTTTGTCAAGCGTTGATCTGGAGTGAAAATATTGGAACCGTCAGATCACGCTAAACGAAAGAAGGTGGTCAACTCAGGTGTTGACCACTGCGGTGAAAAGAAGTCTAGAATAGGTAATTTTACCCGAAGGTAGAAGCCCCAAAGTTACGAACTCAGGTCAACTCTGACGCTGACCACTTCGACGAAAAGGAGTCTAAAATAGGTAAGTTTACCCGAAGTGATGAACTCTTATCGACCATCAGATCAGAGGAAGAATAGGAAATCTCGTCAACCGTTGATCTATTCAAATCGCGCTAAGGAAGAATGTGATCAACTCCGGCCTTGATCTACTCCGGCGATAAACAACTCATATAAACCAAGAACTCCTGAACCTCAAAGTTTCGAAATAAACAAGGGCCATAGGATGAAGAAAGTTGAAAATCTACGATGGTAGATCTATTCGGCACTTCGGCAATAATCGAAGGATGGTACAAAAGTGACAAAACTTTCGAAGCCATGAAGTAATACATGTGGAAAAAGACAAATATGACAAGTGGCCCAATCAAATGGTGACAAGTGTCAAGGTCGATGTGGCAAATAAGGACTGTAAAAGTCACAACTCAAGGTGACATGTGGCAGCCACTCAGCTAGTGCCATGTCAACAGTGACGTCAACAAGCTACGCCACTCTGGGAGTACATCCTTCGGGGATATCCAACTTCTCCCACCAGTGAAACTACCCGAAGCATCGAAGGCCGAAGTCACAAATAGTCGAATACTCGAAGAGCGGGGGCTCCTTTGTGCCTAAGTCTATGGTCCCAACTCCCAGACATATGAAGGTTATTAAGCAGGGAATGTTGATACCCCCTTCAGTGTAATTTGCTCCTGAAGAGTTGGAAGACTACAAAGGCCTGAGTCCCAAAACGTCGAAGTCTTGAAATGAACAAGAATCGTTCATCTCAAACATGCAAATAAAACATGACCAGCAATCTTGATAAGTGATTAAGCACTCGTTTGTCTTAGCGCTTAGTCACCGCCTATGGTCATATGGAATAGAGGTCCTGAAAGTGCATCTATGCGGATTTTAACATATAAAGGAAGATTTTTTTCCTTTGTCAGGAAGGAACTTTGAACCAGATAGGATCTGGATTCTATCCTGATTGATATTAAGTGATCAAATACATCAAATGCATTGGAAGGCTAATCAAAAAGTTCAAATATGATATGTTGGAGAACTCGAGACGCAACAAAAGCTTAAGAATAAAATAAAAAGTCATGGGATTGAATTAAAAGAAATCAATCCATACCTGTGATCAATTTATGAAAATCTCTCTTACTAAATTGAAAAGCTTTCATGTTAATACATGAATAATAATAGAGGGAGATATTAATTCTAAATTAGAAGACAAATGTTATTACTGTTAATTTAAATGAATAGGTGCAATGATCCAAACAGAGGGACACAATGCTTCAATGCTCACACTAGTTGGAAGACTATATAAACAAGAAAAAAATGGTGAAGAAGAAGTGTCTCTGTAGTCTAGATAAGAAGACCAAAAGCAGACACAGAGTCCAAAGAAGAAGAACTGATCATACTTATGCAGTGAGGGTGGAAAGGAGGAGCAAGGAAGGATTCATATCCTTTACTAAGTAAAGTGTTAATAAAAGGGAGTTGGTGCTTCCTAGGGTTGGTGCCCTAAAACAAGGGAGTTTGTGTTTCCTAGGGTTGGTGCCCCGAAGAAGGGGATTTGTGTCTCCTAGAGTTGGTGCTCTAAAAATGATTATTGTCCTTCACTATCTCAGATTATTCTTTATAAAACCTTGTAATTCTTGTTAATTATATTTATATAATTGATTTTAAATACAAGTCCATTGTTGATCTTTGTGATGATTAATAAAGTATCAAAGTAATTGCTAATTGTTTAAAAAGAGATAATATTGATTCAAGCCCCCTCTTCGTATTTCCAACAGTAGATTGGTGATTGGTAACATATCACATTCATTTCTACTGTCATTGACTGAGCATGGGTGGAGGATGACTTTGGGTCAAAATATTAATTATTAACTAATTTCCTATGGTAGGTCGAATTCTTAAATTTCCTTAGTCTTATTTGTTTCTTGCTAAGTGTACATTACATCCTTCAATATATACGCTAAAGATTCTTAAAATCCCATGCATGTGGGATAAGGAGAAAATCAAAATTTAATCAAGGGCCTAGATTGCCCCACAAATTTAATCGACAGTTGTTGAGTTGTGTCATTCTGGAGGCCATAACTTGAGATTTGGGAGTCATAATTGCATAGCATTTACCTCGTTGGAAAGGTATTCCGATGAGGAAGACAATAGGATAGTTATTAAGAGCTGAAATTGGCAAAAAAATTCTCAAAAAAAAAATAAAAGTCAATAATATTTTCATGCTATGTTGATAAATCGACTTGACCCCTCAACTTCACGAGCTCATATCTTGAGATCCAGGAATGAAAATCGCACTCGGGAGGACTTTTTGGAAAGATACGATGATGAAGATCACATATAAATTGGTTTCCAAGGATAAAAATTTGAATACCCTATCCATAAACTTAAAACATAGTCCCCTTTTTAAAAGGGAAATTAATTAAATTTTTGTAAATAAAAGTTTTTTTAAAAAACTTTTATTAAAGAGAGAAAATGACCCATTTCAAGATATGAATATAAATGATACAAATTCATTAATGGGGATTTAATGAGGCATTAATTAAAGTGAATATTTCAAGAAGAAAAATGTATGAGAAATTCAAGAAGAGAAATTTGTAACTTCTTTAAGGAGCCACATTATGATCGTTTTAATGATATTTTTTACCAATTATATGAAAATCATTCACAATGCTATTAATAAAATGATTACTTGTTTTCAATTTTGTATTAGACTTTATGTCTAMAAATTTCCTAACAACAATGAAGTTGTTAGATTTTAACATGTAGATAGAAATAATTGGTATTTTACAACATTGGTTTTTATTCCAAATATTGTTTATTAATTTTGTATTACTAATAACATACAATTCATTCAATTATCTTATTACCTTGAAGGGACATGAAAGAACTTTCATCCACCTGAATACTTTTAGGATTTCATTGGTGAATGCTACTCACTTGAGGTAAAGTGGATCTGTAGTCTATCACTTTTCACCACTCTACGTGGCATCTCCGTAGGTGTTCTTGTAGCCCTTAAATCCCTTGTTGGTCAAAATTGGGAGTAGATTGGATATACTTGTGGTTGTTTGAATATTATTAA
>JZKD02S1773570.1:29190-43746 GCA_000966675.3 Picea glauca
CAATCGATTTATGAAAAGGAAATGTTGGATATTTTGCATGCAGTGGATATATGGAACCCTTATTTATTAGGACAATGCTTCCAAATTAAGATGGATCATCAAAGCCTCAAGTACTTCCTAGCACAATGAATTTCATCCCCAGAGCAGCTAAAATGGGTGACCAAGCTATTTGGATATGATTATGAGATTGATTATAAGAAGGGCAAAGAAAATGTGGTGGTTGATGCTCTTTCCAAGAAATATGAAGATGAAGGATCCCTCTTTTCTCTATTTCCCCTCTTATTCATTGTCGTCGAATGGATTTAGGATGTTTGAAAGGAATGATTCCAAGCATAATCCAAAAACCTCAACAGGATCCCCAAGCTGCTCCAGGGTACTCTTGGCATAATGACGAGTTTATCTATAAGGGTTGCTTGTACTTAAGAAAACAATCAACACTTAAATCTAAGGTTCTCTTTGATTTTCATGCTTCACCTACCGCACGCCATTCAGGTTTTAAAAAAAATTATGAATGGGTCAAACAATCTTTCTTCTAGGATGGTATGAAATAGAACATTTTCACCTTTATTGATAAATGTGATGCCTATCAATGCAATAAGGGAGCAACTGTCGAACCTCCTGGTACACTCCAACCACTTTCGCTTCCACCTACTATTTGAACAGATATTTCTATGGATTTCATTGTTGCCTTACCCAAATCAGGCAATAAGTCATTCATCATGGTGGTAGTGGATCATTTTTCTAAATATGCTCATTGATGTGCTCTTCAACACCCATTCACAATATCCACAATCGCTAAAATGTTTATGGATAATATCTTCAAACTCCATGGAATGTCTCATTATATTGTTTTTTACGGTGATCCCACTTTTACCAACAAATTCTGGAAATAATTATTCATGTTCCAGGGAACTCAATTGCATCTCATCACAGGCTATCATCCCCAGAATGATGACCAAATGGAAGCGGTGAACAAGTGTTTGGAAAAATATTTGAGGTATTTTTCATCTGACATAAAACATCAATGGGTTCAGTGGTTACCCCTAGTTGAATGGTGGTACAACACCTCTTACCATATTTCCACTTGCATGACTCCTTTTGAAGCAATTTATAGACATAAGCCACCATCAGTTCTCCCATACATATTGGGTGTCTCCAAGATTCAAGAGGTTGACCACAATCTTACCACCTGCATAACCATTCTCCATACTCTAAAGAAAATTTTCTAATGGATCAAAATCGCATGAAGAAACAGGAAGATCAGGGTCATTATGAATGTCAATTTGTTGAAGGGGATCAGGTGTTTCTCCATCTCCAACCATACAAGCAGGATTCCCTCAAAGCCCAGTACTATCAGAAACTTGCACCAAAATTTTATGGTCCTTATACTGTTATCAAACATGTAGGGCAAGTGGCCTATCAGTTAGCTTTCCTAGTCACTCCAAGTTACATCATGTTTTTCAAGTCTCATGCCTGAAGAAAGTGATTAGCACCAAATGACACACCCAAACCAACCTGTTGGAGTTGGATGAAGAAGGTTTTATTTGGCTACAGCCACAAGTCGTCTTGGACCAGCGACAATGTTGCCTCCGTCAATGCACCATCAAGGAAGTTTTGGTTCACTAGAAGTATACTCCACTAGAATATGCCACTTGGGAACTAGATACTATTCTGAAGCAGTTTCCTCATCTTAATCCTTGAGGACAATGCTCTTTTTCAAAAGGGAGGGCATGTTAGGACCCTATTGGAAGGCCTCTTAGGCCTTTGTAATAGTCATCATACTTTAATACATAACTAAATATAAGAATACATAAGGATAAATATGTAAGTAAGTGCAATAATATAACATAAAGGATCTTCAGGAATGATTAGTTGGAATGGGTACAACCACTCCAACCATATCTCATATGTATTTATACTCATGAATAAGGAACAAATGGTGGATTGGTTTACCTTCCCAATTATTCTCGTCTTTCGTGAGTATGTGTGTGTTGTGTGTATAATGTAACCCCTCTATGAATGTCATTGTTAGCGACATTTCCTCCTTCATATGGCTGGCTGACAGCAGCACTAGATGGGGGTGGTCTGAATCTGATGGAGATATAAGAGGATCGATCGTTGCTTGTGGAAAATATGTAGAGATAAGAAGAAATGCTTGTGAATGCTGATTGAAGATGCTTGTTGAATGCATTGAATATTTCTTCTTGAATTTCCATTGCTTGCGGTAATGTTCGAACCTACAAAAGAAAAGAGAAATGAAGAATTCGCATATTAAAAATGCTCATGAAATAATTGATGTTGCATTGACTGCTCATGGATGTCGCCCGATACTTGATGATTGATCATGGATGATGTTGATAGACTATTGAAGCTAAAGAGGATTATAAATTGTCGTTGTAAGAGATACTAGCATAGTCGCTAACTCACGGCTAGTGAACACCGAAAGGCTTACAGCTGAGGAAATTTGAGGTAGAGGAAACGCGGACAGTTGATTAAATCTGTGATAGCATGGAAACGTGGCTTCTCTAATACGTGTAATTTCCAATAATGAAGTTGAAGGAGTGCCTGCTAAATGTGGTAATCTCAAAGGTTAATTATTTAAATGTGGCAATCATATGATGTTACAGTAATTTCTTAATATGATTAGGTAAATGTTAAAATGTAAACAGGTTAACTGATGCATTCATAAATGCAAGGAAGTTATCAACAATAAATCTGACTCGTTGATTTTGGAGGATGACTAAGAATATACATGCACCTTCAATGTTTAGCCATCAGATTATAATTTAAGATTAAAATATCATTAATTGTGCCCATCTCCAATAGGTATACGCCTTTCGATGTAATGAACAAAATATGAGAATATAAGTCGATCTGTCCCAACGAAAAATCTACTTGGTAGGGATGAATTACCTTCCTATTGAAGCTAAAGAGGATTATAAATTACATACGAATGTTGAATGAATATGCATTTCATAGTGATCACGACTCAACTAGGAAAATGGAAATAATTCTTAACTACGACATCAATGCATTATACTCCTTATTTGACAGTTGCTGCAAGTTATATCCAACTCAACCAGTGTACAAAGAATGTTTACATGACAATACATTGAAATTTGAGTTACAAATCAATTACCCAGAACACATCAATGAAGGCATGGTTACCTTTGAAGAGAAGATAGGAAGTGGAGAAATTCTTGTGGAGAAAATGCAGACATGCAGACTCTGTGATGGGTCTCCCGTGGTGGCTTGGTGAAATGAATGATCGACTGAATTATCTGAGTCGAAGGATTATTGGTGTATTCCATGTCGAGTGAGAAGATGATCGACTGAGTGCCATCATTGTCGAGGAAGCTGACTAACATTCAAAACAAAGGTTCAAATGATCGTGTGAATAATTTTTGTGATGATGACATGCACAAGTGTTTTTGTGCAAGATTGTTTTAAGGATGACGATAATCTGTTGAACCCTTATCATAATGATGTGAGACACAAGATAGCACGCAATAGTTACGGTTCATCTTGCAGTATCCATGGTTCATCTGACTAAAAGAAGAAGAATCAAAAGTCAAACATGGTTTCCAAAACCAACCATCGATGTTTGTCATATTTTACTGCAGCATGTGACATGTAGATAATTAAGTCTTGTAAAAAAAGGAATATATTATGTGAAGGCCAAGATAGTCTAGTCATGCTAGAGTCGAGTCTATAATCTATAAGTCGAATCAAGTCTATAAAGTTGAAAAAAATAATGGAATATTGTCAATTTCTTGAGGTAAATGAAAGGAGGGGGTTAAATGTCCATCTTCTTCTTTGAAGGAAGGAAATCCTCTCCAGTCATGTAATGTAAGTCGAATTTTTCGTCGATGATTTCAGCCTCTCACCAACATCAGTTGACACATAATCAACAGCAGGAAGTCAATTCTAGGAAAAACTTCTTGTAGAGTCTTAGATTTGTTCAATATAAAAATGCAAGACTCTAGAGAATTGAAGCAGTAGATGATGAGCAACAACTAAGCACTTGAATAAAAGATTGAGCATTAACAGAGGAAAATT
This sequence comes from Picea glauca, assembly GCA_000966675.3. Taxonomy (NCBI): domain Eukaryota; kingdom Viridiplantae; phylum Streptophyta; class Pinopsida; order Pinales; family Pinaceae; genus Picea; species Picea glauca. The sequence continues at coordinate 33,250 of JZKD02S1773570.1, forward strand.
TTGCAGCGGAAAAGTGAGAAGAACACTTATGATGAGCAGTGGTCGAAGGAATTCAAGGGAGACATTTTACACACACACAAAGGGCTTAAAGAAAAGATGATGACGAGAACATCGAATTGATTGATCCCCTGAGTATAAGAGATGTGGAATATTTTTTGGGTTGTGACAACAAAAGAATGGTATGAGTGTCAAATGGCACAGACCCTCATCAATCCCCTATAATGAATCTTCCAAAAGAAACATCCTAACAGAGCGCATGAGCAGTCAAGGTTTGAATTGATCAACTCACTTGGAAATAATAGTAGTCGAGGTAGCTCTTGATGAGGAACTCAGAACATGGAGATCGAGGAGATGGGACCTGTAATATATAGTCAATCAGATACAATATAGACTAATTACAGTAAACCTTGTATATGTCTATCACCCTATCTAGTTGGTGGTTGTTGCAGCTGAGTTACCTATGCAAATTGGTATGCATGGGTGGTACACAATAAGGATACTTTTGTAGCAACAAAGACTCAGAACATTGGTGCACACTTGCTCAGGACAAGCAAGGATTTGAGTGTGGGGAAGATGTTGGGAGGCCTCTTAGGCCTTGTAATAGTCATCATACTTTATACATAGTAAATATAGGAATATGTAAGGATAAATACATAACTAAGTGACATAATGTAACATAAAGGATCTTAAGGAATGATTAGTTGGAGCGGGTACAACCGCTCCAACCATCTCTCATATGTATTTATACTCATGAATAAGGAACAAACGGTGGATTGGTTTACCTTAGAAATTACTCTTGTCTTTCATGAGTATATTAGTTAGTATATTGGTTTACCTTCCCAATTACATATATAGAATAATGTATTTTCCATGTAATAAAGGCAGACATTAGTTAATAAGTACTAAATACATTTGTCATGTAATAAAGGCCAACATTAGTTAGTAAGTCCTATTTAATAATTGTGAACAAGTCATTGTAATAAGACTTAATAGAAGCTTTTGATTCTAGAAATATCTTCCTCGAGAATGTTCTTTAGAAGATATAATCAATATAAATAAGAGTAGGAGGCATCCGAAATATTTTCTTGAGAATTATTGCAATAGAGCTCTACTTTCTTGGAGGTTTCTNCAATCGATTTATGAAAAGGAAATGTTGGATATTTTGCATGCAGTGGATATATGGAACCCTTATTTATTAGGACAATGCTTCCAAATTAAGATGGATCATCAAAGCCTCAAGTACTTCCTAGCACAATGAATTTCATCCCCAGAGCAGCTAAAATGGGTGACCAAGCTATTTGGATATGATTATGAGATTGATTATAAGAAGGGCAAAGAAAATGTGGTGGTTGATGCTCTTTCCAAGAAATATGAAGATGAAGGATCCCTCTTTTCTCTATTTCCCCTCTTATTCATTGTCGTCGAATGGATTTAGGATGTTTGAAAGGAATGATTCCAAGCATAATCCAAAAACCTCAACAGGATCCCCAAGCTGCTCCAGGGTACTCTTGGCATAATGACGAGTTTATCTATAAGGGTTGCTTGTACTTAAGAAAACAATCAACACTTAAATCTAAGGTTCTCTTTGATTTTCATGCTTCACCTACCGCACGCCATTCAGGTTTTAAAAAAAATTATGAATGGGTCAAACAATCTTTCTTCTAGGATGGTATGAAATAGAACATTTTCACCTTTATTGATAAATGTGATGCCTATCAATGCAATAAGGGAGCAACTGTCGAACCTCCTGGTACACTCCAACCACTTTCGCTTCCACCTACTATTTGAACAGATATTTCTATGGATTTCATTGTTGCCTTACCCAAATCAGGCAATAAGTCATTCATCATGGTGGTAGTGGATCATTTTTCTAAATATGCTCATTGATGTGCTCTTCAACACCCATTCACAATATCCACAATCGCTAAAATGTTTATGGATAATATCTTCAAACTCCATGGAATGTCTCATTATATTGTTTTTTACGGTGATCCCACTTTTACCAACAAATTCTGGAAATAATTATTCATGTTCCAGGGAACTCAATTGCATCTCATCACAGGCTATCATCCCCAGAATGATGACCAAATGGAAGCGGTGAACAAGTGTTTGGAAAAATATTTGAGGTATTTTTCATCTGACATAAAACATCAATGGGTTCAGTGGTTACCCCTAGTTGAATGGTGGTACAACACCTCTTACCATATTTCCACTTGCATGACTCCTTTTGAAGCAATTTATAGACATAAGCCACCATCAGTTCTCCCATACATATTGGGTGTCTCCAAGATTCAAGAGGTTGACCACAATCTTACCACCTGCATAACCATTCTCCATACTCTAAAGAAAATTTTCTAATGGATCAAAATCGCATGAAGAAACAGGAAGATCAGGGTCATTATGAATGTCAATTTGTTGAAGGGGATCAGGTGTTTCTCCATCTCCAACCATACAAGCAGGATTCCCTCAAAGCCCAGTACTATCAGAAACTTGCACCAAAATTTTATGGTCCTTATACTGTTATCAAACATGTAGGGCAAGTGGCCTATCAGTTAGCTTTCCTAGTCACTCCAAGTTACATCATGTTTTTCAAGTCTCATGCCTGAAGAAAGTGATTAGCACCAAATGACACACCCAAACCAACCTGTTGGAGTTGGATGAAGAAGGTTTTATTTGGCTACAGCCACAAGTCGTCTTGGACCAGCGACAATGTTGCCTCCGTCAATGCACCATCAAGGAAGTTTTGGTTCACTAGAAGTATACTCCACTAGAATATGCCACTTGGGAACTAGATACTATTCTGAAGCAGTTTCCTCATCTTAATCCTTGAGGACAATGCTCTTTTTCAAAAGGGAGGGCATGTTAGGACCCTATTGGAAGGCCTCTTAGGCCTTTGTAATAGTCATCATACTTTAATACATAACTAAATATAAGAATACATAAGGATAAATATGTAAGTAAGTGCAATAATATAACATAAAGGATCTTCAGGAATGATTAGTTGGAATGGGTACAACCACTCCAACCATATCTCATATGTATTTATACTCATGAATAAGGAACAAATGGTGGATTGGTTTACCTTCCCAATTATTCTCGTCTTTCGTGAGTATGTGTGTGTTGTGTGTATAATGTAACCCCTCTATGAATGTCATTGTTAGCGACATTTCCTCCTTCATATGGCTGGCTGACAGCAGCACTAGATGGGGGTGGTCTGAATCTGATGGAGATATAAGAGGATCGATCGTTGCTTGTGGAAAATATGTAGAGATAAGAAGAAATGCTTGTGAATGCTGATTGAAGATGCTTGTTGAATGCATTGAATATTTCTTCTTGAATTTCCATTGCTTGCGGTAATGTTCGAACCTACAAAAGAAAAGAGAAATGAAGAATTCGCATATTAAAAATGCTCATGAAATAATTGATGTTGCATTGACTGCTCATGGATGTCGCCCGATACTTGATGATTGATCATGGATGATGTTGATAGACTATTGAAGCTAAAGAGGATTATAAATTGTCGTTGTAAGAGATACTAGCATAGTCGCTAACTCAGGGCTAGTGAACGCTGAAAGGCTTACAGCTGAGCAAATTTGAGTAGAGGAAACGGGGACAGTTGATTAAATCTGTGATAGCATGGAAACGTGGCTTCTCTAATACGTGTAATTTCCAATAATGAAGTTGAAGGAGTGCCTGCTAAATGTGGTAATATCAAAGGTTAATTATTTAAACGTGGCAATCATATGATGTTACAGTAATTTCTTAATATGATTAGGTAAATGTTAAAAAGTAAACAGGTTAACTGATGCATTCATAAATGCAAGGAAGTTATCAACAATAAATCTGACTCATTGATTTTGGAGGACGACTAAGAATATACCTGCACCTTCAATGTGTAGCCATCAAATTATAATTTAAGATTAAAAGATCATTAATTGTGCCCATCTCCAATAGGTATACGCCTTTCGGCGTAATGAACAAAATATGAGAATATAAGTCGATCTGTCCCAATGAAAAATCTACTTGGTAGGGATGAATTACCTTCCTATTGAAGCTAAAGAGGATTATAAATTACATACGAATGTTGAACGAATATGCATTTCATAGTGATCACGACTCAACTAGGAAAATGGAAATAATTCTTAACTACGACATCAATGCATTATACTCCCTATTTGACAGTTGCTGCCAGTTATATCCTACTCAACCAGTGTACAAAGAATGTTTACATGACAAGACATTGAAATTCGAGTTACAAATCAATTACCCAGAACACATCAATGAAGGCATGGTTACCTTCGAAGAGAAGATAGGAAGTGGAGAAATTCTTGTGGAGAAAATGCAGACATGCAGACTCTGTGATGGGTCTCCCGTGGTGGCTTGGTGAAATGAATGATCGACTGAATTATCTGGGTCGAAGGATTATCTGGGTCGAAGGATTATTGTTCGAGTGAGAAGATGAATGACTGAGTGCCATCATTGTCGAGGAAGCCGACTAACTTTCAAAACAAAGGTTGAAATGATCGTGTGAATAATTTCTGTGATGATGACATGCACAAGTGTTTTTGTGCAAGATTGTTTTAAGGATGACGATAATCTGTTGAACCCTTATCATAATGATGTGAGACACAAGATAGCACGCAATAGTTACGGTTCATCTTGCAGTATCCATGGTTCATCTGACTAAAAGAAGAAGAATCAAAAGTCAAACATGGTTTCCAAAACCAACCATCGATGTTTGTCATATTTTACTGCAGCATGTGACATGTAGATAATTAAGTCTTGTAAAAAAAGGAATATATTATGTGAAGGCCAAGATAGTCTAGTCATGCTAGAGTCGAGTCTATAATCTATAAGTCGAATCAAGTCTATAAAGTTGAAAAAAATAATGGAATATTGTCAATTTCTTGAGGTAAATGAAAGGAGGGGGTTAAATGTCCATCTTCTTCTTTGAAGGAAGGAAATCCTCTCCAGTCATGTAATGTAAGTCGAATTTTTCGTCGATGATTTCAGCCTCTCACCAACATCAGTTGACACATAATCAACAGCAGGAAGTCAATTCTAGGAAAAACTTCTTGTAGAGTCTTAGATTTGTTCAATATAAAAATGCAAGACTCTAGAGAATTGAAGCAGTAGATGATGAGCAACAACTAAGCACTTGAATAAAAGATTGAGCATTAACAGAGGAAAATTTTGCAGCGGAAAAGTGAGAAGAACACTTATGATGAGCAGTGGTCGAAGGAATTCAAGGGAGACATTTTACACACACACAAAGGGCTTAAAGAAAAGATGATGACGAGAACATCGAATTGATTGATCCCCTGAGTATAAGAGATGTGGAATATTTTTTGGGTTGTGACAACAAAAGAATGGTATGAGTGTCAAATGGCACAGACCCTCATCAATCCCCTATAATGAATCTTCCAAAAGAAACATCCTAACAGAGCGCATGAGCAGTCAAGGTTTGAATTGATCAACTCACTTGGAAATAATAGTAGTCGAGGTAGCTCTTGATGAGGAACTCAGAACATGGAGATCGAGGAGATGGGACCTGTAATATATAGTCAATCAGATACAATATAGACTAATTACAGTAAACCTTGTATATGTCTATCACCCTATCTAGTTGGTGGTTGTTGCAGCTGAGTTACCTATGCAAATTGGTATGCATGGGTGGTACACAATAAGGATACTTTTGTAGCAACAAAGACTCAGAACATTGGTGCACACTTGCTCAGGACAAGCAAGGATTTGAGTGTGGGGAAGATGTTGGGAGGCCTCTTAGGCCTTGTAATAGTCATCATACTTTATACATAGTAAATATAGGAATATGTAAGGATAAATACATAACTAAGTGACATAATGTAACATAAAGGATCTTAAGGAATGATTAGTTGGAGCGGGTACAACCGCTCCAACCATCTCTCATATGTATTTATACTCATGAATAAGGAACAAACGGTGGATTGGTTTACCTTAGAAATTACTCTTGTCTTTCATGAGTATATTAGTTAGTATATTGGTTTACCTTCCCAATTACATATATAGAATAATGTATTTTCCATGTAATAAAGGCAGACATTAGTTAATAAGTACTAAATACATTTGTCATGTAATAAAGGCCAACATTAGTTAGTAAGTCCTATTTAATAATTGTGAACAAGTCATTGTAATAAGACTTAATAGAAGCTTTTGATTCTAGAAATATCTTCCTCGAGAATGTTCTTTAGAAGATATAATCAATATAAATAAGAGTAGGAGGCATCCGAAATATTTTCTTGAGAATTATTGCAATAGAGCTCTACTTTCTTGGAGGTTTCTATTGGTTGTGGAGTTTGATTATCTTCCTAATTCAGAGGTTTATTTACTCCATAATTGGGCCCCATTCCCTAACAGGTGGGTGTGGGGGGGATTTCCCCCCCACAACTATCGCCAGGGGGTCCAGGGAGGGCGGCGGGCGGCGACAATTTTTGTAGCCCCCCCCTGGTGGGGGATTCAGGGGAACTGCCCCCGAAGAAAAATTTTGGAAACAAATACCTTGTAAAATATTGTATTTTCGTAGTCAATTTGGACCTTTCATTATAAGGTCGCAAATATGATGGTAGAATTTATTTTAGGTTTTTTTCCCCTAGAAGGAAACCCTATATAATGAGGGAATCGATTTGTGGTTGTGTATTATCACGAATATTGTATTCTAAGAGAGGATACTGTGAGATAAAGAAGAGGAATTTACAGTGGGCGTGATGTAGATTGTATCACTTCATTTTGTTGGATAATAAAAAGAAAAGGCCTGGCAATTTCTCTGGTGGGCGTAACCCACACTAAGTGAACCACGTATATATGTGTCTCTATTGTATTGTGTATCTTTTGTGTTTTATTTCCGCATTTGTTTTATTTTATTGCTCTTTGATCCTATTTTTCTAACAACTGGTATCAGAACGAAAGGTAACTCGTGGGAAAAGAGGTTTCATGGTTCGAGTGGGAGAAATGGAGGAAGATGGAAAGTTTAGGATCGATAAATTTAACGGCCAAAACTACCATTTATGGAAGATGCAGATGGAAGATTATTTATATCAGAAGTGTTGGTTGTGAAGCTTGATTATCTTCCCGATTCAGAGGTCTTTTTTTTTTAGCCATGTTTATACCCCATGAAGACTTTACACCTCGAAATAATGTACAGTCCTCCACACAGGGGAGTGAAAAGGGGAGTTACCCCCTCTACGGGGTCCGGGGGCAAGCGGGCCCCCGAAGGAAAAATTGCCTTGTAAATGTATATTGTAATTTCATTGTAAATCTAGATCATTCATTATAAGGTCACAGATCTGACAGTAGAAGTTATGTTATTTTTTTCTTTCCCTAGAAGGCAACCCTCTTTTTATGAGGGAAATGTATTGCTACTATGCATCATTGAGAATATTGTATTTTGAGTGAGGAGATTGTGAGAGAAAGAAGAGGAAGTTGCAGTGGGTGTGATGTAGGTTGTATCCCTTCATTTGTTGGTTAATAATAAGGGAAGGACCTGGAAATTTCTCTAGTGGACATAGCCCACACTAGGTGAACCACGTATATTTGTGTCTTTGTTGTATTGTGTATCTTCTGTGTTTTATTTCCGCATTTGTTTTATTTTATTTCTATGTGATCATGTTTTTCTAACAAGAAGGATTTATTCTTACAATTGAGAGGAATAGAAAAGAAGTTGACAACCATAAAGGAAAAAGAATGGGAGGTTCTCGATAGAAAGGAACTGAGAACAATATGACTGAGTCTGGCAGCGTCATTGGCTTTCAATATTTCAAAAGAAAAGAAAACAAAGTAAATGATGGATGCATTGGATAAACTGTGTGAAAAATCCTCGACGTCCAATAAGGTATTTCTAATGAAGCAATTATTTAATATGAATATGTCATAAGGTGGGTTTGTTCCATATCATTTAAATGAATTTAATACGGTTACTAATCAGCTAAGTTTTGTAAAAGTGGACTTTGATGATGAGGTCAAGGCTCTTCTAATCTTGTGCTCATTGGTTGAAAGTTGGAATGACTTGGTCATGGCTGTAAGTAAATTTGTCTCTAGTTCAAACACTCTAAAATTTGATGATGTTGTTGGTGTTATACTTCGCGAGGAAATGTGACGAAAATGAACAGGTGAAACATCGTGTAATGCGTTAAACATGGAGAACAAGGGAAGAAAAAAGGATAGAGGAAAGGGCTCAGCGAACCGCGGGAATTATAGGAAGGGAAGATCCAAATACAGACTAGGAAAAATAGAATGTTGGAATTGTGGAAAGAAATGACATCTAAATAAATATTGCAGAACTCCAAAGAAACAAAGAGATGGACAGCAAGAGAAAAATCAGGAAGCAAATGTAATAGGTTATGTGTTACAAGATGCTTTGATTCTTTCTATAGATAATATTTATGAGGCTTGGGTAGTGAATTCAAAGGCTTCATTTCATGCCACACCCCATAGGAAACATTTTCTAGATTATGTTCAAGGTGATTTTGGACAGGTTCATTTGGGTGATGATGCACCATGCAAAATTGTTGGAATGGGAAAGGTTAAAATAAAGCAAAAAAATGAAAACCAATGGTTTTTGAAAGTAGTAAGACATGTTCCAGATCTAAGGAAAAATCTAATTTCAACAGGGCAGTTGGAAAGTGAAGGATGTATATCCATATTTACAGATAAGGTGTGGAAGGTCACCAAAGGATCATTGGTGATAGAAAAATGAGACAAGGTAGGTACATTGTATTTATGTACTGGTAATATTGATTCTTCTATATTTTTAGCTTCTACAGGAGTGGATACAACTCTTTGGTATCATAGGCTTGGACACATGAGTGAGAAGGGGATGCAAATACTTCACAAAAGGAATTTGTTGCCATATCTTAAACAAATTGACTTGGATTTCTGATCACTGTGTTTATTTTAAAAGGGAAGAAAATAGAAGCTATGTTATCTTACTATTGTATGTAGATGACATTGCAAGATATAAATGTGCTCAAGAAGAAATTATCCAATTCATTTGTGATGAAGGATTTGGTTGTTGCAAAGAAAATCCTTGGTATGATAATAACAAGAGACATGAAAAATTGCAAATTGGCATTGTCTCAGGGTGAGTACATAGAGAAGGTGCTGGAGAGGTTTAGAATGCAGAATGCAAAACCAGTTAGTACACATTTGGAAAACCATTTCAAATTAACTAAGGAAATTTTTCCCAAAACACAAGAGGAGATATAATACATGTCCAGGGTCCCTTATTCATCACTAGTTGGAAGCTTGATGTATGTGATGGTTTGCACAAGACCAGATATTGCACATGCAGTGGGAGTTGTGAGCAGGTATATGAAAAATCCAAGTAAATAACATTGGGAGGTAGTAAAGTGGATTCTCGTGTATTTGAGAGGTAATGCTACTCATGCATTATGTTTTGGAGGTTCAGACATTGTTCTACATGGATATGTTGATTTAAATATGATAGGTGAAAAAGATAGTAGGAGGAGCACCAAAGGGTATGTTTTTACTTTAGGTGGAACAACAGTAAGTTGGATTTTGAAACTGCAAAAGGTTGTTGCACTTTAACCAACAGAAGTAGAGTATGTTGTTGCTACATAGGCTAGTAAAGAAATGATTTGGTTACAGAGGTTTATGGAGGAATTGGGAAAGAAGTAGGGGAATGGCAGTTTGTACTATGACAGGGATACTGTCATTCATCTTGAAAAGAACTCATCCTTCCATTCGAAGACTAATCATATACAGCTCAGGTATCATTTCATATGATCTGTCTTGGAAGATGGACATTTGAAGTTGGAAAAGATACATACTAGCCAGAATCCCACGGACATGTTAACAAATGTAGAAACCATGGAGAAACTAAGTTCCTTCTCAGTTTCAGTTGGTATTCAAGCATGAAGGTGAAGATGAGAAATTTTCCAGCTCTAAGGTGGAGTATATTCCAGCAGGTACAGCAGTAGTGGAGTTGTTGTGATCAGTCTCCAAGTGGGAAATTGTTGGTTGTGGAGGCTAATTATCTTCCTAATTCAGAAGTTTGTTTCAACCGTACTTGCACACCATTTCCTAACGGGGGGTGGGGAGGGGTTTCCCCCCCACAACTATCTCCAGGGGAGTCCAAGGGGGGTGAAAAAAAAAAATTCCCCACCTGGCAGGGGATTCGGGGGCAGTGCCCCCGAAGCGAAATTTTGGAAAAAATTACCTTGTAAAATATTGTAATTTCATAGTCACTCTAGATCGTTCATTATAAGGTCACAGATATGACGGTAGAAGTTTTTTTAGGGCTTTTTTCCCTAGAAAGAAACCCTATCTAATGAGTGAATTGTATTGTGGTTGTTTATTATCGTGAATATTGTATTCTGAGAAAGGATATTGTGAGAGAAAGAAGAGGAAGTTAGAGCAGGTGTATTATAGGTTGTGTCCCTTGATTTTGTTGGATAATAAAAATGAAGGACCTGGAAATTTATTTGGTGTATGTAGCCCACA
>JZKD02S1773570.1:61197-79128 GCA_000966675.3 Picea glauca
AATCTCACTAATTCATACATTTTTCCATGTAAATGAATGCATAGATACAAGAATAAGAAATAACAGGGGATTGAAAATAAACATAAAGTCTACCATTCATTCATCTAGATAAACACAACAATGTTGCACATTTGGGACAATGTTTCTTTGTTATATTCATTCAACTAAAGATTACATACACACATACACTATTATTATGTAGTTCTCAAATATATTCTACAATGGTGATGGCTCTTGATAACTAGAGTGCCAACAACCAATAACTATAATGGCAATCTACACACTAGATTCAGCAGCCTCTTCTTGGAAACAATACAAATATTTATACAAGAGGTGCTCTTCGAGCCTTTCCCTCCAATTGCTCTATGCTATCCTATCGAAATAAAATATTTCAACTACTTAACATTTATTACAATAAATATTTGAGTTAGACAGATAAGAGAAAACACTCCATATCTATACTTCCCTCCTTCATATTAAATAAAAATGCATTACCCCATTGATCTTATGCGATGGCTCAGCCTATGATCATTAAAGATGTTCATAACTCAAAATATTTTTCAGATATTTCATTAACACACCAACTTTGGAATTCAAAATATTTCAAAATGTGCGCTAGTGTACCTAGTTGTCTTTCGCTTGTGCTTTGTTGGCGATGCTCCTGCATCAGAGTGATATTGTCTATTGATGTCAACTATTAGAATTGATGTCAACCCTTAACTATGTCTAGTAGCTCTAGAGGTATGGTTAAGGAACCCAATTTTGGTTGAGGAATAATGTAATGAATATCATTGTATATGTTGGTAATATTATTCTAGATGGATAGTATATTTCATGCCATTTCTGGCGATATGTGGAATGCCACATAACTCCTCACGGTTAGAGAGTTATGGCCACGTGAAGTTGGTGAACCATCATGAGTTATCTAAAAGATCCTAAAAGTTTAAATAAGTCAAATTATTCTAGAAGATCCTAGAATAAGTAGACCAGTTAAAGTGGTTGGTCATGTGTTAAAGTGGTTGCAACAAGAAAACAATTAAAAATAAATTAGTTGCAACTAGAATTGGAGAGTTTACTATTTGTGGATAAAGTGGTTAAGTGGACAAAGTGGCTAAGTGGACAAAGTTGGTTAAGTGGAAAAAGTGGTTAAGTGGACAAAGTGGCTGATAGAAAGACCTCCGACCCTCGAGCCGAGATCTGCTTAGGATCGTTCTTTCTTCACCTCGAGCTGAATCGGCTCTCTCGAGTCCCTATTGGAACATCGTGAAATCGATCCACAGGTCCTTCGTAAAAACCCATCCTATGCAACTTAACACCAGCCGCAAGCCTTACACCTCCATACGACCACAACCGGGCCTTAGCGCAAGATCTTTATCGCAACTTGTAAGTTCGTGGGTCGAAGACCCTCCACTCCTCTTTCTCCAAACGCCGATACCCGAGAATGCAATATGGGTAGGGCCCCTTCCTCACTAAGGCCTCTACAAGCGACCACCGACTAGAGCCTAACTCTAGCACCCTTTGCAACTCGCAACTTCGTGAGTTGGAGTGTTGAGCCCTCGTGCTCCTTCTTTGCGAATCCCCGAGACCCGATAAGTCAATAATGGGTTGACTCCTTCCCAAGCGACGTGTGTCTTTCACCTGTCACCCGCTTCCACTTTTCTCTGTGCTCTATGTTTTCACCACCTATCAACCACACGGTCCCCACTTAAAGGATGTGACGCATGTCCATACAAGTCCTCGACACTCGACACTTTGTGACTTCTGCAGTTGAAATCCAATTCTTTCAAACCTTGAGTTTGTGATATGCGATACCACACAGAGGTTCTTATCCAACGGTTTGGATATCCTTCCTTTCTCCTCACAACTTTGCACAAACCAAGAATTTAGTCTGGTCCCCAAAACTCACGAACCCCGAGTTCGCGAAATGATCCAACGACGTGGGTTTAAATGAGATCAATGGATCATATTGACCCTCGCATCATGGGTGATGGTTCCCACTGGCCTCTAACCACCTTGCAACTCCACTGGATCCTATGGTCCTCGCAACTTCACGATCTCTCCACGGAGAATTCTGACCGCCCGATTCACGCTTAAATGACTCCTGCCCAATGATTGAGTGTTCGCCCTCCTTAACTTAATTTCTATGAGATGATTTCGATGTTCGTCTCCCTTTGAACACTTCAAAGGCATTATCTCTCCTGATCTTTCACTTGCAAGCTCAAGCCTCCCAAAAGGGTTCATGCTCGCACTCCTTGTGGAAAACTTTCAAATAACTTTCGATTATTTGACTCTTCGACCCTGTGCACTCTTTGCAACAGTGGTCCTTCTACCTTCACCTTAGTTGATAAGTTCTACAGCTTCAACCATCCTGCGCACACCTTGCACAGCTCTGTGCTTCACCTGCACTTCTACGAGTATTAGAACAACGATATCTCTCACGATATTTCTGAGATAAAACTCATACCCTCGTCGATGCACACCTTACGGATGTTCACTGCACTCTTTGCAAGAATTCTTAGGAAGAGAAACAATTGAAACTCATTCTTCTTCTCTTTCTGACTTCATACATTCAAAATGAAATCATACACACAATATAGCATTGAGATAAATGCATAACAGAGAAAACAAACCAACTGTAAACATACCATTTAGAAAATGTAAACAATAAGCATCATAACACCATGAAAATTGAGTCAAATCTTTATGTATTAATTCAAGTGCTCCTGTACATGGGTTCTTCTCTACAGCTCTCTGCTACAGCTCTCCAGCTTATGAATTCTCAATGATAATCCTATTGTTACAATGATACAAGGGTGAGGGTGTATATATTCGTTTTCCCTCCTACGCTTCTAAACTGTCTAATCTATCATTCATATCTACCTACTTTACATTCATTACTCATAAATGCCTCTACATTCTATAGATGAGAGAAACTCTCAATATATGTTTACAACATCTAGATATAAACATAAGTACGCTTCCCTTTATCTATTATATTAATGCTTCAGATTTTTCAAAATTCAAAACGTTTTCATAAAAAAATGTGCCATGTTGCATATGCGCGTTCAATTGTTCCTTTGGCTAGGCACGTTCTTTGGCTTTGTATGATGCTCTTGCATCAGTGGCTAAGTGGAAAAATTTGGTTAAGTGGAAAAAGTGGCTAAGTTGACAAAGTGGCTAAGGGGACAAAGTTGGTTAAGTAAACAAAGTGGCTAACTCAACAAAGGGGTTAAGTGGATACTTCTAGAGGAAGATACTTGGAGAGTATAAATAAGAGAGCAAGGGTATCCCATGAAAATGTTAGTCTCTTGTTGCTAAAGTTAAGAAAGGTTTGTAGATATGTGATCATATACATCAAGTCTATTATAGATTTACAAATCAGATTTGTATGATGAAATTGATGAGGGATTTTGATTGAGGTATGTTATAGATAGAGGTTGTATAACGGTGAGGTTGTGGCACATGGTTTGATGTAATGGTTTATGGTATTTGGTTTATGTATAGAGTGATGAATTGTTAGATAAAGTTTCATGGTTATATTGGTGTATGTATTTGGTATATGGTTGAGCTACATGTTGGGTACATGGTTGAGACAAGTAGTTTATGAGTTAGCACATACATGAGGTGTATAGTTGATGATGTTGGTACATCTTGATGAGTCATAGTTGATGTGTAGTTGATGCATGATTGGTACATACTTGGTGTTAAATTATGACCTTGATTTCTTATAAGGATTAATTCTTTTATTTTCTTCAACACTTTGATTCTAGCTTAATACACTTCAACAATACCAAATCATAAACGAATAGCAATAACTATGTAGATAAGTAAGCATGCACATCAACAACACATATACCCTGGGGAAACCCTATACAGGGAGAAAAACCCCAGCAAACGATATTCCTTTATTTCATTAATAATGTAAGATCACTTACAAATATCCACCATGAACGTTCTCTTAAAGAGCTTGCCAAGATGACTTTGACCTGACAAAGACCTAAGAGACCTTGCTGAAATACATTTCTGATATGATGCATCTATTGTTGATATACATAATGGATATGCTTATTTGGTATGTTTCCTCTTTATGACTGATATGCGCCTCTATTGCTTCACCCTTAACCTGCATATCAAAAATGTGTTGAAGAGAGGGGTTGACCTCTTCTTATATAGGTTGAAGAGGAGAAGAGGAGAGGCTCGAAATAGTAACTTGTTTGCATGATTTAATCATAACTCAACTTCATACTTTAGTTTGAAATTAGAACTAGACTTGAGACTGGTATACTTTAGTTCGAAAATAGAACTAGACTTGAGACTTCAGTTACAACTCAGCATTACACTTTAGTTCGAAAATAGAACTATACTTGAGACCAGTATACTTTAGTTCGAAAATAGAACTAGACTTGAGACTTTAGTTACAACTCAGCATTACACTTTAGTTTGAAAATAGAACTAGAATTGAGACTTCAATTGCAACTCAACATTACACTTTAGTTCGAAAATATAACTAGACTTGAGACTTCAGTTACAACTTGACCCTTTACAAGGCAATTCAAAATTCTCTTCATGGTGGATAATGTTACACGTGCCAACGCACTAGATCAATACATTTATATCATTTGCAATATTAGGAATATCATTTGTTTCTAGCTCATAGGAATTTGATATTCAACCTAACTTTTGCTAGATGCCTTGAATTTTTCTCATGGCTCACAATGTTTGATTAGGCTCATGGAGGTTGTACGTTCCCCCTGACTTTTGCACTAGTTTGTCTATGCTCACAGAGGTTGTACGTTCCCCCTGACTTTTGCACTAGACTGTCTATGCTCATAGAGGTTGTACGTTCCCCTTGACTTTTTCATTAGAATCACATAGCATCTCGTTCATCCTAACTTTTGGTTTGACTCACGAGATTTTACGTTCCCCCCTGGATTTTTTCAATACCTCACAAGACTGGTTGATTCTCCAAATCTACCTAGCTAGCCTCAAGGTGGCCCATATGGCCTCTCATTGAATAATGATTGTCAATGCTGCCAAATTTAACACTCCCTCTCAGCGAGGGATTCATTCTCACCCAAACCAATATTGCCTCTCAGTTGCACAAACTGTCTCGAGGTCAGAGGCTTGGTTAGGATATCAGCTACATGCTCGCTCGTGGCTATGTACTGTAACTTTACAGTTTTTCTCTGGACCAAGTCTCGGATGTAGTGGTACCTCATGTCAATATGTTTTGACCTGTCGTGAAATATCGGGTTCTCTATCAATTTTATGCAACTTTGATTATCATAGTGAACCACCGTCGTCTCGAGCTTGTGACCAAACAACCCAGAAATCAATTTTCTGAGCCATACTACTTCCTTGCTAGAATCACTTAATACAATGTGCTCAGCCTCTGCTATACTCTGTGCAATGGATCCCTACTTTCGTCTTGACCAAGAGATCATAGTGGATGCTAAACTGAAGCAGTATCTGGAAGTACTCTTCTGATCCACTAGGCTTCCTACCCAGTCAACATCTACATACCCATGCAGAAATAAACCACCACTGGATGTATATCTCAGACCATAAGTAATGGTCCCTCTGAGATATCTGAAGATGTTCTTTTCTACCACCCAGTGTCTCTGTCTCGATTTAGTCCTGAACTGACTCATTGCAATCATTGCATAGCATATATCTGGCCTAGTGTCGATCATGTGCATCAATGATCCAATCAATTTCTTATACATGGTGTTATCCACCAAATCTGAACCTGTATCAGAATCATGCAGCTTCCTCAGGTTGGTAATCATCAGAGTAGACATGGATTTGCAATCCATCATACCAAAATTCTTTAGTACATCCACTGTGTATTTTGCTTGTGCCAAAAATATCTCACCTTGTCTTTGCTATACTTCCAATCCTAGGAAGTAATGCATCAAGTCTAAGTATTTCATCTCGAATTCTGAGATTAGATCCCTCTTACACCAGGCTATTATCCCTTCATATCTTGTTAGAAATTGATCATCAACATACAGGATTAGTATAACAGGTTGGTTACCTCTTACCTTGAAGTACAGATTTTCATCAGCATCACTTTTCTGAAAGCCCGAGCATTTAAGAAAACCATCAATCAAGTCATACCAAACTCTGGGAGCTTGCTTAAGACCATACAAGGCCTTAATTAGATTGCATACATGAGTACCTTTGTTATGCAGTACAAAACCATCTAGTTGTTCCAAAAAGACCTCATGTTCAATATTTCCATTCAAGAATGTTGTTTTTACATCCATCTGATGTAGCTTCCAACCAAGAACGGGAGCTAAAGAAATAATAGTTCGAATGGAGGTATACCTGGCTACAGGGGTAAAAGTCTCTTAGCAGTCGATTCCTTCTTTCTGAGTGAAGCCTATGACTACAAATATTGCTTTGAACTTTTCCACAATTCCATCAGTTGCGTGTTTGATCTTATAGATCCATTTGGAAGAAACCATTGATTTGTCTTTTGGCCTCGCACAATGTCCCAAACATTGTTCTTTATAATAGACGTGTATTCCTCAAGCATGGAATCCTTCCATACTTGTAATTTATATTCTTCTTCAAATGAAGAAGGTTTGGCATCAGTAATGCTTCTCATCAGTGCAACATAGCCTCCAAACCTATGAGACCTCTTCCTTTCCCTGAAAGTTCCTTTGGGAGAAGTTATCCTTTCTGCTTCCTACACTATCTCTTTAAGCCACCCTGGCTTCCTTTTGGTTGGAGGTTCTTCAAGAGATCTTTCTAACACTTCAGTAGGTTCTAGGGGATCATTACTTAGCCCTTCATGAGGTTCCTCCCTCTGATCATCTGACTCTTCATTTTCAGAAGAGGATGAAGTTGGTTGAACTGCTTCTGATTCTTGTTGAAGATCTCTAGACTTCTTAAATGTGGCTTCCTCATGGAAAGTCACATCTATGACTCTGACCTGGTACATAAATCTTGTAAGCCTTGGAGTTCTCATTGTACCCCACAAAAACCCCTTTCTTCCCTAAGGGTTCCATATTTGTCCTCTTTTCCTTAGGGACATGAATATACACAGGACACCTAAATATCCTTAGATTCCCTACTTCATATTTGATCCCTTATAAGACTTCTTCAGGATTCTTATCCTTCAAGATAGCATTTGGAAACATGTTCTGAGTATACACAGCAGTGGAGGTAGTGTATGCCCATAAATAATTTGGCAGATCCTGGTCAAACATCATTGCTTTCGCTGCCTCACAAATTGTCATGTTTTTCCTCTCAACAAATCCATTTTGCTGAGGGTTATATGGCATGGTCAACTATCTCTTGATTCATGTTGACTTGTAGAAATCCTCAAACTGGAGAGATTCAAACTCTCCTCCATTGTCTGTTCTAAGGATTATGATGTGTTTCCCTGTCTGCTTTTCAATAAAGGCATTATACTCTTTGAATTTATCAAATGTGTCACTTTTATCTTTAAGGAAATATAACCAACATTTTCTTGAGTAATCATCAATAAAAATGACATAATACAAACAACCACTGAGTGATGGAGATGACATGGGACCACATACATCAAAATGAACCAGATCTAAGATGCCCTGAGCTCTGTTGTCACTACTAGGAAATGAATTTTTTATATTTTTACCTAGCATCCATCCCTTACAAATTTCATTTTTACTAAGAGCAATAGAGGGCATGCCACATACCATGTTCTGTAGATCTGGAAGAGATTTGTAATGAAGATTTCCAAGTCTTTTGTGCCACAACTCATTGGAGCTAGTCACATCATGAGCCAACGCCTGAAATGACTGTCCTGAAATGACGTACAGTCCTCCACTACGAGTTCCAATGGGTTTTATTGTACTTAAGTGGCTACCTTTATCCCATAGTAGTGCCTTCATGTCCTTGAATATTACCGAATATCCCTTGTCCTCAAGGGTTGCAACTGATAGTAGATTCTTCTTGAGACCTGGAACATATAATACTTCATTAACATGAATTCTAGCCCCAGATTCTTCTAGCCCCATATTCCAATCTAAAGGAGATAGAGCCTACT
Organism: Picea glauca; assembly: GCA_000966675.3. Classification (NCBI taxonomy): domain Eukaryota; kingdom Viridiplantae; phylum Streptophyta; class Pinopsida; order Pinales; family Pinaceae; genus Picea; species Picea glauca. The sequence goes on from JZKD02S1773570.1 coordinate 69,236, forward strand.
CCCTCTATCTTGTAACATTTATCATCCCCAAGCTGAACATGCTCTGCAAAATATTTTGTCTTGAAATCTGAGAGGATCTCCTTGTACCCTGTCATGTGATTTGATGCACCATTGTCTACTAACCAAGTTTTCGGCCCCGTGAAAACTAAACTGGATAAGGCAGAAACCAAGTAATATTCTTTTCTATTTTCTTTCTCATTAGAAGGACTTTTATGTTTTCTTTTGGATTCATCATCCTCAACAGTTGAGGCACGATGTTTCCCTTTCCTTGGATATTTATTTCTAAACAAACAGTCTTTAGAAAAATGACCCAACTTATTACAACTAAATCATTTAATCTTAGATGTATCAATACTCTTGCCTTTGAATGTACCTTTGGTGTCTGGCTTCCTCTGAGAGCCTTTCTGGAAAGTGCCTTTCTTCTTTCCCTTGAATATTGATGCTAAAGATGAGTGTTCTTCTTTCGTTGGGTCGCTTCTGGTAGTTGTGCGACTCTCCTCCTAGAGGCAATCATTCCATAACCTCTCAAACGTGGGTTGAATCTCTCTCCCACTTACACTAGATAAGAAGGTATCCCATGAAGAAGGAAGACCACCAAAAATGGCCTGCACTAAATCATCATCGTCCACTATCACCCCTATGACCAAAAGTTGATTTCTGATCTGAGCTATCCTGGAACAGAAATATGCCACTGATTCACCTTTATCCATCTTCAAATACTTAAAATTGTGCTTAAGTTTCCTCTTCTGACTTGGAGCATGTTTCTCATACAGATTCACCAAGGTATCCATATAGTCCTTGGTAGTCATTAACGAAGTCATTACAGGAATTATACTGTCTTTGACTGAGTCAAAGATGATTCGCTTGGCCTTTGCTTGACTCTTCCTGAAGGTTGATCTTCCTGCATTATTTGTGGGTTCCTCTACCACTGTGGTCACATACTGCTCAAGATGATGCTCCTACAAGATATTTGTTATCCGGAGCTTCCACACATTGAAGTTGGTATCTCCTTCGAGCCTATCCATGGAATTCACACTAGAAACTTAATCAAGCTAGCTTGGATCTGTGTGTACCTACTGCTGCACTTCAACTCGTTTAACACACCCTAAGCTCTGATACCATGTTAAATTATGAGCTTGATTTCTTATGTGGATTAATTATTTTATTTTCTTCAACAATTTGATTCCAGCTTAATACACTTCAACAATACCAAATCATAACCGAATAGAAATAACTATGTAGATAAGTAAGCATGCACATCAACAACACATATACCCTGGGGAAACCCTGTACAAGGAGGAAAACCCCAACAAACGATATTCCTTTATTGCATTAATAATGTAATATCACTTACAAATATCCACCGTGAATTTTCTTCTCTTAAAGAGCTTGCAAAGATGACTCTGACCTGACAAAGACCTAAGAGACCTTGCTGAAATACACCTCTGATATGTTGCTTCTATTACTAATATACAACACTAATATGCTTCTTTGGTATGCTGCCTCTTTATCACTGATATGTGCCTCTATTTATTCACCCTTAACCTACATATCAAAACTATGTTGAAGAGAGGGGTCGACCTCTGCTTATATAGGCTGAAGAGGAGAAGAGGAGAGGCTCAAAATAGTAACTTCTTTGCATGCTTTAATCATAAATCAGCTTCATACTTTAGTTCGAACTTAGAACTAGACTTGAGACTAGTATACTTTAGTTCGAAAATAGAACTAGACTTGAGAGTTCAGTTACAACTCAACATTACACTTTAGTTCAAAAATAGAACTAGACTTGAGACTAGTATACTTTAGTTTGAAAATAGAACTAGACTTGAGACTTCAGTTACAACTCAGCATTACACTTTAGTTCGAAAATAGAACTAGACTTGAGACTTCAGTTACAACTCAGCATTACCTTTAGTTCAAAAATAGAACTAGACTTGAGACTTCAGTTACAAATCGACTCTTTACAAGGCAATTTGAAATTATCTTCATGGTGGATAATGTTACACATTCCAACGCACTAGATCAATACATTTATATCATTTTCAATATTAGGAATATCGTCTGTTTCTAGCTCATAGGAATTTTATATTCAACCTAACTTTTTCTAGATGCCTTGACTTTTTCTCATGGCTCACAAGGTTTGACTAGTCTCACAGAGGTTGTACGTTCCCCCTGAATTTTGCACTAGTTTGTCTATGCTCACAGAGGTTGTACGTTCCCCCTGACTTTTGCACTAGACTGTCTATGCTCACAGAGGTTGTACGTTCCCCCTGACTTTTGCATTAGACTCACATAGCATCTCGTTCATCCTAAATTTTTGTTTGACTCACAAAGGTTGTACATTCCCCCTGGATTTTTTCATACCTCACAAGACTTTTTGATTCTCCAAATCTCCTTGGCTAGCCTCAGTGATCCATGAGGATCCCCAGGGTCAGAAAATGATGAAAAATCAAAGTTCTCAGAATTGAATGAAACCAATTCCATTGAAACCAACTCGTTGTGTTGATAATGGCCATATATTTACTTTATAAAATGGGCTCTGTATGTGAGAGTTATCGCACTCTAATCATTTTCTCAAACAACTAAAAAGTCAAAGGGTCAACTGGCAAAATTCAATGTTGATGTCAGCATGAAATCACCAAAAAGCAAAATTGATGATGCTGACATGGAAGAGACACGTGGCAACATTTGACTAGGTAGATGATGCAAACTTGGACCAATGGAAGAGTGACACTTGTCAATATTGGGTAAATGTGGTGGTGCCACGTGGCTCAGGCATGGGCAACCATGTGGCACCCAGTCAACAGTCGAATGGCAAGTTTCAAAAATGTTTGGGGGTCCATGAGTTTTGAACCCATGCCACCCACCAAGCCCAAGTTCTTTGAAGAATGACCCAACGCCAACGCACCCAAATGAGCCTTGTTTAACATAATACATTTAAATGTATAAATGTGGCAATGTATTAAGTTATGGTGYGGAYGGGGCTRGGGCTAAGCCCCAGCCAGTGKTCTATCAACAGTCATACGACCAGCCACCCAAAAGGAGMATGCCCCAACCCATGAATCAGCCYGTCGACATATTTTGGGGCACGGTCCTATCCAATACACCATACAACTAGGGGSTTATCCCCATATTTCCGCATGAAGGTTCTATACATTAACCAACGATCCCATGCCATGTGCCCRTGACTAGGAGMTGGAGCCTATCCAAGGCCAGCRYGCAGACCAAAGGGCTAGMGTTTGKMCATATGGGTGAATATGACCATTTCCTAAGGGCGCACGCCTAKCCCAAAGGGGCTACACTGTGTAATTTTTGGAAAAGTGGGTTTTTTGTATAGTTTTGGRGGATTTTGACTGATATTATGCCCAAAAATTGGTTTTTTTTAGGATTTTGAGGCCATTTGAAGGGGGATTTGATCCCAAAAAGAGGCCARATCTTGAAGGAAGTTGGGATTCCTCATCTGAGCCTTAAAAACTATAAAACCGGGCTTTTTGAGGYCAACTCTTGAGGGAMGTTGGGATTCCTCATCTAAGCCTTAAAAACTATAAAAACCAGGGTTTTTGAAGCTTGTAGGAGACTTTTTGATGCAGGGTTTTGAAGGAGCAGTTTGTAAATTTTGGCCTTTTCTCAAGTTTTGAGAGGCATGTTTTCCATGTTTTTGAGAGGAGTTTGATGATGCATGTTGAATATGAGCAAGGAGATCCTGCACAACAGATCTGAAGCATGTAATGTAACAACAAAGATCCTATGTAAGAGAATTTTGAGCATTTTAAAAGCAATAAAGAGGTCCTCCACTTGGAAGCGAGCTCGGAGACGTAGCCAACGATTGGTGAACTCCGTTAACAAGTTCTTGTCTCTATTTCTCTTTCTATTTTGTTGTTCTCTTCTTTTCATTTGCATCATGATTATTAATGGTTGATCTCTTTAAATCATTAATGAGCATCAACTAAAAGTCACATTTGATATTCCGCAAACAACATAATAAGTTTATGTATTTCGCATTCTTATCGATCTGATGCATAAAGTACATTAAACTAACTTGCAATTTATCAGTAATACCTTCATTTTTGGATCAAGTTTATGGTATCAAAGCATTTGGTTTTGAAGGTTTGATAGGAATTGCAAGCATTGGATTCTCACCAGAGCAAAACTCAAGGGAGGAGAAGGCCAACTTGAGGCTCTTAATACAGAGATTCAAAGGAGATCGCATAAACAAGAGATGTCTTCACCGATAAAACTAGGTCCTTTTGCATCTGAGGATGATTTCTTTGATTCATTTCAGTTTATGAAATCCATGGTAGAGGAAATTTATCAAGAAAGAGGACTGCGAAGAAATCCAAAAGTTGAAGAAGGTGAATCTTCATTAAGAGCAGAAGGAGGAGTTGGAGGTGGTGGACCTTCGGAACCTTCATCCTCATCATCTACAAGTGAAGCAAGTGTACATCCCTCCAAGGATAAGAAACCTAAGAAAACTCATCATTCTTATGATATGCCTTTATTAAAATTAGATGTAAAGTTTCAATTACCCACTTATGATGGTGAATTAGATGCAGAAAAGCTAGATAATTGGGTTAGACAGTTAGAATTCTATTGCAGGATTCAAAGGATTGTTGATGATGAAACAAAGATCCAACTTGCAAGTCTCAAAATAGGAGGCACATCTCTCATATGGTGGGAAAGAAAAACTAAGGATGATCTCAATAAAAATGGTAAGACAATCTCTTCCTGGAATGATTTTATCACTTCTTTGAAGAAACAATTCTATCCATTAGCATACATGCAACAGGAAATGATGAATTGGACAAGTTTAAGGCAACCTAAAGGTCAAAGTGTACAAGAATATACTCAAATATTTCGTAATAAAGCTTTAAATTTGGGTATTTCGTTATATACACAAGAGACACTCCTAAAATATATTGGTGGTTTACATTCTTATCTCAAGCATACTATTCTTATGCTAAATCCTTCTAACTTTGATGAAGTATGTGTACAAGCCATTCACATTGAATCAAGTAAAGGGAATGTTGGTGATAGTGTTTCTATAGATACTTGGCAAAGAAATGATACAAGGAAAAGGAAAGAGAAGAAGACATCCACAACAAGAAAGGAGAAGCCTACTTGCAAGAATTGCAAGAAAGTAGGCCATGATGAAGATCATTGTTGGGTCTTACATCCTAATTTGAAGTGAAAGAAGTATGCCAACCATGGAAGGAATAATACCACAGCTGCGACAGTTCAAGTGGATCTTGGATTAGATTCCAGTGATGAGACATAGGTTGTAGCTATGGGAATCTGAGGTATAACTTTTGTTGCAAGTACTAGCTCTTCTAGATCAGTTGATCTAAATGATGAGTGTAAAAGGAGTGAACTTTTCCACATAAGGGTTATAACACATAATGTTAAAGTTGATACTCTTGTAGATAGTGGATCACAAGCCAATATAATCAATGAATATGTTGTAAATAACTTGGGACTTGAAACTAAGTTGCATCCTAGACCTTATCCATTGGGATGGATATGTGGTGATAATAATTTGCAAGTAACCAAGCAATGTAAAATTAACTTTGCAATCACTTCTAAGTATCATGATGAATTAGAGCTTGATATAGTGCCACCGGACATATGTGGAATTGTCTTATGAATCCCCTACCTTTATGATAGAAAGGTCATCTTCTACAGGGAGGAAAATAAATATTGCTTCAAGAAAGATGGGAAGGAGTACATTGTTCGTGCTCATCGCATGAAAACTGACAGATCTTTTGCAACTACAGGGCAGTTAAAAAGAATGGTAAATGCAAGAAAAAATGTAACACTTATGTCTGTAACAAAATAGGAAGTTAGTGATGCTAAACATGAGGTGGTTCAGCATGATTCGCATAATCATGAAGTGTCACCAGAGGTACAACATGAGGTTCAACTGCATACTTTGTTTATTGTTCCTTTTCAGAAGGGGAAGCATGTTGTTTCATTCTCATTAGCATGTCTAGTATTATTGATTAGTTTGTTTCTATTCAGTGGTGTATGGCTGCTAACTGCGACAAAGAATGTAGATGATTGTGCAATTGATGGGATGATTACTTTGATAAACAATGTTATCTCGGTTTTCATGTTTGTTGTGATTAGTTAGGTGATTATTGTCCAAGAAGAAAGGATGGACGATACTGGACAAGTGCGGAGGCAGTACCCTCACTTCTTACCTGAGTAAAATTAGACTTTTGGTGGTCCAAAAGCTTCCAAAGTGGGGAGGAATGATCCAGGAGGCTCCCTAGGCTCAGAAAATGCTTTAAAATCAAATTTCTCATAATTGAATGAAACCAATTCCATTGCGACCGGCTCGTCGCGTTGATTCTGGCCATATATTTACTTTCTCAAACGGGCTCCATATGTGATATTTATTGCACTCTGGCCATTTTCTCAAATAGTTAAAAAGTCAAAGGGTCAACTGGAAAAAAGTCAATGTTGACGTCGACATGACATCACCAAAAAGAAAAACTCATGATGTTGATGTGGCAGACACAAGTGGCGACATTTGACTGGAAAGATGATGCAGACTTGGACCAATGGCAGAATGACACTTGTCAATATTGGGTAAATGTGGTGGTGCCACGTGGCCCAGGCATGGGCAGTCATGTGGCACCCAATCAACAGTCGAATGGAAAGTTTCAAAAATGTTTGGGGGTCCATGGGTTTTGAACCCACAACCACCCACCAAGCCCAAGTGCTTTGAATAATGACCCAACACCAACACGCCCAAATGAATCTTGTTTAATATAATACATTTAAATGTATAAATGTGGAAATGTATTAAGTTATGGCACGGAGGGGGTTGGGGCTAAGCCCCAACCCGTGGTCTATCAACATTCATGTGACCATACACCCAAAAGGGGTGCGGCCCAACCCATGAATCAAGCCATGGGAGCATTTTGGGGTGCGGTCCTATCCAATACACCATACAACTAGGGGCTTATCCCCATATTTGCACACGAAGGTTCTATCCATTAACCAACGGTCCCATGCCATGCGCCCGCGACCAAGAGCTGGAGACTATCCAAGGCTAGCGCGCAGCCCAAAGGGCTAGAACTTGGCCATATGGGTGCATATGACCATTTCCTAAGGGTGTGTGCCTAGCCCAAAGGGGCTACACTGTGAAATTTTTGGAAAAGTGAGTTTTTTGTATAGTTTTTGGGGATTTTGACTGATATTATGCCCAGAAATTGGTTTTTTTTAGGCTTTTGAGGCTATTTGAAGGGGGATTTGATCCCAAAAAGAGGCCATATCTTGAGGGAATTTGGGATTCCTCATCTGATCCTTAAAAACTATAAAAACCAGGATTTTTGAAGCTTGTAGGAGACTTTTTGATGCAGGATTTTGAAGGAGAAATTTGTAAATTTTGGCCTTTTCTCATGTTTTGACAGGCATGTTTGCCATGTTTTTGAGAGGAGTTTGATGATGCATGTTGAATCTAAGCAAGGAGTTCTTGCACAACAGATCTGAAGCATTTAATGTAACAGCAAAGATCCTATGTAAGAACATTTTGGGCATTTTAAAGAGCAATAAAGAGGTCTTCCACTTGGAAGTGGGCCCAGATACGTAGCCAACGATTGGTGAACTTTGTTAACAAGTTCTTGTCTCTATTTCTCTTTATGTTTTGATGTTTTCTTCTTTTCATTTGCAGCATGATTATTAATGGCTGATCTCTTTAAATCATTAATGAGCATGAAGTAAAAGTCACATTTGATATTCCACAAACAAGATAATAAGTTTATGTATTTCACATTCTTATCGATCCGATGCATAAAGTACATTAAAATAAGTTTCAATTTATCAGTAATACCTTCATTTTATGATCACTCGAGGTGGCCCATATGGCCTCTCATTGGAGAATGATTGTCGATGCTAGCAAATTTAACACTTGGTACATGGTTCGAGGCACATGTTAGTAGTATTGTTGACACATGGTTTATGGATGATGTAGCATACTTTTTTTGGCATATTATTAGAAGCACATATTGATCTTGGTGATGATTATTAGTTGTTGTGATATGTTTGGTTGATGAACATATTGGTGATATTGTGCATATGGTTGAGCATTGTCTTGGTGATTGATCTTGGTGAGTAGATCTGATTTGGTTGATAAGATTGATGAGACAGGTTGTTGTGATATGTTGTTTAGACAAGTTATTGTGACAAGTTATTTGTATAGCTTTGGTGCATGGTTGATTCACTTGTTTAAGGTACAGGTTGATGCATGGTACATGTTGGTAAAGGTTATTCGTACAAGTTGTTTACAGGTTATTAGTACAGGTTGATTACAGGTTGTTTGGTACAAGTTGTTTTGTGCAGGTTGATTGGTACAGGTTTACATCATTATATATCACAGTGATAGTGTGACAATGGTTCCATCATTATTCTTATATTTCATGGTGGTTGGACAGGGAAAGGATAAGTGGTTGTAGCCACCTTTTGGTTGTATTCGGAGAACATAGAGGGTTGTAGCCTCCTTCTGGTTCTAGCCAGAGAATTGGGGAGTTGGAGATTCCCTCAGGTTGTAGCCTGAGAAACTAGGGGGTTGGAGCCTCCTTCCAGTTGTAGCTGGATAATTGGAATTTGGTGCTTCCTTGAATGTAATTCTTGACATATAAGAAAAGAATTATGTGGTTTTCTCTCGCATTGGGTTTCCACGTAAATATTGGTGTGCTGTGGATTGTGCGGATGTGTTTGTTATTGTTTATTATGCACTGATAAATGTTAATGCTTATGATACAGTAAGATATTGATGATGAACAGATGAACATGGTTGAATAAGTAAAAGAATATACTTTTTGGTTTAAGGGATTAATAATTGGTATAATTGCTCATTATTGATTCACCCCCCTCTCAGTAATCCAACAATTGGTATCAAAGCAAGTTCCTTCAGGAAACAGTTTAACCACTGGAAGGAGATCATGGATTATTCTAGGAATGGAGTACTAATGGTTAATGGTCACAATGGTTTAAAGTATGAGATATGGAGTGGAAGGAAGAAAGTATTTTTGGAGGCACAGGGATATGATATTTGGAAATTAGTTTCTACAGGATATGATATTTCAAAAAGGGCAAAGACTACAGTCAAGAAGGAATTGAAGAACAATTACAAAATAGAAATGGATTTCATCTGGGAAGGATTACCTAATCTGGTAAGAGAAAAGGTTGGTAAATGTTCATGAGCCAAAGAACTTTGAGATAAATTATATAATATATATTCTTCACATATCACAGATTCAAAAAATGTCAAAGAATATGCAAGTACAGATCAAGAAGAAAGATGTTCATCATGTCAAATAGATTCATAAGATGAAGAGTACATAATCAACAGAAGTATGTTTTTTTGCTTTAAATGTGAAAAACGCGGACATCTTGAAATGGAATTCCATGAAGGAAATAAGATGGAAAAACTAATTGAAATAGAAGAAAATTATGAAGTAGAATTGATTAGTGATTTAGATGAACTAAGAAAAAAAAGAGAAGAAAACAAGTCACTCGAGAAATAATTGATGAAACAAACTGAAAGTGTTCACATTTTTTAACAAGCCCAATAGGTAATCAATAACTTAAGAAATCAACTATAAGAAGCTAGAAAGATCAAAGAAAATCTTGAAGAGCAAAAGAAGTATTTGGAAGCCAACATATTAGCACAGAAGGAAGAAGAAAAAATGAAAGAGAAGATATTGACAGATCATCTTAAAGAAAGAACTAACTATCTGAACCAGCTTGAGGTAGAGTTTGGTCAAGAAGAGAAAGGAATTAAAGAAGAAATAATCACATTAAAAATCCATCTTGAAGAAGCGAAGAGAACAAAAGAGGTCGTGAAGTCTCAAATAATGAAGAAAGAAGAAGAGGTTGAGAATATTAAA
>JZKD02S1773570.1:79138-93697 GCA_000966675.3 Picea glauca
AGAGAGGGTATCTCACATTCTATAGGAAGAGGCACTTTCATAGATGACATCATCCAAAAATCATAATCTCAAGCTTCAGTTGGACCTAGAAAAGGATCTACCCGAATCCCTCAGGTGACAGTTTCACCAACTACAACCCACGCTGAGATTCATAGAAAAACTGAAGGGACTGAGCAAATCTTTCAAAGCACAGATCTTCCACCCCTCAACCCTTTAGAAGAGGGAAACTCTTGTAATTTGGAGGAAGTAGAAGGAGAAACCAGTGGGATTGATAAGATAGACCCACCACCTGATCCTGAATCTCCTGTGAAAGAAGAAGGCATACCCGAAATCCCAAATAGAGGGAGTGAAATAAAATCCCCTAGAGGATCAGATAACCAACCAATTCGAATAAAATATCCAGATCAAGAAATCCTTGAATATTTCTTGCATATTTTTGATCAAATGGTGCAACCAAATCTACAACGTCCCCAGACTTCCACATTGGAATATTCGATAGTTGATCCAATCGCCAATGCCCCCATGAAGGCAATTCCCCTACAAAACTTGCCAACCTTTCATGGATTAATCTCAGAAGACCCAGACACATTCTTATTTGAATTTGATGTCCTATGTAGAGGGTATGATTACACCTCTGAGCCCCCCAAATTAAAATTGTTCCCCTCCACTTTGAAAGGAGCATCTCTAGGCTGGTTTATGGGATTAGGGGGTGGAACTATAAACTCATGGGATGAGATGAAACAGGCCTTCTTGACAAAATATCAGGATTATTGTAGAACTAGAGACTTAAAAGATGAAATCTTTCAAATGACTACAAAAGAAAATGAACTATTAGAAGAGTATGTTGAGAGATTTTAGTATAATTTACAAATATCACCCTATGGTACGTTACCAGGTGAAGTACTTAAGGCAAATCTGATTAAGGGTATGAAATATGAATGGGTAGAAACGTTTAATTTAATGGGGAAGGGTGACATTTATCAAGAAACTTATGATGACATTGTCCTATTGTGCATCAGGTGCTCAAGAGGAAGTTCACGGACCAGATCAGGATGCGTATCCCCTTCACTGGAAATAACAATACTACTAGCAGGGGTGTTACGTGAGCTGAAGTTGGTAATCTCTTAGAAAAATTCAAAACATATATTGGTAATCTCTTAGAAGTTGGTAATCTCTTAGAAAAATACTACACAATTGGATGTATTGTAGGCCAAACAGAAAAAAAAACAGAAGCATAACAAACGTTGGCCATATTTTTCGATAGGTGCAGAAGAAAACATGGTCCAAGGGATTTCCCTTTGGATGTAGTTTGGGTTTGCACTCTTTGCGCCAAATATCATGACACCGAACAATGTCCATCACTCCCTGGACTGAAATCTGTCTTTAGAGAAGAGGAAGAAGAAACAGAGTTGTTATATTTGATGGCTCAACGTCGTCAATGGCAGAATCAGCTTTCAAATACACTACAAGACCCTTCCTCTTTCTTCTCTGGATAGTATAATCAACAGAAAGCTCCTGGTAGCACATGACAGGGTCAGCCATTTACTAATCAGAACTAGCAGCCCCAACAATACCCACCTACAAATCCCACTTGGCAAAACCAGCCTGCTGCAAATCCTGCCTGGCAGAATCAACCAACAACAATTTCCACTTGGCCTAACTCACAATATCCCACCTCATCTTAGAAAAAATCAAATAAAAATATCTACCCTTTACACTTGCCCAACATGACTACCCAAAACCCAAATTGGAATCAGAATTGGCAGTGCCCCATGGGGATAAACAACCAACCCATGGGGATGGCCCCTCAAACTCAGCCTATGTTACAAGCACCACTCCAATTTCCCCAGAACCCGCAATCACAATTGTGCCCTCAATTACCAGCTCAGTCTCACCCAAATCTAAATAACATACTTGCTCATCTCATCAAGATTATGGAGAATGGGGAAGGAGAGACCATCTTGGTAGGGTGCAATGAACCACGGTTGAGATCAGGGCGCATAATCTCTCCTAAAGAAAATAACATCTTTTAAGAACAGGAGAATAAAAAACAACCAGCAATAACACCCTCGACTGTGGTAATAATAGAAGAAATCGAGTAGGGGGGAAACACAGTGGAATCACAAGATCCTGATAAGGATGCAACGCCCTCCCCTCCGTTCCCCGAAATATTGATTATAGAAAAACCGGCCGTATATCCCAACTTCGACATTGTAGGGGAAATCAAGAATTTATATATCAAGATTCCACTCCTGCAAGCTCTTCAAGACATCCCAATTTATGCAAAAACGATCAAGGAGTTATGTGGGAGAAAGCCCATCAGAAAAATTAAATATCCATCATCAACAGTCCGCATGGTAGGAGCCTTGTCTGAACTAATTTTAGGTAGACAAGAACCGGTCAAATATGAAGATCCGAGGAATCCCATAGTGACAGTTCAGATCCAGGGCTGTTCTTTTCCAAATACACTAGTTGATTTGGGAGCAGCCATCAACATCCTGACTATGGAAACCTGCAATACCCTTGGTTTTGACTCCTTCGAACCTGTTAGCGATAAAAAAAGCACCGGTATTTTGATGAGTATTTTTATCAACTCTTCATTTGATTTATTTTTTTCGTCAATCTCTTGGCCAGTGTCTTAATCTCGGTTCCTCATCAGCTCACGATTGACAATATTTTCCCAACAATCCTTTGGTTTTTCTCTCTTAACCTGCTATGCAAAAAACATAAATTAGTAATTCCTAGTCTTCAAATATATTTTATATTTGAATAAATCTCATAATACTAAAATATGAGGTATGTGCTTTTAAATGTTCTATGCCTAGGTTATGCCTAAACTACGTATTGCCTAGAATTACTACACACTGTCCAAGCATAGAGTTTTAAAAATCCAAGTCACATGTGCATTTCTTACATAAGCCACCGATCATTATACTAAAGTCAAGCTATGAGTTGCCTAAATTCATAAGCTATGAGTCAATAACGGGAGTCAAACCAAGAGTTAACACTCGGTTTCAATAGGCATTGCCGAGTTGACAGGTCAAGTCAATTTGACAATCCATATCCATTAACTAACAGATAATCCGAGCCATAAGACAAATGCAGGAAACTGACAGATGTCAAGGGTTTGAGTTTTATTTATGCTTGTACAGGTGTTTAAGGAGCTCCATTGCTAGGTATCAGGCCACGAGGAAAATCCACGAACAGATCGACGTACAGGTGCCCTAAGAATGAAGATAGCTCAAATTTTTAGCAGATGACAGATGTAAGGAAATATCTGTCAGATGTTCTCTTATGGCTATTCAAGGAAGTAGTTTGTCTGGTCTATAATAGTGCGTATTGATTTGAAAAGGCGCTACAATATTGATTTATATATTGATTTAATCATTGGAGGTGTATTTTAATGGAGATTTTTTATCGGACCATAATGTATAAGCCATCAAATCCAAGCTCAAAGGAAATGACTGTGAGGATGTGGCAAAGTAGGTTTCCACTCGTAGTTCTGAATCTAAATCGTACAAGACACAGTCACAACGAAAAAAAAAAAATTGAGTCTATGAAGAAGAGATACAGGTTCGAGGCTGCGAGCATAGGCAAATCCTGGCTCCGGATTTTCTTCCTGACCCTTCTTTGCAAGGATGGATGGGTTGTTAAGATGCTCAACTATACCCCAAGCCAGGCCTGGTGTGGTGTGTGTTGATAAAGGCGGACAACCTGCACTCACTGATTTGGGAATGCAAGCCTTGCCCAAGGTGGAAATTGGAGATTCAGAGATAGCCTTTAAGAAAGTACAAGAAATCTAACCTAACTCGGGAGAATTCATTCAAGGAAATCTGAACCATTTTTCTAATAGTGGAAGTAGAGGGACAAATGGAGGACAACAACACCAGTACTCCATGGAGTGAAGTTGCAAATGTGGGAGAGGGTTCTGGAAAGGGCTATTCATCAAAACGCAGGAAGAACTCAAGCAGTGAAATAGCAGAGAGCATTAGATCTTTTCTTGATTTAATCCTCAAGCTTGAGCAAGGACACACTGAGTTTTTGATAGAACAACAGTTTTGGAGGTGAAGTTCATTTTGGGTTAAAGCAGAGCTTTCACTAGCGCAAAGGGAAAATTTACAACCAGATAGCTAGTGAAAGGCAGAGCTTTCACCAGCTAACCAGTGGATCATAAGGCAAGTTAGCTGGTGAAAGCACAAAAAATTACAACCAGATAGCTGGTGAAAGGCAGAGATTTCACCAGCTAACCAACGGATCATAAGGCAAGTTAGCTGGTGAAAGCACAAAAAGAATTTTTGAAAGCTAAAGATGGAGCAAAGTGATTTTTAAAGGATTTAAAGAGGTTCCAGAACATTAAAAGATTAACTACTTAGTTAGAAAATACTCATTTACAGAGATTCGTGGGGATTTTGAAAAACACATGTTAAATTAGCTCCTAAAGTTTCGACTATGGGTAATTGAAGAAATCTGGCTACAGAAGACAGGTGCCTTTACCTTTTTCATGACAACAACAGATTCCAGAAAGCTGATGAAACACAGATGTCAAATTTTGAGATAGAAGATAGTTCGAATGCTAGTCTGGTCACTAGTCTTTATTATCTTTTGTCTTAGTTAGTTTGATTTACTATTTTTAGATATAGATCCGCATTTTCAGGATCTCAAAAACTGATTGTAAAAGGCTATAAATGCCTAGCTTTTCTAAAAGGAGGGGGTGAATTCTGGATACAATTTTTTGGCTATGTAATTGACTGTTTTTCTTAAATACAAAGGACAATTTTCTTTTGTTACTTATATCAGTCTTTCTCATATACATCTTTAGTCTGTAATTTGATTCATTTCAGTTTAGCCATTGAGAACTGTCATCTTCTTGTGTGGCTCATGAGTATGAATCAAATGATTTTCTGCTATCTTGTATGACCCTGCATATCTATGTATTTGGTTATCTTGAATAGTGCTCTTCACACTTTATTTCATTACTGTCACTGATATTTGGTATCTAAAAGCATTGTCTCATTTGAACATATGATTAGTTGTCCGTTATACAGCCTTCTTAGTTATCCCATTGTCCCAAACACTTTAATTATTCATAATTTATTAAGTTACCAAGCTTCCCTGATTTACAACCTAAGGGAGTTTCTTGGAGGTTAACAAATTGGCGCCGTTGCCGAGGAGAGGAGATTGAAGCTCAGCTTCCTTGGGATACGACATAGATCCAACTTTGATGATAGACAAAGCTTGGACATTCACTTGGTTGTAATTTTCTATCTGGCGACTCCACGTTCAAAGACTCCACTGGGGAGGATCCTGTTGATAAAAGATGAAGAGGCTGAAGTCAAGATCTAGGTATCAGTTCATTATTTTGCTTCATGAAATGTTGTTTTTCTTCATCAACTCTTTCATGCTTTTCCCTGCGCGTGTAAAGAGAATTATTTTCTGCTTTGTATATTCAGAAAATCATCATCCTTCTTGTATATATCCATCTTTAGAAGAGGAAATCCTGCAGCCCTGCATTTTAGATGTAGATTCGGTAACTTTACCTAAGCCCATTCACAAAGATTATCACTGTATTTATTTTCCTTCAAAATATGATCAGCCATGTGACCTTGAAAAGATAGAAATTGTTTCAGACCCTGTCTAGATCTCGGCCCCTCTAGCCATAATTTCTGAACCTGATCAACAACTTACCATCTCTCATGATCAGCCCACAACTTTTCAAGATAAAATCCAGATGAAGATGTTCAAACCTTTACAACTACCCCATCTTCTTCATCCTTATTCTGATGACTGTTATGAATATCTTCGTTCGTTTTCTGGAGAGACTCAAGCTTAAGCCGAGAGACACGTGGAGTCCTTTTTGGATTTTGTTGATCGTTTTTCAATTGCACATGAAGATGTGATCATGAGAATGTTTTCGAAAGCTTTGATCAAAGATGCTGCTACATGGTTTAAGGGTCTGAGAGCTGATTCAATTGGCTCTTGGATTGAGTTCTCTAATGCTTTCCTGAAGTATTGGGGGGAATACAAATCTCTAGATTCTTACCTCGCTGATTTCTATGCTTTGAAATGAGAGCAGGATGAAGCCTTACCTGTTTTCAATAGAAGGTTTTACCGTGTTTATCATGACATGCCTTCGGAGGTCCGACCTACATAAATAGTTGCCATAATATATTATATTATGGGTCTTCATTCAGATCTTGTCCTTCTTCTGCTAGAACGAAACTCTCCATCCTTAACCCGATTATTTGTAGACACTCAAGAAGTAGAGGAGAACATTTGTGCTTCTCGAAGGATCCGAGGTCGATATTTCTTTGAAAATCTACAAGCACATGAGCAAGCAGAATGGCATTATACTTCAGATTTTGAGCAGGAGAATAATGAGGTTGGAACAGTTTTAGAACAACAACGAGTATGGGAACTCTTTTTAGATTCGGATCCGAATTTTTCAATAGTTTCAAAGTACTCTAGAGACATGTATGAATCTAAAGTTTATGATCAATTTGCAAATCAAAATGAATCTATGATAACCAATGATTGCATTGAAAACTACATGTTCCTAGCTGATCATAATCCTTGTCATTTAAACATTGCTCCATCATCATCCGCTGAGGACTGTTCTGAAGAAAACAGTAAGTATGAAACAGATAAGGAACAAAAGCCTGAGGGTGAGTACATTTCAGATTCAGAATCAGATTCTTCAGTATGTGCAGAGTATTCCGGAGACAGGTATAAGTTTGAATTTCATGACCAGTTTGCAAATCAAGAAGAGCCTATGGTAACTGATAATTATATAGGCAACTACATGTTTTCAGTTGATCAAAATTCATATGATGTAAAATCTGTTCTATCATCATCTTTTGTACATTTGTCTGAAGAGGAAGTTTCAATCATTGATGATCAATCACTGATCTCAAAAGGACAAGAAGATGATCAGTCCTCTTATAGAGAAACAATCATGGTTGAGAAAGAGGTTACCATGGACACGTGTTTGTTTCCCGAGGAGAAGCATGTTTCTTATTTTGTTTTCAAGGATCCAGTAGCAGTTTTCATGGATCTATACTTTTCAAAGAACCTGAAAATTTCAGATTTCCTTAGCTTGCCAGTGTTTCTGGGTAAGTATGATTTCCTGAAAAGCTCCTTGTCACTGTGGTTGCATGTTCAACATCATTTGCTAATCAATAATAAAGACANCTGCATATCTATGTATTTGGTTATCTTGAATAGTGTTCTTCACACTTTATTTCATTACTGTCACTAATATTTGGTATCTAAAAGCATTGTCTCATTTGAACATATGATTAGTTGTCTGTCATACAGCCTTCTTAGTTATCCCATTGTCCCAAACACTTTAATTATTCATAATTTATTAAGTTACCAAGCATCCCTGATTTACAACCTAAGGGAGTTTCTTGGAGGTTAACAAATTGGCGCCATTGCCGAGGAGAGGAGATTGAAGCTCAGCTTCCTTGGGATACGACATAGATCCAACTTTGATGATAGACAAAGCTTGGACATTCACTTGGTTGTAATTTTCTTTCTGGCGACTCCACGTTCAAAGACTCCACTGGGGAGGATCCTGTTGATAAAAGATGAAGAGGCTGAAGTCAAGATCTAGGTATCAGTTCATTATTTTGCTTCATGAAATGTTGTTTTTCTTCATAAACTCTTTCATGCTTTTCCCTGCGCGTGTAAAGAGAAATATTTTCTGCTTTGTATATTCAGAAAATCATCATCCTTCTTGTATATATCCATCTTTAGAAGAGGAAATCCTGTAGCCCTGCATTTTAGATGTAGATTCGGTAACTTTACCTAAGCCCATTCACAAAGATTATCACTGTATTTCTTATCCTTCAAAATCTGATCAGCCATGTGACCTTGAAAAGATAGAAATTGTTTCAGACCCTGTCTAGATCTCGGCCCTTCTAGCCATAATTTCTGAACCTGATCAACAACTTACCATCTCTCATGATCAGCCCACATCTTTCCAAGATAAAATCCAGATGAAGATGTTCAAACCTTTATAGCTACCCCATCTTCTTCATCCTTATTCTGATGACTGTTATGAATATCTCCCTTCATTTTCTGGAGAGAATCAAGCTTAAGCCGAGAGACACGTGGAGTCCTTTTTGGATTTTGTTGATCATTTTTCAATTGCACATGAAGATGTGATCATGAGAATGTTTTCAAAAGCTTTGATCAAAGATGCTGCTACATGGTTTAAGGGTCTGAGAGCTGATTCAATTGGCTCTTGGATTGAGTTCTCTAATGCTTTCCTGAAGTATTGGGGGGAATACAAATCTCTAGATTCTTACCTCGCTGATTTCTATGCTTTGAAATGAGAGCAGGATGAAGCCTTACCTGTTTTCAATAGAAGGTTTTACCGTGTTTATCATGACATGCCTTCGGAGGTCCGACCTACATAAATAGTTGCCATAATATATTATATTATGGGTCTTCATTCAGATCTTGTCCTTCTTCTGCTAGAACGAAACTCTCCATCCTTAACCCGATTATTTGTAGACACTCAAGAAGTAGAGGAGAACATTTGTGCTTCTCGAAGGATCCGAGGTCGATATTTCTTTGAAAATCTACAAGCACATGAGCAAGCAGAATGGCATTATACTTCAGATTTTGAGCAGGAGAATAATGAGGTTGGAACAGTTTTAGAACAACAACGAGTATGGGAACTCTTTTTAGATTCGGATCCGAATTTTTCAATAGTTTCAAAGTACTCTAGAGACATGTATGAATCTAAAGTTTATGATCAATTTGCAAATCAAAATGAATCTATGATAACCAATGATTGCATTGAAAACTACATGTTCCTAGCTGATCATAATCCTTGTCATTTAAACATTGCTCCATCATCATCCGCTGAGGACTGTTCTGAAGAAAACAGTAAGTATGAAACAGATAAGGAACAAAAGCCTGAGGGTGAGTACATTTCAGATTCAGAATCAGATTCTTCAGTATGTGCAGAGTATTCCGGAGACAGGTATAAGTTTGAATTTCATGACCAGTTTGCAAATCAAGAAGAGCCTATGGTAACTGATAATTATATAGGCAACTACATGTTTTCAGTTGATCAAAATTCATATGATGTAAAATCTGTTCTATCATCATCTTTTGTACATTTGTCTGAAGAGGAAGTTTCAATCATTGATGATCAATCACTGATCTCAAAAGGACAAGAAGATGATCAGTCCTCTTATAGAGAAACAATCATGGTTGAGAAAGAGGTTACCATGGACACGTGTTTGTTTCCCGAGGAGAAGCATGTTTCTTATTTTGTTTTCAAGGATCCAGTAGCAGTTTTCATGGATCTATACTTTTCAAAGAACCTGAAAATTTCAGATTTCCTTAGCTTGCCAGTGTTTCTGGGTAAGTATGATTTCCTGAAAAGCTCCTTGTCACTGTGGTTGCATGTTCAACATCATTTGCTAATCAATAATAAAGACACGATTTATTCAGTGTTCAAATTACTTGGATGGATGCTATGGAAATCAACATTCACTTAACAAATGGTAGAGCTGGTTAGTGTAGGGGTAGGTAGAGGAATAAGCTCGCCATGCGAGAAGTTTGATCTTTTTCAGCTGTTGATTTAATGAATAAGCTTGGGTTGCATGCAAGTTACGGGGGAACAATTGCATAGGCTAGATGACTCCATGCCCAATGCCAAAGGCAGCCAGATGACTCCATGACCAATGCTAAAGGCTACTGTAACTACTAGGTTCTTGGAAACCTCGCAGGGAGGTCTCCATCCCAGTTGGAGCCAGTTGTTAGTGATAAAAAAAGCATTGGTATTTTGATGAGTATTTTTATCAACTCTTCATTTGATTTATTGCTTTCATCAATCTCTTGGCCAGTGTATTAATCTCGGTTCCTCATCAACTCACGATTGACAATATTTGCCCAACAATCCTTTGGTTTTTCTCTCTTAACCTGCTATGCAAAAAACATAAATTAGTAAGTCCTAGCCTTCAAATATATTTTATATTTGAATAAATCTCATAATACTAAAATATGAGGTATGTGCTTTTAAATGTTCTATTCCTAGGTTATGCCTAAACTACGTATTGCCTAGAATTACTACATATTGTCCAAGCATAGAGTTTTAAAAATCCAAGTCACATGTGCATTTCTTACATAAGCCACCGATCATTATACTAAAGTCAAGCTATGAGTTGCCTAAATTCATAAGCTATGAGTCAATAACGAGAGTCAAACCAAGAGTTAACACGCGGTTTCAACAGGCATTGTCGAGTCGACAGGTCAAGTCAATTTGACAATCCATATCCATTAACCAACAAATAATCCGAGCCATAAGCCAAATGTAGGCAGCTGACAGATGTCAAGGGATTGAGTTTTATTTATGCTTGTATAGGTGTTTAAGGAGCTCCATTGCCAGGTATCAGGCCACGAGGAAAATCCACGAACAGATCGACGTACAGGTGCCCTAAGAATGAAGATAGCTCGACTTTTCAGCAGTTGACAGATGTAAGGAAAGATATGTCAGATGTTCTCTTATGGCTATTCAAGGAATAAGTTTGTCTGGTCTATAACAGTGCGTATTGATTTGAAAAGGCACTGCAATATTAATTTATATATTGATTTAATCATTGGAGGTGTATTTTAATGGAGATTTTTTATCGGACCATAATTTATAAGCCATCAAATCCAAGCTCAAAGGAAATGACTGTGAGGATGTGGAAAAGCAGGTTTCCACTCGTAGTTCTGAAGCTAAATCACAGAAGAAAAAATCACAATGAAAACAACAAAATTGAGTCTATGAAGAAGAGATACAAGTCTGAGGCTGCGAGCATAGGCAAATCTTGGCTCTGGATTTTCTTCCTGACCCTTCTTTGCAACGATGGATGGGTTGTTAAGATGCTCAACTATACCCCAAGCTAGGCCTGGTGTGGTGTGTGTTGATAAAGGCGGATAGCCTGCACTCACTGATTTGGGAATGCAAACCTTGCCCAAGGTGGAAATTGGAGATTCAGAGATAGCCTTTAAGAAAGTACAAGAAATCNAAAGCTTTGATCAAAGATGCTGCTACATGGTTTAAGGGTCTGAGAGCTGATTCAATTGGCTCTTGGATTGAGTTCTCTAATGCTTTCCTGAAGTATTGGGGGGAATACAAATCTCTAGATTCTTACCTCGCTGATTTCTATGCTTTGAAATGAGAGCAGGATGAAGCCTTACCTGTTTTCAATAGAAGGTTTTACCGTGTTTATCATGACATGCCTTCGGAGGTCCGACCTACATAAATAGTTGCCATAATATATTATATTATGGGTCTTCATTCAGATCTTGTCCTTCTTCTGCTAGAACGAAACTCTCCATCCTTAACCCGATTATTTGTAGACACTCAAGAAGTAGAGGAGAACATTTGTGCTTCTCGAAGGATCCGAGGTCGATATTTCTTTGAAAATCTACAAGCACATGAGCAAGCAGAATGGCATTATACTTCAGATTTTGAGCAGGAGAATAATGAGGTTGGAACAGTTTTAGAACAACAACGAGTATGGGAACTCTTTTTAGATTCGGATCCGAATTTTTCAATAGTTTCAAAGTACTCTAGAGACATGTATGAATCTAAAGTTTATGATCAATTTGCAAATCAAAATGAATCTATGATAACCAATGATTGCATTGAAAACTACATGTTCCTAGCTGATCATAATCCTTGTCATTTAAACATTGCTCCATCATCATCCGCTGAGGACTGTTCTGAAGAAAACAGTAAGTATGAAACAGATAAGGAACAAAAGCCTGAGGGTGAGTACATTTCAGATTCAGAATCAGATTCTTCAGTATGTGCAGAGTATTCCGGAGACAGGTATAAGTTTGAATTTCATGACCAGTTTGCAAATCAAGAAGAGCCTATGGTAACTGATAATTATATAGGCAACTACATGTTTTCAGTTGATCAAAATTCATATGATGTAAAATCTGTTCTATCATCATCTTTTGTACATTTGTCTGAAGAGGAAGTTTCAATCATTGATGATCAATCACTGATCTCAAAAGGACAAGAAGATGATCAGTCCTCTTATAGAGAAACAATCATGGTTGAGAAAGAGGTTACCATGGACACGTGTTTGTTTCCCGAGGAGAAGCATGTTTCTTATTTTGTTTTCAAGGATCCAGTAGCAGTTTTCATGGATCTATACTTTTCAAAGAACCTGAAAATTTCAGATTTCCTTAGCTTGCCAGTGTTTCTGGGTAAGTATGATTTCCTGAAAAGCTCCTTGTCACTGTGGTTGCATGTTCAACATCATTTGCTAATCAATAATAAAGACAAGATTTCTTCAGTGTTCAAATTACTTGGATGGATGCTATGGAAATCAACATTCACTTAACAAATGGTAGAGCTAGTTAGTGTAGGGGTAGGTAGAGGAATAAGCTCGCCATGCGAGAAGTTTGATCTTTTTCAGCTGTTGATTTAATGAATAAGCTTGGGCTGCATGCAAGTTACAGGGGAACAATTGCATAGGCTAGATGACTCCATGCCCAATGCCAAAGGCAACTAGATGACTCCATGCCCAATGCTAAAGGCTACTGGAACTACTAGGTTCTTGGAAACCTCGCAGGGAGGTCTCCATCCCAGTTGGAGCTAGTTGTTAGCGATAAAAAAAGCACCGGTATTTTGATGAGTATTTTTATCAACTCTTCATTTGATTTATTGCTTTCATCAATCTCTTGGCCAGTGTATTAATCTCGGTTCCTCATCAGCTCACGATTGACAATATTTGCCCAACAATCCTTTGGTTTTTCTCTCTTAACCTGCTATGCAAAAAACATAAATTAGTAAGTCCTAGTCTTCAAATATATTTTATATTTGAATAAATCTCATAATACTAAAATATGAGGTATGTGCTTTTAAATGTTCTACTCCTAGGTTATGCCTAAACTACGTATTGCCTAGAATTACTACATATTGTCCAAGCATAGAGTTTTAAAAATCCAAGTCACATGTGCATTTCTTACATAAGCCACCGATCATTATACTAAAGTCAAGCTATGAGTTGCCTAAATTCATAAGCTATGAGTCAATAACGGGAGTCAAACCAAGAGTTAACACGCGGTTTCAATAGGCATTGTCGAGTCGACAGGTCAAGTCAATTTGACAATCCATATCCATTAACCAACAGATAATCCGAGCCATAAGTCAAATGCAGGCAACTGACAGATGTCAAGGGATTGAGTTTTATTTATGCTTGTATAGGTGTTTAAGGAGATCCATTGCCAGGTATCAGGCCACGAGGAAAATCCACGAATAGATCGACGTACAGGTGCCCTAAGAATGAAGATAGCTCGGCTTTTCAACAGTTGACAGATGTAAGGAAAGATATGTCAGATGTTCTCTTATGACTATTCAAGGAAGAAGTTTGTCTAGTCTATAACAGTGCGTATTGATTTGAAAAGGCGCTACAATATTAATTTATATATTGATTTAATCATTGGAGGTGTATTTTAATGGAGATTTTTTATCGGACCATAATGTATAAGCCATCAAATCCAAGCTCAAAGGAAATGACTGTGAGGATGTGGAAAAGCAAGTTTCCACTCGTAGTTCTGAAGATAAATCGTAGAAGACACAGTCACAATGAAAACAACAAAATTGAGTCTATGAAGAAGAGATACAGGTCCGAGGCTGCGAGCATAGGCAAATCTTGGCTTCGGATTTTCTTCTGTACCCTTCTTTGCAACGATGGATGGGTTGTTAAGATGCTCAACTATACCCCAAGCTAGGCCTAATGTGGTGTGTGTTGATAAAGGCGGATAGCCTGCACTCACTGATTTGGGAATGCAAACCTTGCCCAAGGTGGAAATTGGAGATTCAGAGATAGCCTTTAAGAAAGTACAAGAAATCTAACCTAACCCGGGATAATTCATTCAAGGAAATCTGAACCATTTGTCTAATAGTGGAAGCAGAGGGACAAATGGAGGAAAACAACACCAGTACTCCATGGAGCGAAGTTGCAAATGTGGGAGAGGGTTATGGAAAGGGATATTCATCAAAATGCAGGAAGAACTCAAGCAGTGAAATAATAGAGAGCATTAGATCTTTTCCTGATTTAATCCTCAAGATTGAGCAAGGACACGCTGAGTTTTTGATAGAACAACAGTTTTGGAGGTGAAGTTCATTTTGGGTTAAAGAAGAGCTTTCACCAGCGCAAAGGGAAAATTTACAACCAGATAGTTGGTGAAAGGCAGATCTTTCACCAGGTAACCAGCGGATCATAAGGCAAGTTAGCTAGTGAAAGCACAAAAATTTACAGCCAGATAGCTGGTGAAAGGCAGAGCTTTCACCAGCTAACCAGCGGATCATAAGGCAAGTTAGCTGGTGAAAGCACAATTTTTTTTTTTGAAATCTAAAGATGGAGCAGAGTGATTTTTAAAGGATTTAAATAGGTTCCAGAACATTAAAAGATTAACTACGTAGTTAGAAAATACTCAGTTGCAGAGATTCGTGGGGATTTTGAAAAACACATGTTAAATTAGCTCCTAAAGTTTTGACTATGGGTAATTGAAGAAATCCGGCTACAGAAGACA
>JZKD02S1773581.1:19566-80636 GCA_000966675.3 Picea glauca
AAGTTCTCGATCCTTCTAGAAGGGAATCTTCTAGAAGGATGAGTTGGCTTTCGAATGGTTGGCAAAGTATTGACTTTCCAGATATCTTGGGATCATTCCCTATCCAAGTAACTAAACTATCTTCTCCTATATATTGAGGAGATTGCTTATGGAAAAGGTTAGAAGCAAATTAGCAAGAGATTGATTGGAGAATTAGTGCAAGATTGTATGGAGGACTGATGCTACAGCAGCAAGAGACAACAGCAAGGTCATCATATGTTGTTGATTTTCTTCATGCATGAGAAGGTGTGTGTGTCAGAGCTAGAAGCCATCGAAAGGAGACCTACGACATCAAGGCTCAGGTTGTAAGTTTCACTTTCAATTAATTCAATACATTAATATGTCCCTTTCCCATAAAGATGATGTCACTTTATTACATAATTCCTTGATCATATGTATAGACTAGCCATTGAATATATTAATCTGCCTTTACTTCTATTGGTTTGTACTATTGTGATATGAACGGTGCAAGAGTATTGGAGCGAAGCTTGGAACAACAGAGATATAAGGAAAGAATTCATAAGGTATGTCCACAGTCCTTACTTCTTAGTTCATTCAATAGGTTAAGTCTAGGGAAAGTGTATTATTCTGTCCTGTTTTGTTCTAGATCCAGGTAGATCTAGGGAGATTGGTCTGTGTCCGCACTCACGAATTTATCCTAAAACACCAGCGGATTTCCTATTTATCAACTCAAGAAGTAGACTCGATGGACACCCATTGATATTGGGATGACCTTGGCTAGAAACAACAAATGCATACATAGGATATTATGAAATTGAAATTGCACCAGGAATATTTATGAATATTAATTCCAATTTGAATGAGAAACAACGACAAAAATTGATTCAGATCCTTTCTAAATATCAACAAGATTTTTCTTGGGAGTATCCCGGCGTGAAGGGAATTGATCCCTAACTATGTACAAATCATATATACATTGAAAAATATGCCTAACCTATCTGACATACCCAATGAATATTAAACCCTCATCTCAAGGACATTGTCAAAGAAGAATTACATAAACTATTGGATGTTGTTACACATTATTTTGGTCACTCTGGTGATGTTTCTACAAGTGATGTATTCAGGCTCCCACAAGGACTTTTTTCCTGAGAAAAGTGACTATTGTATTCTTCCAAAAAAAACATTTTAAAGATGATTTTATAGGCTTCCTATGTTATAGGGTGCGAAAATCTTTTATTCTTGTAGGCAACCCATACTTTGGGTGAGAACTGTTCACAGTCTGCTCTATAGGTAGGGTGAAAACCTGTTTTTAAGCTTGGAAAAGACAAGAGGTCACGAAGGTTCTAGAAGGGAATCTTCTAGAAAACGAGTTGGCATTCGCATGGTTGGCATCCTACTAACTTCTCAGATTTGGTGGGATCATACTCATCCATTTAACCACCTCTCCTTCTCCTATATATTGAAAGGTTTCTCATGGAAAAGGTTAAGCAAGATTGAATGAAGAATTGGTGAAAGAATTGTGTGAAGAACTCTGCTTGGATAGAAGCTTGAAGACTCTATTTGGTCTATCAAGTTGTATTGGATCTTCTTCATGCAAATGTAGAGCAAGTGCATGTGTTGGAACCAAGGGTCACTGGAAGGAAGCTTGCGACATCAAGATGATCCGATTGCATCTTCTACTTTCATTTAATATAATACAACAACATGTCCCTTTCCCATAAAATCACTCTTATTTTAATGCATAATTCCTTGATCATATGCATAGGTTGACATTGAATATACTTTGCCATATTCACTTTGGTTGGTTTGTGTTGTATTGGACCTAATTTCACAAGAGCACCGGAGCGAAGCAGGGACAACATAGACCTAAGGAAGCGATATAAAGGTATGTCACTCATTCCTTCTGGGTAGTAGATTCAATGACTGCAACTTAGAGAAAGAGTCGTGTCCTGTCCTGTTTTGTTCTAGATCTAGGTAGATCTAGGGAGATCTGTTAATGTCCGCACCTACCGATTTATCCAGTAACAAAATTTGCGACTCCACTGGGGATACAACCCATTTTGGTGGTTTTTTCTTGGCCATTTTCTCTTGACCTACCCTTTTTCATTCCCAATCAATCTCTGAGTCTTGAGGAGATATTTACACACTCCTTGGATCCAGAAGTTCCCTCAAACGTTCTATCATTTTTCCAAAATTTGCTTGATTACAAACCTTCTCGCACTGCACCTTTCTGTAGCCTGCGAGAATCACTGAAGTTCGCACCCTAGTGTTCAGTTCAGTGTGAACTTCTCGCGACTTGCCTATGTCTAGCATGCAAGAATCCTTAATTCTCACACTGTACCCCACTGCCAGACTACGAAGTCACTTGTAAAAATTTTGGATTATGTCTTTTGTGTCTTCAGATGCCCATATTTTTTTGTCTCTGGGAAGAACTTCTCTGGCCAATGATTGAAAGTTTCTTGACTTTAAATCTTGCGAATGATTAGTTTTCAGAAATCAAAATCTTTTCTTGATCATTTTTTCTCAATTTTTATCTCTTGACCTTTTCTTAACAAGGGTATAATCTTTGATTCTGAAATCCGAGTGCTTGTTTGGTCGGGAGCCTTTGATTGGATTAAAAGTTGAGATTAATTGTCCTTTTCAATTGCCTATTACTTATAAAATTGTTACCCATGTGCATTTGAAAAGACTGGTCTTGTCAGTTTGTTATTTTTATCTTCATTGAAAGAACGATTTGGGTGTTTGTTGAGTATTTCTTTTTCGTTGGTTGCATACTTTTTCTTAGTTCCATCCCTGTTGCTTGGTTTCTAATAAAAAATTAAAGACTTTTTTCTTTTTGTAGCGATCTTTTATTCGAAAAATATTGGCATTCAAGTATTGAAAGACAACTAATAGGGAATTTGCATTGTTCATGATTGTTTGATATTACATTTCATAAAAGATCATACATCGTAGTTCGCATTGTTCCAAAAAACTCCTCTGTCCCTCCTATAAATAGGATACATCGAACAAAAATTCGTATCATTCATCCTTATTTACACATTGTTGGGTCAGAGTCTCACACAGCATCGGTTTCATTTCTGTCTCCTTTTTGCGTAATAACAACCTTCAATAATATTGCGCAACTTTAAAATTCAACTAGTAACTTTTTCTAGGGCTCTTTTACACCAACATTAGCTAGGCTAGAGCTTTGGAATAGGCAGTGAGACACACTCTCCAAGGCACAAAACACACAATAGTATCTTGTGATAAGGAGTGTCAAAATCAATTTGCATCATTTTGTCCTAGGAAGCCCTTCTCACACAAGGGTCAAACATGAGATCGCATTGAGATTGACAGAGTTACTCACCTTGCTTTGTTGATCTCAGTGTAGAGATTGCACGTATTAAGGGGGTCACTTGAAGGTATACCCACAATGATGAGTGGAAGCCTCTCAAGTTGATTTCGGGCTAGATACCCTACCCTTGCGTGTGGATCAGACTGTCGACTATTTCCCCAAGCATCGTTGTTGTTTGTGGTAACCTTAGTAGCCTATCTTCTTAGGGTCTTACATAAGGTGACTGTGAAGGGGTAAGTCTGCACGGTACCTGGAATCGACGTTGGCCAGACTCACTCAGGCTCCTTAGAGGGTATACCTACGATTGTGTGTGGGAGCTTGCACTAGGGTGTAAATCCGTTAAGAAGGTCGTCAACGTAGCTTTTCCACCCTCGCCCAGCCCCTTCTTGTCTCGTCGTTATTACATTGGATTTCATCACCAACCAATGACTCCGGAATTGGAAGGTCTTGTTTGCTTGGTTTTGGCTTCCTAGATTTTACTAACACGTGCTGTTTGTTTACCCAAGTTGGCCATAGAATTTCTTTCATAAGATTTTGACTCGATCACAATTAACCCTCCACACCATTCACATAGAATGCAAGGCCTACCCCCAAAAGATATGGAAGGTTCTCAACCCTTGCCTACCAACTCACCAGAGGGCTCTCCTCAATAGAGTGAAGTCCAAGACGTCACCACTCCACAAGTGTAAATAACTAACTCTTTAGAATGGTTCTGAATTACCAATTCTCGAGAGGAATTCTGAATTCCTCCTGACTCTGAGAGACGTATTGTTCGAGTGAATTCTTCTAGAGAAATAGTTGTTCAATCTTCTGGATTGCCAATCAGACCTTTTATAGGACCTGAGGGTCAAGATCCTTTTTGGACTACTGACATTTTTAGATGGGATCTCTTTGGCTCAGGAGCAGGTGTTGATATCAATGTCACACCTAAGCTTCCTGAAACATCTAATCCAGATGTGATACCTTTTACTACTGCATATTATTTTCCTGGTACAGACGCCTCGCCAACTGACCACATCTTGACTATTCCCCCAACAAACGGTCCATTACACAATGGTCCTAGATACTACGAGTTCTCACACTGGGACTACAGTGGCTAGCCAAGCTCCCATTGGCACGACGCGTTCGCCTAAAATCCCCCCAACACTTCCGCCCGGATATCATGCGTTGAGTGCTTCTATTCCCGCTCCTACACAAATATCATCCAGGATTCCTCACATTTCCACTCCTTCTGGGCACCATCTCGTTCCTTGTTTTGTTCTGACACTTCCTTGACCCCCTTTCAGAGGACCTCTTCCATACTCTATTGGAGGCACCGATCCTAGTGGCACCATCACGTCTTTCACACCTAATTACTAGATTCCTATTGGTGGACAATTTCACCAAGGAGGCCAAATCCAATCCCCTTTTGCAGGACAAATCCCAATTGGGACGCAACTCCTGATTGGAGGGAAACCCCCACTGACCCCGCCCTATGGACAAAACATACCTCCATCCTTGGCCCAGTATTGGAATTATCTTATTCAAAATAATCCTCACTCTACTCGGGGGAAACAACCTCAAGCTAGCTCCTTCATACCTCCTAGTATAGGCCAACCATATCTAGGCACGTCCAATCCTATTTGGGGCTCGAACGCTCAACCCCACGCCCTTGTTCAAGGGTACAACCCTATGAATTAATTTCTTCCACACCAACAACCGAATCTGCCTGGATCATCGCATTATATGCAAACTACTTATGGTTCCACTGGTCTACCAACAGAACTCCCTCCCCAAAGTCACCAGTACCTACATGTGAATAGACAGTTTCCCTTCTTAGCCACCCTGGACCTCCCTGATCTATTGATAATTTTAAAGATCCAATCCATCACTCTCCTCAATGGCCCACCATACTGACCAAACTACCATCTGACATCCCTAAATTTGATGGTAAACTAGGAGAGGACCTGAACAGTCATGTAATGACTTTTCACCTTTGGTGCTCATCCAACTCCTTGATGGATGACTCTATTCGTTTATGCCTTTTTCAACGAACCCTCACAGGTTCCGCCACGAAGTGGTATATAGAATTACCACGAGGCTTCTTCACCGACTTCAACACCCTCTCTATGGCTTTCCTCACCCACTACTAGTTACCGATCCTCTATGAAACGGGAATCGAAATTTTGAGTTCTTTCAAACAAACCAAAGCCACTCATATCTCTGATCACATTCATGAGTGGCGACAGAGACAACGTCTCATCAAACTCGAACTTCCCGATCAGTTGCTGGTAGAGTGGTTCACGAAATCATTCATGAACGATATCACTCATGACATCGCCATGGGTGGAGTTGTCACAGAATAATAGGCAATCAGTCGGCCTCAATACCTCGACCTCGTTTACTCACAAATGGGTACTCTTTACGACTTACTCCCTGGCGCACCTCGTCCTTCTACTTATGCTACTTCAACTACTCATGTTTCTTCTCATGCAGCTAACGGTGTGATTGGAACTTTCCATGCCCAACCTCATTTCGTCCAAACCTCTAGAAACAACCCCAAATCCATTACTTCTAATGTTCAAAATGCTCCACCTCCAACCCCTCCCATTGGCAAGACTTCTGAGGTGAACTCTGTTCAATCTACCCCTGCCGAAAAAAATAAATCCAAAAAAGGAAAGGGTAAGAAGAAGGAGGATAAAAATAATCTGCAATCTGAGAAAACCAAAACACCATCGGTTGATGATAAGGATAAGCGCAAACCCCGATACCCTTGTCTTATCTGTGGTGATAATCACTACACTAAGGATTGCCCACGATGAGCCGAGGTTACTAAGCTCCTTCAAGGGACCCCGAAACCCCCCACTCCAGCTGTGTTGTCACAACCCTTCCCTTCTCAACAACAGGCCCAATTGGTCATTCATGACCAACCTTCCCCCTCCAATACATCCTATGTCTTAATGTGTACAGGTGATTCAAAGATGAATGACATCACATTTACCACTCGAGCCAAAGATTATTCTTCCTCCAAAGAGAAGGTTGATGTAATACCTCCTTCGTTGGTCCAACCATCTCCCACGACCCCACCTACCAACGATCCTCTTCATCTCGAATGACCGAGCATAGAAACATTTCTTCTCCCTCTCCCAAAGGGTGTTGTTCAAAAATCAGCTTTCAATCCTCATGCACGTGCTGCCCATAACTACAGTATTGTCGAAGATTTGGCCCAAGCACCGTCCACGATGTCAACCCTCGAAGTCCTTCAGATTTTTCCTATAAAACGAAAGGCACTATTGAAATCTATTGGTGGAATTGACCCTACGAATACAAATTTAATAATTTTTGACTTGGAAGATCACATTCCAAGGTTACCCCCTCACCTCGCATTCCAAATACAAGTTATTGTCTCCAACAAAAACATTTGTAGAATAGTTATTGATGAGGGTGCCTCGATGTGTGTCATGTCTATTACCTACTGGAAAACCATCAGCTCTCCTCCTTTAACTAAATCCCACAACACGCTTAAAGCCTTCAATGGCTCTAGTTTTAAGCCTTACGGTGTCCTCCCTTTGTAGCCTATTATGTTAGAAGGAAAAACGATCAACGTTGAAGTGGAGGTCTTTGATGCTCCTCTTGATTACAACCTTCTACTTGGCTGTAGCTCGATCAATTCCATGTGTGCAGTTGTGTCCACTCTTTTTCGTGTCGTGCGTTTCCCACATCAAGGAAAAGTAGTTACAATAGACCAATTGGCCTTCTTTCACTCTGATGCATGTATCGACAATGTACCTTTCATTGCAAAAACCCCCCCTGGATATGAGAATGTCGGTGTCAGTCTTCTTAAAGATTCCTCTTTGATGGGTACTTTCCCCATTCCACCACCTGATGTTCCACATCCGTTTGTCGCCTCGATCAACATGATCTCCACCTCTATTCATGGAACCCCTACGTCTTATGACCCGTGGATGGTACCCAACCCCGACGATCATCTTCGTTATGGCGATGAAATGCCTTTGAGTCTGGTCGAATCCTCTTATCAAGCCATTCAATCAGCAACCCCTTCTACCCCCTCTCTTCGTGATTTATCTTCGGATCCATTCCGTGTCATTTTTCCCATGGACGAGATGATTATGTCTGTTATGTCCATGGAAGACACCCTTTGGGAAAATGGACATCATCATTCCATCCTCTTCCTGGAGCAACACACCATCGAGGGTTACCAACGAATCTCAACCCCATCGACCATTGTCATCATTTATACCATTCCCAAGTCTACACACGATATGTTCTATGAAGGGAACTTAAGTAATATCTCACCCACCATCCCCCTTGACATATCCATAAAACCCGGAGTTGTTGAAAATGTGCATGTCAGAGCTTCGTGTTCCCATGACGAAGTTGTCACCTACAAGTATTTTTTCCAATAATTTTGTGACGTCTTCGCATGGAGCTATGAAGAAATGTCGGGGATTGACCCCAACATTGTGGTACATGAGATTAAGACATACCTGGGTGCTAAACCCATCCAGAAATGACTTCGTCCGATCCACCCACGTAAAGCAGTCACTATCAAGCTTGAAGTTGAGAAACTTCTCAAAGCTGGCTTTATTTACCCTCTGGCTCTAATTGACTGGGTTTCCAATCTTGTTCCGATTAACAAGAAACAAGGCACGATCCATGTGTGCATTGATTATGAAGAAATTAACAAAGCTTGTCCTAAAGACAAGTTTCCTTCCCCGTTCATTGACCAAATCGTCGATGATTGTGTTGGAAGTGAAATCTTCTCTCTGATGGATGGTTTCTCCGGATATAATCAAATCAATATTGTATCCACGGACCAACACAAGATCGCTTTTGTTTTTCCTTGGGGCACTTTTGCCTACCAGAAACATCCATTAGATTTAAAGAATGTCGGTGCAACTTTTCAACGTGCTATGTCTTATGCCTTTCATGATATAAAGCACATTGTTCAACCATATCTCGCTTACTTACCCGCTCATTCCATGCACAGTGTAGATCATCCAATACACCTTCGTGCCATTTTCCTTCGATGTCAGTTTTACCATATATGCTTGAATCCCCACAAATGTGTTTTTTGCATAGAATCTGATCGACTTCTGGTCTTTATTGTTACATGTCAATGGATTAGGGTAGATCCTTTGAAGGTTGAGGGGATTCTCAATCTCTCTCCTCCTTCCTTACTTCGCCAGTTACAAAGTTTGTAAGGGAAGGCAAACTTTCTCCATCGTTTCATCCCGAACTATGTTGAGCTAACTCTTGGATTTACACGACTTCTCAAGAAAGGTTCTGAGTTCGTATGGGATACCACTGCCGACAAATCTTTCGAAGCTTTGAAACTGTCTTTGACACGTACCTCACTACTCTTCCCACCTGATTACAGTCAGGATTATTTCCTTTACTTCGCAGCCTCGGACTATACCATCACTATGGTTCTTGTCTAGGAGGATGATTCTCATTTACATGTTGAAAAACCAAGCATTTACATGTTGAAAGACTAGCCTTGGCATCCGTCCAAGTTGTTCAACGTTTCTGGCACTATATCCTTTTTCGCAAGACTATGGTAATTTCTAATTGCAACCCTATGTAGCACATTCTTACACACCAATTGCTAGGGGGGAAATACTCCAAATGGATCGTGATACTCTATGAGTTTGACTTATAGAATGTGCTAAGTCCAAGAAATCCTTGGTGTTTGCCGAGTTGATATGCAACCTTCCCTGCTCTGAGATGGAAAATGTAGCAGAAGATTCATTACCCGATGAATCCCTTTTCCTGATCAGTTCCGCTGACCTTTTGTATGGAGATATCATCATATATATCTAGACCCAAACTTTTCGGCCCAATTTGTCTAGCATTGACCATCGTCGAATATGCTACCAAGCTCGTCAGTACATTATCCTCAGTGATACTCTTTATCATCGTGGGATTGACTCCATTTTTCTCCGCTGCCTCATGTTTGACGAAACCAAGAAATCCCTGAATGAATACCATTCTGGAGCCTATGGTGGTCACATGTCTAGATATGCTACTGCCCAGAAGATCTTATGAGCGGGGTATTTTTGGCCTTCTTTATTCAACGATTGTATAATTACTGTCCAAAAATGCCACGCTTGCCAAACCTACAACAATAAAATAGAATCACACCCTGCTCCTCTACACCCCGTGGTCTCCATTGGTCCTTTTGTAAAATGGGGTATTGATTTCATGAAATGTCACCCTCACTCGGCCAGGGGGCATGGATATATTATTGTAGCCATAGATTATTTTACAAAATGGGCTAAGGCAATGCCAACATTCGACAATACCGAAAGGACTGCATCATTATTTATATTCAATCACATCATTGGTCAGTTTGGTGTTCCTCAAGCTATCGTTACTGATCACAGTAGCCACTTTATAAACTTCATAATGTCTGAACTCACCAAAAATTTGGGTCTTCACCATGAAAACTCAACACCCTATTACCCACAAGCCAACGACCAAGTTGAAGCAATAAACAAATTCCTCATTACCATGCTTTGATGAATGATATGGATTCACAAAAAAAGTTGGCACACAATGTTGTTTTTAGCATTATGGGCTTACCAAGCATCCATTAAGTTTGCTACTGGGTTCACACCATTCCAGTTAGTCTATGGTCTAAAATTCATCTTGCTGATTGAATGTGAGATAGCCTCCCTAAAACTAGCCATCAAACTTCTCCCAAACACTTCTGTCGAAGAAGAACGCCTATTGTATCTCATGCAATTAGATGAAACCCATTGTGATGATACCCTAGTCATAGAAGCCCAGAAGAAATGTGTCAAAGCCCAATTCGACAAACATGTCAAGCCACACATTTTCTCTGAAGGTGATCTGGTTCTCCTTTACGAACAAGATCGGGATATGTTGGAGTCGAAAAATTTGAAGCTATGTGGCGAGGTCCTTATATCGTCAGATGAGTTTTGGAGAAAGGAGATTACGAGTTGATTGACTATGATGGTATCCCTTTGAGTGAACCCATAAATGGGTTGTACTTAAAGAAGTACTATGCTTAAGATCACCTATGCATGAGTGCTTGTATTTTATTGTATCATACTTTTCATGTATTACTCTAGTATGTTTTTTCATTATTTGGTCTTTGCCCTCGACCGCTTATCTTCCATTGTGATTGGTTTCCAGATGTTGGAGTCTTCTCTACCCCACATTGGCTTCGCTGATGGTGCTAGTCATAGTACTCAAAACCTTGCTTCTGCTGCATGGGAAATTTATGCCCCTACAAACAAACTTATTAGTCTACGAGGTGTGTGCCTTGGTCGTGCGAGCAATAATATTACAGAATATAACGCCATCATTGAATTGTTGATTGATGCTATTTCACTTTATATCTGCCACCTGGTTATATGACTCGATTCACATCTAGTAGTACTACAGTTAAGTAATGTCTATGATATCCAAAGTCCTACTTTATTACGGGTATATTTATGAATTCACCTCTTGGAATGTTATTTTGATTATATCTAATATCAACACATTCCTAGATGTCTAAATACATTGACTGATGCCTTATCTAACTATGTGTTAGACAGACATTTGGGACATTTATAAACCAATCACACATCACATGTATAACACAACACAAAATAAGTCGATAGAAGCCATATATATGTATATAATGATCAAAATTTTTTACAAAAACTTTTTGTCCAAGGATCAAAATCTCAAAATACGAAGCCTATAGCTTCTACAAAATAGCATCACCGATGACGCTCATGATAACACACAACTGCTTGGGCTACCCTATGGAGCATTCAACTGAGAGACTCAAACACACCCATAGTATGGCGCTAGTAATGTCTCAGGATCTCCCTAATAACAATGTCTGGGACATCCGCGGTCAACCCCTCTAAGTTCTGTTCCACTGCCTTGTAGTCTTTGGCATCCCATATCATCACTTTAGCCACTTCTCCTTGCCTTTGAATGGGAGATGTTCCTGGAGGTCGATACGGCCCCACATCTATGTCATCAAATTTTTTTTTTTTTTATTAGTCCTTGGATAAACATAAAAACATTTCATATAATAAAATTTGCAAAAACATTTAAAAAGAACAAAATGTGTACTTCTCACCTAAGTCACCCCACTGAGCATCCTTAGGCAGGACCAAATCTAGATCCCCTCAGAAATCCAAACCAGCATAGGCGTAGTCGTCGATCATCAATATCTAGGGCCTCAACCAGTCAAAAAATGAATCATTATACTTGATTATAGGCCCTGCTACATGTCGAGCCATGAGGTTACACCACCTCAGCATCTTCAGATCCTGTGAGGCCAGTAAACCCCAATCAAACTGTAGTCGTAGTAGTGGGACCCTCTCGAGGAAGAATTACACCAAAAGTGACCCTTACCCAAACTACCTCAAGTCACCCCTTCTACACTTTGTCAGTTGTCTCTTCATACTGCGAAGAAAAATGTCTGACCAATTGAAAACCTGAGGCTCTGTGCACTCTATGGCGTAATTGAAATAGCTCTAGAGAGACATGTGTGGAGCCATGCTCCTAGCCATGCATGTAATGGTAAACAAGATAGTCTGTAGGGTCAAATATTGGACCCCCCAAATCACAACCTTACCCTTGCTTCTCTCTGCCTCGGGAACACAATATTGGCGAACATACTCACTCATAGGAAATTTGTTGCCTCTACCTCCGATTAAAGTAGCATGGTATCCACATCGTGACAACCCCGTCAGAAAATAGATATCCTCGATATCTAGTGTCAGTGTATTGACTCCCACATGAAATAACTATTGATCCATGTCCCACATGTGGACTAGGTATTCTAACAACCTGAGTTGGGCTCTCATGCCCGAGATCCTAAAAATTTTCAAGAGCCCACATTCTTGGAGGGCAGCGACTGTACCTGGGTCATTTCTGACATTGGAATCATCCTCCTCATGTTCTCTTTCTCTCCATTCCAACATCATGATGGTCAAACACCTGCAATAGAGACATGAGGGGGAAGTCAACAACTTGTTTTAAACTCTTTAATAATTTTTATTGAGCAAAACAACACATTAAAATCCATTTTTCTGCCCTCGAATGTGAACCTTTTGCACAGTGAAAGATTCTTGCAGGTGCTTTGATGCCCACCTGCAAGAATCTTAGATTCTTGCAGGTCTCGCATGACCCACCTGCGAGAATGCTTGAGTGCATGTTTTGACCCTAAAATGGACTCAAAACTCTAAAAATTGCCAATAAAAACCAAAAACAAACCATGGAAAAGTTGGAGAATCAGGAGATTACCTCGTTGGCTGAAACCATTCACCAAATGATCACTTTTGCCTCCCACAATCGAGCAAAGAAATTTGGGGGAAAATGAGGTATGTTGGACAAGTTTTTGGCAAAGTAACAATGAAATGGTAAAACGTCCTTTTCACCCATATTTATTCACTTTTTACTATTTTTTATTGATCTTTTATATTATTTTTATTACTTTGTTTATAAAACCTAATACCCCAATAGCCTTGTGAGTATGGTTTTTCATAGATATAGCAACTTCGAATTCCGAATGAGGGGGTACAAGTGTTTTTTCTTTTTTGTTGCATGTACGACTACTTTTTTAGGGTTTTTGTAGGAAAAACCTCGAGCTCAGTCTTCGTTTGTTCTTGCGCTCGAAAATATATGAGAACATATCTGTGTATACTTTTTCTTGTCTTTTCATAGTCATCATGGTAACATGAAAAAGATGAACGCAAGGGAGTATCCTTTAAGCTCTTTTCACGCTCCATAAAAATGAAACGATTGTCAAGCGATCTTGTTCTTTTCATGCTCATTAAAGTATTTGAAGAAAACGTTCGATGGGTGATAGTTTATCACTTTTTCAGTCTCGTCGAACTCATTTATGAAAAAGGAACTGGGAGAATTTTTTTTAAGTGTTTTTCAGACTCTCAAAACATGAAAAATCCCTGAGTTTTCTTTCCTTAGACTCGTTAAACAAATATTGAAAGACTCGTAATGGGACCGAACCACTCCTTCTTAGGGTTCGTTAAATATACTCTGAGGGATTCATCCGAAGGATGAGCTTACATCGACAAGCATATGTTATCCTCCTTAAGCTTGTGTAAAAATAAAGAGGTACTCACTAGAGATGGTGGGGGAAATTTTGGGAAAGGGATATGTTTTCATATTTATGTTAATGGCAGTGAGTGTCGCTCTTGAACATGACACCCCCTATTCGTCATTTGAATCCGGGTTGGGAAATCCATTTGTCTCTCATTCAACTTGCTACAAGGTCATATCTTGGGTCGTCTTTGAGTCAGTGCAGCCAAGTCCTTGGTCGTGTCGTTCATATGTTCAAGAGAAGTTCAAACAAGCCCTCTATTGAGTCAGCCATCTACAGTTGTCCATTCTTACTATGTCGGCCTTCCCTGTGTCTATTTAAACCCATGTTCATACTTTGATTCACCCTCAAAATATGTCACTTATTTCATGTCATTGATGGGGGATACATCAAGGCCCTCCTATGACGAGTCTTTTTCCGTCGACTCCAACTCATTATCCGGGAATGAGACATAGAAATCATTTAGTACCTTGGAACTTGCATGCCTTAATGGCAAGTATCTTCGCTTTCGATAGGGGTTTCACATCATTGATCCCTGATCGAGAGATTATGCTGAGTGCTCGACTTCATCTCATTCATTCGCATTCGTTCGGATTGTACTTCGGTACCTTGGGAGTCATTGACATCAATGGTGATTTCCCTCACACTTGTTAATGGTCTTCATCAATGACTGGTAATCAAGTGGTTTCTACCATGTTTGACTTCAGCACATGTAATCACATGGCTATATTCGTCCTTTCAAGTAATGGGATTGAAGAACCTGGGTCTCATATTTTTGATCCAGTCTGTGATAGGAGTATGTACTCTTTGTATCGGCACATAGATCCACTTTGTATGTCACATGGCTATGTCTTAATTCTAGTCTTCTCATGTAGATCCACAATGTATTCCTGGTGGCTATATAGCATTTTCACGACATGGATCCACAGTGTATGATTGGTGGCCATGACCTATGTTTATGATTCCATTCATTTGTGATCTGAGCATGCGGATGCCTACCTCAGAACTGGTATTATATTCTGCAGATGCTTGGTTGTTTACAAGTTTTTGATTAGGTGCATTCCTTGTTTCTAACACACATACGCATTTTACAAAGTATTTCGGCTGTCACAAGTTCCAGCCTCATACTTTGCAGGGAATTATGTTATACATTATTTTGGTCACTCTGGTGATGTCTCTACAAGTGATGCATTCAAGCTACCACAAGGACTTTTTTCCTGAGAAAAGTGACTGTTGTCTTCTTCCAAAAAACACATGTTTAAGATGAGTTCGCAGGATGCCTATGTTATAGGGTGCGAAAATCCTTTATTCTCGCATGCAACCCATATTTGGGTGTGAACTGTTCGCAGTCTGCTCTATAGGTAGGGTGCGAACCTGTTTTTAAGCTTGGAAAAGACAAGAGGTCACGGAGGTTCTAGAAGGGAATATTCTAGAAAATGAGTTGGCATTCGCATGGTTGGCATCCTACTGACTTCTCAGATTTGGTGGGATCATCCTCATCTATTTAACCATCTCTCCTTCTCCTATATATTGAAAGGTTTCTCATGGAAAAGGTTAAGCAAGATTGAATGAAGAATTGGTGAAAGAATTGTGTGAAGAACTCTACTGGGATAGAAGCTTGAAGACTCTATTTGGTCTATCAAGTTGTATTAGATCTTCTTCATGCAAATGTAGAGAAAGTGCATGTGTTGTAACCAAGGGTCACTGAAAGGAAGCTTGCGACATCAAGGCGATCTGGTTGTATCTTCTACTTTCATTTAATATAATACAACAGCATGTCCCTTTCCCATAAAATCACTTTTATTTTATTGCATAACTCCTTGATCATATGCATAGGTTGACATTGAATATACTTTTCCATCTTCACTTTGGTTGGTTTGTGTTGTCTTGGACCTGATTTCACAAGAGCACCGGAGTGAAGAAGGGACAACAAAGACCTAAGGAAGCGATATAAAGGTATGTCACTCATTCCTTCTAGGTAGTATATTCAATGACTGCAACTTAGAGAAAGAGTTGTGTCT
Organism: Picea glauca; assembly: GCA_000966675.3. Taxonomy (NCBI): domain Eukaryota; kingdom Viridiplantae; phylum Streptophyta; class Pinopsida; order Pinales; family Pinaceae; genus Picea; species Picea glauca. The sequence goes on from JZKD02S1773581.1 coordinate 35,024, forward strand.
TGTCCTATTTTGTTCTAGATCCAGGTGGATCTAGGGAGATCTGTTAGTGTCCGCACCTATCGATTTATCCAGTAACAAATGTAGATTTTATATATCCTATTTTAGACAGTCAGTGGGTCTCTCCACTGGTAATTTCCTTAAGAAGAATGGGAAGTGGTGAATCTGTGTAGACTATAGAGAACTCAATAAAGCTACCCAGAAGTACCACTTTCCCCTACCTTTTATTGATCGAGTCCTTGATACTTTAGCAGGGAAGCAATTTTTCTCCTTCCTAGATGGCTTCAATGATTATAATTAGATTCATATTGCTCTAGAAGACTAGGATAAAACTACATTTACATGTCCCTGGGGTACCTTCGCATATCGAGTATTTCCCTTTGGATTATGTAATGCTCCAGCTACATTCCAGAGAGCTATTTTAAGAATATTTTATGATTTTTTTATTAATGAAGGACTTGGAGTTTACATGGATGATTTCATTCGTTATGGCACTGACTTTGATCAAGGTTTGAGCAATCTGGAGAAGGTATTGGAATGATGCATTGCTACCAGGCTATGTTTGAGTCATGAGAAATGTCACATGATGATGACTGAAGGTGTGGTACTATGACACCATGTTTTTGTAGATGGAATCAAGGTAGGCCCAAAACAAATAGAGGTAATCCTTAATCTACCTACACCTCATACACAAACCGAGGTACATAGTTTCCTTGGTTGTGCATGATATTATCGCAGATTCATAGAAATGTTTTCAAGGATAGTTGCACCTTTACATGCTTTAACTAGTAATTTGGAATTTTAGTGGTCTAATAAGTGTGATGTTGCATTTGTAGAGCTCAAAAGGCTGGTTTCAACAACATCGTTGCTGAGAGGACCAAACTGGAAATTACCATTCCACATCTCTTCATATGCATTAGATATCGCCATAGGCATTGTCCTTGGATATGAATAAGACAAGAAAACTTATGCTATTTATTTTATTAGCAAAAATCTTACTCCTGCCAAATTAAATTACACAGTAACATAAAAAGAATGTTTAGCCGTTATACATGCTATTAATAAATTTTGCCACTATATAACAGGCTATCCAGTTATTTTGTATATTGATCATTCTACTATCAACTATTTAGCTAACAAACCAATTACTAATGGACGGTTTACTCGGTGGTTGTTGCTATTCTAGGAATTCAACATCACCATTAAGGATTGACCTGGAAGAGAGAATCTTGTTGTATATTTCTTGTCTCACATACCCAAAACATATAACTCTTTGACAATTGAAGACCAATTTCCATACAAACACTTGTTCGTTGTCACTATTAAGACACCTTGATATATTGATGTGGCGAATTATATGGAAGTTGGGAGATTCCCAGCACACCCATCGTGAAGAGAGAGGAAATTAATTGTTCAACGCAGTGCACGATTCACATGGATTGATGGATATATTTTCCACACAGGGTTTGATCTTCAGATCCAAATATGTGTCAGATATGATGAAATGTTTTATGTCTTGAAGGCCGGTCACTATGAGCCCCTTGGAAGACATTTTGCAGACCATGGGACTGGGCATAAGGATTTATAGATGGGTTACTATTGGCCCTCAGTATTCAAATATGCAAAGAAATATGTCTAGGCCTGCGACAACTGTCAGAGGATGGGCCGACTAGGCCAAGTTGATTAAATGCCCCTGCAACCACAAGTGGTGATGGAACCTTTAGAGAGATGGGCACTCGATTTCATTTGCCCCTTCAACTAAAAATCAAACCAAAAAGCTTATATACTATTTTCAAAAGACTATATGACCAAGTGGGTAGAAGCAGTAGCCTTGCCAAATGCAACTGAGGAAGAAGTCATTAAATTCCTCTTTGAATTATTTGTACGCTATGGATTACCCAGGGAAGTAATCACTGACGGAGGGTCGAATTCACAACACATAAAATCTCAGCCACTCTGCGCAATTATCACATTAAACACAGAGTTACCTCCCCATACCACTCACATGAAAATAGACAAGTGGAAAGTACCAATAAATTCTTGGAGGCAATCTTGAAAAAAAAAGTCTCAACAAACTGTCAAAATTGGGCAGCCAAGATTCCAAATGCCGTATGGGCCTATCGCACAACATGGCATAACACTACTATCTACTCTCCTTATCACATAGTCTTTAGAAAATAACCTATATTTCCAATTGAATTTGAGATCAATACTCTAAGAATGGCCCAAAAAATTGGACTGGATCTTACGGAGGCACACACACAGCGTTTACATTAGCTTAATGAGCTAGATGAAGAAATCTTGTTCTCCATTCAACGCACAATTGTTATTCAGTAGTAGAGAGCTACCTAGCATGATAAGCATATCAAGAAGAAATCCTTCTAGAAAGGTGATTGGGCGCTTCTCTATGATTCCAAATTTCAAGATTTTCCAAGGAAATTGCAGACAAGGTGTCTAGGACCATATGAAATCAATGAAGTTCATGACAATGACACTATCACTTTAGTTACCATCGATGGGTCTGGTGCTCCTTTTCTTGTAAATGGACATCGGCTACGACTCTACCATCAATCGCTTTCAAAAGAATCCTTTTGCCAAGAAGTAAGTAATGATCCTATTGTTCATATTTTAGATGGCTAGGAAGGTAGCCCAACAACTTCAGCTCCATGAAATTGTTGTTTTTCCAACACTGTACATATTGTATATAGTTTTCTTTTAAAAATTTGATTGACTTTTTGGGTTTTTACTTTCTAGGGAGGTAACTATAAAGAGTTTAAGAGAACAAAAACTAGAAAAGATGGCTCTAATGAAATATAATTATCACTCTTTTATGTTCCTTATTCAAAATTTCAATTTTCTTTTGTCTTACTTCAAAAGATCCATCGAATATAAACCTCATTTTATACAGGAGATTAATATGTCATTCTCCACATCAAAATGTCGGGAGACTGCACTAAAAGAATGTGCAGTTGTAGTAAATAGAAAATGAATGCATGGCACTAACAAATCATTCAATACTTCGATCATTGGATAAATCTACCCATAAAAATTAAATGAATTTAGTTGATGAGTAATCAATCCTAGATTCGCTAAAACAAAATGACTATGGGAGGTATCCAATTACTTAATTAGATGGTTGAAATTCGAACATCATCATGTTGTTCATTCTGAATGTAACAACTTTCATTCCCTTTGTTGCAGTTATCATTCCCTTTGTTGTGATTGATGTTCCCTTTGCTGGTACTGTCATTTATTCCAAATGTAACAATTGTTGTTCCCTTTGTTGTGATTATCGTTCCCTTTGTTGTGATTGTTGTTCCCTTTGCGGGTAGTGTCGTTCATTTCAAATGTAACAACTTTCGTTCCCTTTGTCGCGACTGTCATTACTTTTTTTCGGGTGGCGCTATTCATTCGAAAGAAACAACTATTGTTCCTTTTTGCGGTTGTTCCTGTTGTTGTTCCTTTCCTTTGAAAGTAACGATTTATCTTTCACCAACAACACATCCTTCTGATACGTTTATCCACTCCTTTGGGTACAAACTTCACTAACTAATTTTCAACATCATTACTTCTAATCATCATGATAACGATCTATGATTTTCTTTTTGAGGAATATCTAGCACACCTTATCAAATTGTCCATGGATTCATTTTTCCGAATTGTCTTAATATTGTTGATAATCCTTAACCACCATAATTCATTTCTTTCCCCTATATATACATATACTTGAACAATAATTTTCCTTCACATCATAAGAAGGAGTCTAAGGCACATATTTACTTGGCATTCTTACACTTCATTTGCCATCTCGAACTCTTAAGGAGTAGATGAGCCTCCCTTAATAAAGCCTTAAAAAAATAAAATGGGGGAAATAATAATAAAGTAAATAAATATAAATAAAGAAAATAACCTTCTTCCAAAAAGGATAGGGGGTCTCATCATGAGCCAATCTACCATGATCATAAGAGATTAACATAAGTGACATTCCCACTATGGCTACCACACCAGGGAAATGGCCTTTGGAATTTAGCATCAAAGGACAAGAGGTCTCATCACGAGCCAACTTGTTCACTTAGGTTACGATCTAGTGAGTGACATTGTCATTATCTGGCTACCAAACTAGGATAGTGGCCTTTTTGGGAAAAGAAGATTCAAACTATTTATTGAGGATATTGGCTCTTCTATGGGTTAAAAGGAAACTTTGTTGAGGCTATGGACGCCTGCTGGCAATAGTGGCTCTACTTGTGGTATTGAAGTTTATCTTAAAAACGCTAAGTTTTCTTATTTTGTTCATAGACTTCCTTCCTTAAAAAAAAGAGACCATCATTCTGGATATATTCAACACAAGGGAAAGTAATAGAATTATAACACATGACATATTTATAAAAAGTGAACAAATTAGGACTACTCAGAATATTCTTCCTTAACATATTTGAAAATTGGTAATTGAACTTGTACTTTCCACAAAAAGGTGTGATTATCATTCATGATTAACATTAAAATGGTTTGAAAGTTATTAACAGTCGTTCCCCCAGCGACAACAACGTAATAATTATCCCTCACTTGATTGACCACCATCATTATGTTCACACATATCAACGGTCGAGGTTGACCTTTTCATTTATTAGGGGGCGGATCTTTCGCACGATGATCAATAGACCATAATGATTACAATTAATGGGAAAATTTGTATTTCTATATGCCATTGTTGTTCTGAAAATTTTACCATTTTTAGTAAAATTTTCTCACAGGATGGTCTAACTAAGTTTGCAGTTGGGAACGATAGATGTGTTGACTTGTTTACAGAAGATATGGGTAGCCGAAGCATCCAATGCGAGCCCACATTGTTGCAAGTAATTGACCGATCAAGGGAAATTCTACACCATCTGGGGTGGGCAGAATACTTCAACAGATTGCAGGGATTCGACATAAATGTTGTGCTAGCATTTTTCCAAACTTACAGGGGGGAGTATTAGTAATTCGAGGCATAAAACTTCTAGTTATTGATGCAATTATAGCTGAGGTAAAAGGACTCCAAAATGAAGGAATACAGTGGACCGGGAAATACACAGCACTCAAGGAGGCTGTGGAGTCCTTCGCAGAACCAGGAGAAGAATTTGACAAGAAAGGGAAAGGACTCAACCTCATCTCTCTTAGTGAGCCATGGATGGAGCTATCAGATGACATAGAGATATATCACATGTGATAGGTGATATGACATGGTGAGACCTCGCGACCTCAAGATGCTGGCAGCACTAAAACAATGGTCAGTGATAAATTTACCATTCTTTTTTAATACCATGTTGCATGAAGTCACCGAAAGGAACCAGAAGGCCAAAGACCCTGCCAATGTAACTAGTCACCACAGGTTAGTAAAATTGATAGTAAAAGGGGCCTTAATACATACAAAAATAACTTGGGGAGACTTAATTGAGCCCGATAGCCCCTACAAATTGAGCAACCTGAAGTCCTCCATGAAATTCCCCCATAGGGAATTGAGGCAGCCCAAACATAAGGAGATAATGCCCAAATTGAAATTCCAATACCCCAACTTGAAATGGAAGCAGACCCCATTCAGTTGGAAGAAAATCAGAGCATATAGGCAGGAACATCAAAGAATAAGAGACATAGAACAATTTATGTTCCTAAAACCTCCACTGTAAAAATAAGAAGGGGTAAAAAGACAGTACAACCTGAAATCACTTAGGAAATTGTATAGACAGAACAACCATCACATGAAACCCCTACATAACAACATGATGATTTGTTCAAAAGTTATGAAGAAGAGATGGCCCAAGTATTGGGAAATTTGGTGATATCAATTACTGAAAATACAGACTAGTCTGGAGAACCCCAAGTTCCAACTTCTTCAAACCCTATCTTCGATCTTCCTGATATGGAGATGCCATCTCCTGAAGGAACAGAATAGACAGAACCTCAGTTCGATGAGAACAATCCTTTAGAACAACCAGAGCATCTAGAATATATAGGGAAACAATTACCGGTTGATGAAGGTGGGGAATACCTTGAAACTCCCCATAGACATAAAAAAACAACAGGAAAAAGAAATCATAGAATCAGAAAATTAAAACATGAAAACAAGACATTGAGAAAAAGGGTTAAGAAAATAAAAGTATTAAAACAAAATGTTGGCAGATTGAAGGAAACAATTAGAAAACTTAGGATGAAGATAGAACAAGTTGAAAAAGCCCATGAGAAGAATAAATCTAAGAGGGCTAGAGTACAAAGAAGAAATCCACTTCCTAGAAGGACAGTTCACACCAATTCTTTTGGGACACAAACAAAATTCCATGATCCTTTAGAAACAGTTGAAATAGAACCTCAGACAGAGGCTCCAACAAAAATAGAAATAGTTGTTCATATTGAGGAATTATTTCACTTCCCTGAGCACAATGCCATTATCAAAAGGCTGGATGGAAAACTAGAACAATCCCAACAAACCCTAACTCAATGCAGAAGTGAAATGGTAACAATGTCATAACATCAAAAAGTTGTTAGACAACTCCGAGCCATGTCAGCAACTGAGAATGATACTTTTGTTGAGCTCAACAGAGCTAAAGAAAAGGTGAAGAAGGTATAGGGACAACTTGATGGATCTTTGGAGCAAATCAAAAAAATTTGCTTTGTTTATTCTGATATTTTAGCTTGCAGATCCCCTGCTACTAACTGTGCCCTGTTTCTATAGAACGCTATTTGTTACTAAAAGTAAAAGCTATTAGGGCATGAACAGCTTCTAAGTTCACCATTGTTTCTAATTTTGTTTCATGTTTTAAAGAACAAGAGGATGGAGTGAAATACTTTTTGTGTGAACTCTATCTTCACAACTTTATCCTAGAAGAAAAGAGAGAGGAAAACCCTAATCCTTTCACTGGGGACATACAGTTTCAAGAATTCTTGTCTTTTTCCAAAAACCAAACCAGGTGGGCTAAATCACATAAGGTTTTCATGAAAAGGGAGAATGGACTAGACCTATGGATCATAGGGGAACCTCCTAAATCCTTTGATACCATTATGCAACACAAAAAATTCATGAAGAGGTACAAGGTTGTAGAATCCTTAGCCCCCATCCATAGACATCTTGTACATACAGGTCTACAGTATTTTAGAGAGATTAAAGAAGAAGCCCTTTTTGCTACCAAATTTAAGATGGAGTGTCTCTTCCAATAAAGTCAAGAACATGGAACCATTTGGTTTCAGAAATTTTCACACAACCACCTTCAGGTTAGAGAGGTATGCTAGGATGATCATGGAAGAATGACCTTCCTGGATTGGATGCAGATACTATCCTCCCATTATTTGGTATCCTCCAGAGGGTTATCAGAGTAATTATGAAATTCGTAAGAAGGGGGGAGATGTTTCTTTTCAAGATCTTAAAGGTAAGCATGGGTTCTGAAGACCTAGAGAAAAGACCTCTCCACCCTTCAGTATCACTGCTTTACATATAAACTATCTTGTTGCATGAGGACATGCAAAAGGGTAAGCTGGGGGGTATGTTGGGTTGAGAAAAAGGTACAAATATTCTCCTTATTACTGTGGTTTTTGATATATTCTTTGTTGAATTTTCGTTTAATTTAAAGTAATTAGGAAAGAAAATGGTTAAAAGGTCTTTAGGAAATATTATTGAATGATATTAGATATTTTCTGAATTTTGGTTTGAATTGTTTTGATTTTATTGTAGAAATGGAAAATTGTTGTTAACTCAAGATATTTAAGAAGATCATGAATATGCACAGGCCATTGGAGATCGAAGAAATCAAGCATAAAAGAGTTTAAAGGAAGATTGACTCTTTATCTTGTAATCTTCATAAATAGTAAAAGATATCCTAAGGATCTCTTGATCCTCAAGATAGCTTAATTTACTTGTTTCATTGTAATATATAAAGGATATTGAACAATAGAGAAAGGGGGAAGGATTTTAACCAAACATTCATATCTCTTAATTGTTGACATTATGTACAACAATCCATCATAAATGGTTTATCAGTTATGGAATTAATGAAAGATTCAAGTGTTTTGATCATCCCTGTGTATTGAGTTTTTAGTAGCAGTATCTTCTGAAGACCATGGGCCCATTCGAAAGGAGTTACTGTCTCACATGTAATTGTATCAACTCAGTTTTAATTCTGTGATTTGAATTTCCTTACAACAGTTAAGATAAATTTGTGAGTGTGTTGATTCTTTTATTAATTGATTATGATGTTCATTTGCAGAGAATATATGTTCCATTTGAATATTATCGATTGTTGTTCCATTTCCAATTGCTATTAATTTATCGCCTGTGGATTCTTGTCATTTAAATTTGCATTTGTTGTTCCTTTCGTTAAATTCACATTTGTTGTTCCTTTCATTTAATTCGCATTTGTTGTTCCTTCTTAAATATTTAGTAATTCGTTGTTCCTTTCCAGTAGGTTAAATAATCATTGAGAGATTGATTCATTAAGTGTTTTCGAAGATTAAGTTATTGTTTCTTAGATAAATGAATTCAGTAAATTGATTGATGCTTTGATTCATGGTGTGTTGTTGATCAAATTACAATTCTGTTGAGCGAGTTATTAGTTTTAGAGTTTTTAAATGAATGAGTGAAGAACTTGATTATTGCAGCAATTTAGATAGACTCATATTTTCTTTAGCTGAATTACCTACACGATTTAAACCTCTACAACTATCTGCATAGACTTTGCTGACATTATTGAAAGAGAAGACGGATCCTTGGTTGATAAATTGATGTTAGACTAAGGTTGTTTTTAGGACATCTTTAGATCCCAACATTGTCCATGACTGGTTGTACTAGATTTCTTCTACTTGAAATCTAGTGATAATTCCTCTATAGTAGGTAATACTTTGTCATTAGTTTTCATGTCCAACATAGAAGGTTCATAAAGTTTTATATTCTCTACATTCACTATGGAGTAAATATGCATATATGGGGAATATTGAGTCTATAGGAATTATTAACCACCTTCTCTAACACTTCAAAAGGTTCATTCCACATAGCATTGATCCTCTTCCTAGGGCCCCATGGAATTTGTTTGCGTAGATGCAACCAAACTTTATCTCCCACCTTGAATGTTTTATCAATTTTGTGTTCATCATGTTGGGCCTTGTATTTTTCTTTTGTCTTCATGGTATCATATACCTGGAAACTGATCTACCTGATATTATCAATTATTTTTTCATCCTTCCATATTCCCCTATGGTATCTTCCCTCACTTGTCCTTGATTTTAATATACAATATCTAAGGGAAAAGGTGGCAAATACCCAAATAAAAATTTAAAAGGGGACTTACCAGGAGAAGTTTGGACTATTGTATTATAAGAGTGTTGAATATAAATCAATTTTTCATCCTAGGTCCTTGGATGCTTCTAATTGTAAACCCACAAGAATTAAATCAGTTTCTTGTTCACTACTTATATCTCCTTATCTATCTATGGATGTAAAGTTTTGAATATCTTCACTTGTTGTCCATATTCTCCCAAAGTGTAGTCCAAAAGGCACTAAAAAATATAGCATCTCTATCTAATAAGATTCTCCTTGGTATCCCAAAGTGCATCTAGACCATTTCAAAGAACATGTGTGTTGCATATTGTCCCTTGATGGTCTTTTTTCAAGGAATATGAATGCACATCTTTCTAAACCTATCAACTACCACAAAAAGATAGTCATATCCATTCCTATTTCTTAGAAAACCACTCATGAAATACATGGATATGCTCTCCCTTGAGATATTGTGTACCAAATTATTATCACATCTATTCGTGTATTTAATGATTAGATGAAATTGTTGTAAAAAACCATCCACACGTAGTGTCTTCTTTATTGAATCTTATTCTAGGAATGGAAATACTACAATGTCTTGTGATTAGTGTTGATGGTGGTATCCTTACCCACAAGATAGTCCTTCCATTTCCTAACATCTTGAGTATATCATATAAGTTATTCTCATATGTAGGGTAGTTTATGACTACACCATGGAACATTTATGAGTGATATCATATCATCTTAACCTCACTACATCAATACCACTCCCATATGATATCCACTTGCACTCATCTCCACTTTGCAAGGATTCTAAAAATCATGCAATTCAATAATGGGTACTTTACTAATCATTAGTTTCATCTCTTCAAAAGTTTTCTATTGATTATTTCCCCATTAGTAACTCTTACCATTGATTTTTATGAAATGGAGTGGTGAGATCACATCTGAAAAGGATGATATAAACTTTAATAGGTACTATGTTGCCCCCCAAAATATCCTAACTTAAATGACATTAGTAGGAGTTGGCCACTTGGGTATGTCATCCATATTTATAGTGTAACTAAGGGAGATAATATGGGGTACCTACATAGGTACCCAAGGGGGATAATGATAGATATGTTGCATAGTGTGAAATAAATAATTTTAATAAGGCTTACTAGAAGGTTCCTTCACTAGAGAGTTCCTAGGAGGTAATATAGAATTATATAAAGAAGTATAAGCAATGTGATGGGATGCATTGTGAAGTATATTATAATTGTCGAAATAATTGCTTATGGAGTGTTTTCCTTCCTTACAAAACAATTAATGGTGTTACTCTACATCAAGGGTTTTCTCTACAATTATTGTGTTCATTATTTTGTTATGTAATGTGTGGATATGTTATGTTCAATATAATGTCTATATTCCATTTTTAGATCTATTGAGTACATGAGAATCTTTGTGGGATCTATCTTGAGTTCCCCTCAATCAATCATGTACCCAAAATACACCAATGACTGCTAATAAAATTCAAACTTTTTAATGTTTGTCAATAATTGATGATTTCTCAAGGTCTATAACACCTACATGAGATATGAGATATGATTTTCCTAGGTAGATATATAAACCAATATATAATCTAATTACACTATTATGAATGAATCTTGAAAGGGATGCAATAGATCATTCATCAAATGCATAATTGTAGTTTGTGGATTACATAAAATAGAATGAATTGTGAGCCATAGACCTTTCCTTATATTGAAGGTGGTATTTTAGATTTCTTCTTGTTTAACTCATACCTAATGATATCCCTATTTGATGTCCAATTTGGTGAAGTACTTTTCATGATGCAACTAATCTAGCAAGTCATCAATCCTATGAAGAGGGTATATATTTTTTAGGGTGATCTTATTGAAATATCTATAGTTGATACACATTCACCAAGTACCATCCTTCTTAGGTACTATGATGATAGGTGACCCACAAGATGAGTTGCTTGGTCAAATTAATCCCTACTCCAAAAGCTTCTAAAATTGTTTCTTCACTTCATTTGTTTGTAGGATGGACTATTTTTATAGATCAATTTTTGGAAATGGGAAGCTAGGAAACAACGACATCTCATGCTCAACTTCCATCTTAGGTGATAACCTTTAGGTTCTTGAAACACTTCTTTGTATGCCTACAAAACATCCTCCTAATAACATTTCTTATCTTTAGTGCATCCCTCTAGAAATGCCTTTACTTTTACCAACTCATCTCCTAATTGATTCTCTATTAAGAAGAGTAATAAAAACTTCCTACTAGAACTAATAAATTTATTGACTTGGTTATATCTTAACAAAGATATCTAGGATTTACCTTTTTGTGCATTGATGATGAGTGACTTACTATCCTTCATTAGATGGTATTGGTTATCTCTCCTCTTGAAGATTTCATCATTTATGTACATGTAGGGGCTTCCAAACACTACACAACACACATCAAATAGTATTATGTCTACATCCATTCATCAATATAGTTTACACTTATACAAAATTTTATATTACACTACTTAGTGACCTTGAGATTTACATCCTTATTTACCCTTCACAATGGATATGAGTGAGGATGGTCATGAAATTCCAATCCAATCTTGTTGACTAGATATTATGCTATGAGGATGGCCAGTGAACCATAATGAAATAGAAAATACACCTTTTTGTTATTGACTTAGATCATAATATGGAAAATTTTAGTCATCTCCTTCCCTTCCTTGGTATGGAGGCTACCTAGATTTACCTCCTTATGTATTGTAGTGTATATGATATATTCATCTACATATGAGTTTCTCTCTACAGGGTTGTTTGAACCCATAGCTAGAATGTTCTTCTTATTGTCATCCTTCTTGTGGTTCTTTGGATTAAACTTTGGATGTATCTTGCAACACTTATCTTTGATGTGACCATTGATATTTCAATGGTTGCAGTGTTTGTTTGGATCCTTACACTTATATCTAGTTGATATTGTATTATTTTGATTCCATTTTCCACTTATTATTCCCTTCCTTGGAACCATATTGATGGTATTTCTACTTCGAATCACCTCATTTTCCTTTATTCTTATTCATGTTCTCCAAATGTTTTTCTTACACACGAGCCTAAAAAACTATCCTAGTTTTAAAGAGCATCACTTTCCTTATAAAATGACTATGTAAACCAGCCAGATAGTTGAGGAGTAAATATGCGTTATTGGGAGATATACCCAACATAATGGCTATTTTTTTGAACTCAATGGATTACTCTTCCACACTCGACCCTTGCTTCTACAAGAAGTAATATTAACGGATCCATTGGTCCTCTTTGTACCTAATGTTAAATTTGGCAACATCGACAATCATTCTCCAATGAGAGGCCATATGGGCCACCCTGAGGCTAGCCAGGGAGATTTGGAGAATCAACTAGTCTTGTGAGGTATTGAAAAAATCCAAAGGGAACGAAAAAGCTCTGTGAGTCAAACCAAAAGTCAAGACGAACGGGATGCTATGTGAGTCTAATGCAAAATTCAGGGGGAATGTACAACCTCTGTGAGCATAGATAGTCTAGTGAAAAAGTCAGGGGGAACGTACAACCTCTGTGAGAATAGATAGATTAGTGCAAAAGTTAGGGGGAACATACAACCTTTGTGAGCCTATTCAAACCTTGTGAGCCATGAGAAAAAGTCAAGGTGTCTAGCAAAAGTTAGGTTGAATGTAAAATTCCTATGAGCTAGAAACAAACAGTATTCCTAATATTGCAAATGATGTAATTGTATTGATCTAGTGCGTTGGCATGTGTAAACATTATCCACGATGAAGTGAATTTTGAATTTCCTTGTCAAGAGTTGTAACTAAAGTCTTGAGTCTAGTTCTATGTTAAAACTAAAGTGTAATGTTGAGTTGCAACTAAAGTATTGAGTCTAGAACTATTTTTAGTAATGTTGAGTTGCAACTAAAGTCTTGAGTCTAGAACTAAAGTGTAATGTTGAGTTGCAACTAAAGTCTTGAGTCTAGTTATATCTTAGAACTAAAGTGTAATGTTGAGTTGCAACTAAAGTCTTAAGTCTAGTTCTAAGTTCGAACTAAAGCATGTCAGACTCAAGTCTAGTTCTAAGTTCGAACTAAAGTGTAATGCTGAGTTGTAACCAATCTCAAGTCTAGTTCTAAAGTTCTAACTAAAGTGTAATGCTGAGTTGTAACCAATCTCAAGTCTAGTTCTAAGTTCGAACGAAAGTATGAATCTGAGTTATGACTAATGCATGCAATCAGGTTACCATTTCGAGCCTCTCCTCTACCCCTCTTCAACCTATATAAGAAGAGGTTGAATCCTCTCTTCAAAACAGTTTTTTCAATACAGTTTTGCAACACAGTTTTGCAACACAATTTTGAAACAGAGTTTTCATATGCAAGTTGAGGGGGAAGTAATAGACAAGCACATCAATGATAAAGAGGCAACATATCAAAGGTGTATTTCAGCAAGGTCTTGTAAGTCTTTGTCAGGTCAGAGTCATCTTGGCAAGCTCTTTGAGAGATGTGCATTCATGGTGGATATTTGTAAGGGATCTTACATTATTAATGCAATAAAGGAATATTGTTTGCTGGGGTTTTTCTCCTTGTATAGGGTTTCCCTAGGGTATATGTGTTGTTGATATGCATGTTTACTTATCTACATAATTATTGTTATTTGATTATGATTTGGAATTGTTGAAGTGTATTAAGATGGAATCAAAGTATTGAAGAAAATAAAAGAATTAATCCGCATAAGAAATCAAACTCATAGTTTAACACCTAATAGAGTAGAATTGGGACTTAGTGAGTGTTTTAAACACCTCCCACTTAGTTATTGGGGGATCACCCTCTAGCCTAAGAATCTCTATGTGTGTTTTCCACTGAGTTTCTTAATGGTCCTCTAACTCTAGTAAGGTAAATGGAATATGTTTCTATTCTCCTACGTTATGAACATTGAAATATAATTATCACTATTGCAACCATTGATTCAATTTAATGACATCAATATCACCTTGGTAGGGTTTGATTTCCATTTTCACTTCCACTTTAAACAAATATTAAGAAAAAGTGATGGCATTGGAACTTGGTCTCTCTTTGTCAGGCTCCTTTCTCAGCTCCTTTTCTGGGTCTTTATTATCTATAGATTTCTTATCTAAGCCATCTTTTGAGTTAGAGATACCGAGTTTCTCGAAAGGTATAAAATTTTTCTTTGGTGTTGTTATGAGGATGTTGATGTTTTGATAGATGTTAGCAAGTTGTACTTTTGACTTTGAAAACATCGCATTTGACTCATCCTATGGATTGTTATTATTGTACCCATCTTCCATGGTTAGTATTTTAAGAATTCTTTCTTACGTCACTTCCTTGATCCTGCAACTTCCCACTAAATCCCCAAAGAAAATTGCCATGATATCAATATGATCTGTAAATTATTGTGGATATTCCACTAGAATAACTCATTGCAATAGATCTTACAATTTTCTGAAATCCAATGTTATGCTATATTTTAATTTAGAATTACATTTAATGTTATTATCTTTGCCAAGCTAATTAATTGACTTAATTCAAGAACATATAATTATCAATCTAGGGGCGTAAACTTAGATATACCAACATTGTATCTGAAGGGTTTAAGACACTAATATGACTTTCTATACTATCTTATTCTATGAGAAAGTAATGCTTGTTGTAAATAAAATTATTCTATTGCAAATGGAGTAAAGCAATATGTGTGTATGAGGTAGCAAAATAGAGTTTACTCACTGGCCAAAAGGGCTTACTATTTCTCACTTAATTTTGTTACCTAAGTGTCAAGGAGTACATGTGTTCCTACCTTCAATAACACTATTCCTATGCTAAAATTAAACAAACAAAACATAAAAGCTTATCCTATTTCACACAATGCAAATAAAAAAAAGAGATTTTCTTTACTAATTAATAATGCAGAGTATTAGAAGTTCACTGTATGTTTTACTCATTATGCAATATACAAAATTTTGTCTCAATACTATTGTTAAACTTCACCAAAGAATACCTCTATTAAAACAATCTATTCATTAAATTACTGTATTAAAAACTTATCATGAACAATTTAATTCATTTGCAACTACAAATTTACAATAAAACTAATATTGAAAACAACTAATATTGAAAGCATACAATCCCTGATGCACATGTTATATTGTTATTTGTATTGTTATACACAAAGTTATATTGTTATCACACATGATGCAACTTCGAACTTTAACCTGATATTTGCACAATTGGTATGAAATGAAAACCATAAAGATATACATGATTATAATCTCACACAATGCTTAGTTATAAAAATAACAGAATGAAAGCATTACCCTACTGTAAACAAATACAAAGTAGCGAGAACCAACTGGTGGGCCCTTCCCAATCGATCTCACGCTACTTGAGAAGACTAGAGAGCTAGCAATGAAATCATAACACCAACTAGATCTAGAACATTAGCTTGTAACCTTATATTAATGAAAATGTATATCAACGATTACATAGTACTTAGGGTTTCAATCAAAGGATTTCATATTATCTTCATTATTCTTTACAGTGCCATGGAATCACATTTTTATACATGAAAGTGATCTAAAAGATGGCCAAAACCATGGGATCAAATCCCTTGTCCCATGCATCACTAAATGTCTTACAATAGAAAAATATCAAAGATATTTAATTGAATTGTTTTAAATAACAAAAGAACAACTTTAGTCATCAAGTCATTGGTGTGATATCCTCATGACATTGAAAATGCATGAGAAAACCGCCAACTGGGGATTTCGATCCAAATCGAGTCTGGATATGCCATTCTCGTTCCTTTGACCTTTGATCAACATCCTCATCGCCTTCTAGAATAAGATGAAATGGACACACTTCCATGTAGATCTTACTACAAGCAAAACCCATATCTCGATTTGGTCCAAGACTAGTTGTTGATATGTCAAATGACAAGGGTGTTGCAGGATCCCTGTGTGTGTCACAGGATCTGAACTTTGAAGGAAAATGTCATTAGTAATGAACCTATCGATAATCTCCCTAAGTTCATAAAAACAATGGAAACATTCATATTAATGGTAAATTTACCTCAATTGTTTGTAGTAAACTTGTTTATCCAAATTCTTCATTATTATGTTGATATGAGAGAAAACTGGGAAAAAAGGAAGTGACAATTGGTCAAAATAAGGCTTTACTAGTAGTAGGAAATTTTTAATTTAGGGGCCCAACAATATTAATGCATGAAACACTTAAATCACTAAGTTTGAAATGAAATAAGATAAGTAAGTAACACATCATCCACAAATTAAATAGAAAATGCACCCAGGGAAAACCCAATATGGGAGAAACCCAACTAGAAAGTGAGGCCTATGCTCTGCTCTTTTCTTTTGAATCATGAAATTCAAATACAAATAAAGGGAACTCACTATGGATTTTTCATGGACACTGTGGCTAATGTGGCTGCTAAATATATTCTACTTCCTATGTTTTACTTCAATATCCCACTCCTAGATGCTTTTCTCAACTATGGAATAATAATTAATACAATAAGAATGGAATCCCTTCCTTTGCTAACAACCTAGTGTTTAACACAGATTGATACATTTTTAGGGTGAGAATTAGGTTTTTTGCATGCCTCAACTCCCAATTAATGTTAATGTTTGGGACCCTCTATAATCTTCTTGAAAGTACACATGTGATTAGTTATAAATGTGAGTAATGTAAGCTGAAGTGGCATCCCCTCAATATCATGGTGGTCAACAAGATATATCAACTTATGCAAGGCTTAACATCTACATACAAACTCCAATTGAGGTGATCTTCATGCTATTTTTAATATCTTGATATGTCGTATAGCATCAAGAGGACAATAAATCACCAAAGTAGGACATTCCCCTAAAATAAGCCCTACAGGCCAATATCTCCTATTTTTCCATCCAAAGAGTACCAAAATAGATGTCAAATTATATAATTATCCATTCCAAATAAGATGATCCCATATCAAAATTGTAGTAGGTAGGTATGGGCTCCTAAAAATTTAATGTTACCACTTAAATGTAAAAGGGAATGTGAATATATTGTAAATGGGATCCCCTCCTCTTCTAGTAAACTAGTGCAACATCAACAACCCACCTCATATACCTTCCCTTCTCTTTTTAGTTTTTTAAAAGAAAATGATAGATCTTATTATTATTAAAGTTCCATATTCTTGATTGATGTTTTTGTGACTTCGATATGAGATCTTGTGTGATTGATTTCATTATTTATTCTATACCAACTAATGCATCTTCATTGACCACTTGTGCAATTTTTATGGCTATCCAATTATAATTGATCCTATTCTTCCATCCTCTTCTTTGTTCCACATTTCAAATGCACTTCAATATTATTATTTCAAATGATTAAATGTTGAATGGAATCGAATATTCTTACCTGCTCATGTCAATAGACCTCCTTTACTTGTACATGATTTTCACAACATTCATTATGCTGATTATAAAAATATTCATCCACCATAGCCAAAATCTATGTACCTTAAGTCTTGAACTTTATCGTCATGTTATCCTATAGCTCCACCTCCAAGTATGGAACGTATGTAGGTAGGAAGGAAACCCATACAACTTACAAGATCTTAATCTAGACTCTAATTTTGTCAATCGACTTTCCTTGAGGTCCTTTCTTGAAAAACTCCAAATCCTTAGTTAATGATTTATGGCATTCCACAACAAATTCCAAATCTCACCCTCCCACTACACCTTACCAAATATCCATAGCTCAGG
This sequence comes from Picea glauca, assembly GCA_000966675.3. Classification (NCBI taxonomy): domain Eukaryota; kingdom Viridiplantae; phylum Streptophyta; class Pinopsida; order Pinales; family Pinaceae; genus Picea; species Picea glauca. The sequence continues at coordinate 53,100 of JZKD02S1773581.1, forward strand.
CCAATTCATCATGATATTACTTTATATTTAACATAGTCATCACTTTCCACTCCACTCTTGCATATGGATGCCAACGTCGAAGTTGAATGGGAAATTGTTTTAGAGATTCATACAAGGTTATAGTGAATTTATCCCAAAAGTTCTCACATAAGATCTCGAACCTGTACTTATTATTAAATCCTTCAACTTCTTCGTCCAAATAAATAGTGCATTCTTGGCTAAATAAGCCATATATATATATATATATATATATATAAGTTTTGTAGTTTGGATTTTACTAGCTTCTAATGCATTTTTGTTGCTATGCATTGTTAAGGCCACAACAAAAAAAAACCATTTTGTTGGTTCTTTTAGAGACCCATGGTTCATAGAGGTTGTCTACCAAAGGTTTGACTTAGTTTAGGATGCCAAAAATTTTAATATTTTGAAGGAAGGAGTTATCACCTAAGGCATATACTATGATTGTGTTTAATGGTCATGAAGCATAGGGGGAAATGACAGAGATGCACAATTTGATACTTAATTTTTTAACGATTAACCTTGTTTATTTAACCATAAACAAACCATTGATAAATAGGAAATAAAATAATGCAAACATCATCCATATAATAGAGAATAAAAAAGTTGATTAGGTCTAACTTGGATAGTTAAGAATAGAATATGTTATTCATTCGACTCAAGTTCAAATCCAACTTATGAATTTTGTGCCCCTTCTAGCTACATGGAATTGACAAAGTACTCATAATATCACTCTTTCTCAAGTGATTGAGGGTAGGGTGATATGTTTCCATAATTTTTTTAATTGGGTATCTTGGGCGGTTAAGAGGAGAGGTTGTTATCCTTCCGTGATGAAATTAGAGCCGCAATGGAATAAAAACATACATACACTACTATTTGCAAAGCAAGGGACACTAGAAAATATGGTACAATACCTCAAATGGGAAATTTTATTATAAAACGATTCCCATATGTTCAATTTGTGTACAAATGGTCCCTTATATAACTATAGGTGACGATGATAATTATTTCATAATTAGCTAATTAGTTCAAACAAATACACAACCATCTCTATAATGAACTCCTATGATCTCTCAACAATGTCTCCATGATTCTCTCAACAATATTAATCCATACATCTACTCATTTCTCTCCATATCTCATTCCTCTCCATCTCTCATTCCTACGTACACTTTTAGAATTAGTCTACATTATAACATTTTTCTTCATATTTTCATTAAATATTACAAATAACAATGTCCCCTTCTTCATGATAATTTTTTATTAAATTGGTCCCTTTTCTCTTCCACACCCTTAGTCTTCTTTTTCAGTTTTCCACGATCTTTGGTCTTCTTCATTTTCAATATTCTCTAATTTCCATCATGTACCTGCAAACATACATATAAGTTGAAGTTCATATAAAAGAGTATCCATCCACTAGAATACATGGGTCGCTAGTCGCTATATGCACCGATTCATTAGGGAAATATTTCTTGTACATGGTTCATCAACTATTCTTCTATCATAATAAGCATACTTGTATCTTTATTCCCTTTGCATCACCATCATAATCATCCTCATCTTTGGTTTTCAACCTACCTGTAGCCATGCTCTCAATCCTCCTACACCAGACTCCCAAAGAGAAAAAATTCATGGATTCTTGTCCATGAGTTCCCCGTCATCTTGCAAACTTTTTCTTCACAGTTTGCTTCAAACAAGCCCCCTTTTCATGACTTGCAATCTCACTTTCATGATAAAATACACAAGCCCCTTTTTCATGACTTGAAATCATGCTAACTACCTCAGATACGTGCTTCTACTGGGTGTGGACTGCCTAAAACTGGTGGTTCTAGCCACGATTGAGCAAATTCTCTCTCATGGATTTCATTACATCAATGGTTTGACCTGACCACAAATCATTAAAATGTGGTTTTTAGAGTACCACAAACTTAATAAATTATGGGGAATACATGCCCCCTCAAGCTTACATTAGATACATAAGACTAAACATGAAAAACCATCATTGATACATTAGATACATAAGACTTTCATTTCAACTTAGGAAATCTAGTCTTTACATAAACATAAGACTAAGACCATCATTGATACATTATCCAAGAATCCTTAAAATTCTTAAGGATGTCACGCTTCATGGATTTATTATACCTACATCTCAAATAACATAATACTTTTAATTACACCTTGCTTTTCTTACTTCTTGGTTCTTCACATTTTCGTTGCTTCATTTCTGACACTTTGTTGTGTATTTCTTCTGTTGCTTCTTTCCTTTGCTTTCCTTTCATCCTTGTTTCGTTCCTTTCATCTCGCCTCTTGTTTCTTTTTGTTCATGCATAGGATTCCTCCTATTTCAACTTTCCTTGTCATCAAAGTCTATTTTGTCTTTCATTGTGTTGTGGATTCCTTTTGAACCCTTTACCTGACTATCCATAATCATTCTCCTCTCTTCATCTTTGAGCTTCTCCATGTTCATTGTGAGCTTCAGTAAGCCTCTACAATAACAAGTCTATTTCACCTTGCTACAATATACCTCACCAAGATTCTCTCTCAAACTTGGTCTTTTAGTATTCATGGTTGCTTTCGCTAGAACCTTCTGAGCTTCTTCTGCTCCTCAGCTACTAGAGATGTAGGATTTTTCACTTTCTCACTTCCTCTCAAGAGCTTCCCCTGCTCTTTTCTCTAGACAACTCTACCAACATTTACAACTTTGTAGTTGTCCCAACAAATTACACTCAACCAAAACTGGAAGTTGTTCTTCTTTCTATTACAATTTTCTTTATGTGGGGTTCTGCCACAAATCTCCTCTTCTCTTGAAGTCATCTTTATGAAGTTTGCATCATTTTCTTTGTATTATTCTTCTTTCCACTATGTTTTCTTGTTGAAGCCTGCTTCTTTCTTTACACTTGTAATCTTCTTCATTCGTGTGAAATAACATGCATACAAAATATATGTTTCTTGTTGGGTTGTACAATGCCCAACAAGGAAACCTATGACATTGGTTTGGAAAACTTAAACAATGCACCACTAACATGACTTAAACTTGACATGATTATAAATTTGACTTGGGTGTCGGGTACCACCAATTATGCACCTTCTTTATCATGATGTTTATGCCTGATACTCAAATAATTTATAATGTTAGAATGGCCAGTTCCAACATAGACCCAAATTTGTGACACTTCAAATGAAACTTTTAAAACCATGACTCTAACTTGCTTTTAACTCCAATGCATTCTCGACTTCATCTTCACTTGGATTTTCTCCCAGCAATACTTTTACTAATGTTTTTATGAAATTAACTTGACTCTCTTGAATTTCACCATAGATTTACCCGTACTTCATTACATAGACTTTTGTGACTCATTACATAAAAATAACTTCAAATTTCACTCCCACAACAATGAACTCGTTTGACACTTTGTAACTTTGACTTGATTTTAAAACCCTTTCATGACTTAGAACACTCTTAATTACATACTTGGATCTTTGCAACTAAAAGAAATCAAATTTTTCCAAGTGGACTTTGGCATAACGCTTCAAAAAATGATTTAACCCATCTTACAAAGGGATTCAAATATCAAATTCATTCGAACACATATCTGTATTGTGAAGAGTGAGTTTCTTTCTGTGGGTGATGTGGACAAGTTGCATCATAAACAAACAATTTATTTATGTTAATCTACTTGGAATAGAAACCAATTTAAAAACAATTATAACTTCTTCCTTGTTGCATTTAAAAATTGCATCGGTCACTAGACCTTCTTCTCCAACTACAAGATTACCTTTATTCCTTGTCAATGGTATTCCTTCTCTTTCCTGGAGCTTCTTCATCTGAGTATCAACATTACACAAAAATAAATTTTCAATTTCGTGGTCTTCTTGATTTGCTAGAAGCTTTGAATGCACTGTTACTGACCCCAAAGATGTTGCAGTAGCAACTTTCATTTCCATTGTTGGGGTACTTATTTGGCATGGTTGTTGGGGCTTCTTCACAAAATTCTAGTTTTTCTCCTTTAACTTTTTCCGATGTTGCATATGCTACTATATCCATTGGATTAAAAATATCACTATGGCTACTATTAAGTAAGTCTTTTTTTAAATTACAGTCATAAAGAGGACATAAAAGTTGTAATTTTTTTGATATTGATAAGTATATCAGTGGTGAGTTTATGAACTACTGTTGTAATGGGTACAAAAATGAAAAAAGTATTTTGGATCACGGAAAGAGATGAACAAAGCAGTTACAGTTTGTATTTCTTAAAAAAAAGTTTATTTTTCTTATTGAAAAAAAAATATGACTTGACTTTTAAGGAGTTGTCTCCTCCAACATCGCAGGACAATCCTCAATATTCTTCCTATCTTTGTAACACAATTTTTGTTTTCTTCCTCATCTCTGATTCAGAAAAGAAAAGTTTGCCTTCATTAGCATGTGCCTCATGTTTCCACTAGAAACATCGCTCTAAAAATCCATTGAGATCTGGGTGAGACTGTTGGAATAGCAGGTCAATATCACATCACCCCGCACAAATGTCTTCCTTAGGATTCACAGAACCTCCTTCAAATAGATGCAGATGCTCACAGGCTACATTGTTCAAATTTCCGTGTGGTTAGAGTCTTCTCCTCTCGTCCTATGCAACTAGTAATTTTTTGCTTCAACTGTCATCATGGTACTGAAAGACTAAGCTAAAATAAATAATAGTCTTTTGGAGAGATTACTCTAAGATAGTGCTTGAGAACTCTGATAATTGACATTCAGACATGACGCGAGCCTGGAAGCTGCAACTGCACTGTGTAAAGGGACCAATGACTATGCATAATCCATCACTACAAACAAATATGATACAGAGGTAGAAAAATGCAAGGGTGCTATAGTGTCTTAAGCAATGTGAGCATAAGGTCTAGAAGAAATAGTATCCCTAATGCCGAGTCACAAAAGAAAAATAGAAGTTTCGGTATCCTTTCGCTCCCACCTAGGATTCAATTGTGGCCAAGCAATCGTAGATGAGAATTGTTGAGGAGTACTGGGATAAACTCCATAAAGGTCAGCGTTCATCATTCAATCAACACTTTAAAGTGAAGGTCCATCTTTAACGTTCAACCAATACTTTAGTTTTCCAGCAAGTGGAAAAATATCCAGTAGCCCCAACACATCTAATGGTAGTCAACAGTAACTTAAAAATAAATACCTCATGTGTGATAGATTCCAACCTCCTTAATCTTGAGTTTTCCATCCTGCAATACTTCTAGTGATCCTTTATGAATGAGAAAGGATCCAAGTTGATCATTTCAATTATGCACATATCGAGGCATTTGGAAATTTCTACAACAACTCATACGTTTGGAAATCTAGAACCCTGAGGACCTTTTGCATAAATGTTTCTTTACAAACTGTGAGTACTGCACTCTGAATTCTTTGTTCCTGCATAAATCTTGGTCTACTTGAAGGTAAAAACTGGGCCGAGAGCAGAGACTCCCTTTAATCCCAACATGAAATGTTATTGGGTAGAATTCCACTCCTCCTTGTCAAACCATTATTATAGAATTCAAGTGCTTTCAACATACGACTTACTCCCTAATATTTCCAAGATCTGGCACTAAAATTTTTAATTTCCCCAAGGAGATAGTGAGATGTTATGTGAGATGAAATTGTGGTAGGTGGATATGTTATCTCACAAATTGTAGGTTGAGAAAAGCCACCCAATCTATGAGATGGAGATAACTATGGGAAGGTTTACCTATTGTCACTTTAGATAAACCCTCCCCTTGCTTTAGTGAAGGAGAAATCCAACACAATAGGGGAATCCTAGGTGACCCTAGGATGATTGAGATGGAAATTGATGTGATGAAGGATGAAGCCCCTATAGGTAAAGTTGTGGAGAGATGAAAGTCTTGGGATGAAGTCTTGTTGGTGAGGGAAGGTTTCCAAAAAGTAGTGTACCTACAGAATATTAGACACAAGATAAGACAAGTATAAGAGCCAAGATATCCAATGGAAAATCAAGTGAATATTTTACTATTATATAGTAGCAGTAAACAATGATATAATTCAACAAGTAAATGATAATCAAAGCTTCTAAATAAGTCATTAAAAGTCTAGTTAAATATGCAAGAGATAAGCTAGCAATGACTAGTATAACTAAAGTGAAATAGAGCAAGACTTTAGCAACAATATTGGGTTGTTCAAAGATGTTATTTCAGAGATATTATAAGAGACTTATGGCTGGCCCAAAATTTTTCTACAAAATAAAATTCCAACCACCAAAAATTACAAGTAAACCAACCAAACTATGCTAAATGACAAGTAGATTATTATGGCAACTTTCTAGCAAATTCTTACGGTTGAAAAGAGAGCAAAAGTAAAAGTTTGAGAGAAATTTTCTGCAGCCCCAATGGTTGTATATTTAATGTTATAACAGAAGGTATCCTTAGTCAAATAGGACTCCCTAGTGACTCAAAAAATCTAGTAGAGAATAGAATTGATTCCACTTCAAACAATTCGAAAATCTCTCAAAATCACGTTACCCAATGCAAGCAATTTTATTTCTCCAATGAAAAAATCATTTAGTGCCTTTAAAAATATGGGTAAATGGAGTCTTGGATACAAGAGTTGGATCTACAATATCCCTAGGGGTGTAAACCCTTTTACTCTCTAGGGCATGCAAATCAAACTTAGGTAAATCTAGGAGGGTGTACACCCTTGTACTCCTCCTAGCAACCTTGTCCCCAAAAGACTTATCAACTAGCAATGAGATGAATCTTGATGTATGGTGTATTCACTTATATTCCTCCTAGGGTTTCAACCAATAACACTATGAAAGAATCAAGAAGAACTAACAAGTTACAGATTTTTCTTACCAATTCCAAGGGAGATGCAATAAAAAACCCTAGTTCACCAAGCAAATTCCACCACAAAGAAAGAGAGAAGGCATCCAAGAGGTGTGCAACACATTAGTTCCACAATATAACAAGATATATCACCAAAAGACATTTTCACAAGAGAGAAATATCCAAGTTTTTCAAATATGGCACAAATTTCACCCAAGTATCTTCTCCAAATGAGAGAGCCACGATGAAAGTGAAATAGAAATGATCCTTATTTATACAAATATTCTAAAAAGTGTTTGTCCACTTAAGTTAGGGTAAGATAGGAAATAAGGGAGACATTTCCCTTTATTTTTCCCTGTTACAATATTAAACTCAAATTTAACCCTAAAAATGCACATAAGAAACCCTAAAGATGACATCAACCCTCTCTAGGGTAACATTTTGGCACTTCTAGAAAATTGTTTGAGCTTGGAAGTGAAACGTTGGGCCTCCAAAGGCCTCCCTCTCATGCGCTAGGGTTTTTTTCATCAATCCAAGGCCTCTCTCCATAAAAATTTTCTGAGTTTCAAGCTAACACCACCACAAACCAAACCCTATCCCTCACCCACACGTCAATCCCTCCAAATGTGACGTTTTGACCTCCAAAGGAAAAACGTTGGACTTGTAGGGGCTAGGTGAGGTCATCCAAGAGGTATCTAAAGCCTCCAAAAGATACCATCATCATCTGATGTGTGGGCCATGGTCATCCAATTTGTGGGCTCATGCCCTAAGGAAGCCCAATATAGGTTTGTTCCTCCAAAACTATCCACCAATAGAGGTCCTACAAAGACAATGAATACACCCTCCAAGAATCTCAAGTCAAACGTATCATGATGAGTAAATCAAATCGATAAAAGAGTCACCTAATCATGTGCATCAAAACACACCTCATCAAATTAAACAAGTGCTCAAAGACCATATGCAACTTGTCAAGTTTAGGTATGGGAGGATTAACATAGTGACCTATTGGGTGAATCATTCATTAAGTCAAGGAGTGTTTCCCAGGTGGACCCCCCACTAAGCCATGTGGAGAATATGAAGTGGATGGGGGAAATACTTTTCGGCATGGAGTTCATGACATACAAGGGACCGTAGTGTCTCATTTATGGGTGCCTTTGTAGAGGGTGTGTTGCACCTTCATTTTCAATGCATCCTTTTTCCAAGCCCATTTAATGCCATTAATTAATTAAGGTCCAAAACAATTGGGTACTCCTTATGGGGTAACATATAGTTTGGTGGGTAGTACCATTGTGTCACTTGAAGGGAGAGGTACACAAAGTTCCATGGGGGTAATGTCTAGCTTGTAATGCACTTTTGTAGATCCCTCAACAAGTGAGACATTTATATATGTGTCTTTTCTTTTACAAATCTTTAAATTTTTAGGGGAAACATTTCATTTATCTCAAGACCTCTTTTGGGCGAGCATCTGGAAGGTTATGATTTTTATTTTATCTTTTTCTAGCTACATTCCCCCTAGGCCTTCAACCCCTTCTTCCCATGAAATGAGGGACAATCCCTTCTTGGGTTAGTACACCCGAAAACCCTAAAAGATAGGGATATGAGAGGATGAAGTGTAGAAAATGATAAATATGATCAAGAAAGGCACAATGACTCGTCAAGGGGACCTCCCAATACAAAAACCATCCCTAAGGGTGACCACTTACTAGGGAAAAATTTCAACCACCAAGGTGAAACAAGGAAAAGAGCACAACTTCCAACAGATGTTACATAATCAAAAGAAACTTTAAATGCAACACACTCAAATTCCTCGAATATTGAAATGACACTCACCATAATACCTTTCTTGTAGCTCACGGAGCAAGACCTAATATATTCTCAAATCAAGTTGGTGTGGCGGATACCATTGTGATGAGTCTAATATCTGTGGTGGTGAAGTGGGCCTATGTCTGTGCAAGTGGATGCTATCATCCATATTTCTCTCGGTACTCTATGTGTACAACCCGAGGGCCTCGAGACATCATCTCTTTAGTTATCCCTGGGAAATTGGGATAACAAGATAGATGTAGCAACAATGATAATAATGAGATGAGGTCTATTTGGTCATCTATACACTTTCTGGTCATCACGCGAACAACTTTGGTACCATGGAAAGAAAATGAGTAGTGCTTCTCCTTGACATATCCATGAAAATACTATGTAGAAACAATAGTCTCTCTCGTCCTCCACCAGATCATATAATTGTAGGATCACAATACAATCAAACACCATTTAACTCAAGTCTTATAAAACAACCATACCTCTATCAAAAATTGTGAAGAGAAATTGCTTACTTGATGTCTCTCTAGGTTGCATGGAATGGTTTTTGTAAATTGTGCCTTCGACCTCACAACATGGAGTGGACATATTGCACCTTTGATATTTATGCCACGAACTTGGAATTAGACTCTACATGAAGCATAAATTTCAATTCAAACTATGCATAATTCATTCGCTAGCAATATGCACGATTTGGCACTTATCTCATGCTCTCACGTTGCGCGATATGGCACTTCTCAAGTTATTTTTACCGCCCATAATCAGTACTTTATCCCAGTTTGTATCTCAACACCAGATTTAAACATAATAATGTTATTCACAATTCAAACTTTCAAGTGCCATGAATCACTCTTTTCTCAGATACCACTTGATGAAATCAGAGCCACAATGGAATAAAAACACCCATACACTACTATTTGCAAAAAAAGGGACACCGAAAAATATGGTACAATCCCCCAAAGGGGAAATTTTATTATAAAACCATTCTCGTATGTTCAAATTGTGTACACATGGTCCCTTCTATAACTATATGTGACCATACCAATTATTTCATAATTAGATAATTAGTTGAGATGAATACACAACTAGCTCTATAATTAACTCCTATTGTCTATCCACAATGTCTCCATGATTCTCTCAAATATCCTCATCCCTACATCTACTCATTTCTCTCAATCTCTCATTCCTATGTAGACTTATATAATTAGTCTACATTATTACATTTTTCTTCATATTTTCATTAAACATTACAAATAGGTTCATGTCCCCTTCTTCATGAGAAATATTCATTAAATTGGTCCATTTTCTCTTCCACTCCCTTGGTCTTCTTTTTTCAGTTTTCCATGATATTTGGTCTTAGTCATTCTCAATATTCTCTAATTTCCATAATGTACCTAGAACCATAAATATAAGTTTAAGTCCATATAAAAGAGTAACCATCCACCAGAATACATGGATCACCATATGTTGTATATGTCGGTTCACTACGAAACTATTTCTTGTAGATGGTTCATCAACCATTCTTTTGTCATAAATGCATCCTTGTATATGTATTCCCTTTGAATCACCATTATCATCATCCTCGTATTGGGTTTTTTACATACCCATAGTCATCCTCTCGATTCTCTTGCTTCTTCTGATATATTATTTATTTGGAAAAAATAAAGCATAACAAAGAAGTAAGTACAACTCCCTTGTATCTCCATTATATTAGCATAAATAGTTACATCCATGATGTAGCATGTATTTAGAGTGAAGAATTCACATTACTAGTGAACATACTATTACACATTATTTTGTCGCAATTGATAATGTTCACCTGCTTTCCATCATCCAAAGCATAAAATCCATGATCATTGAAGAAATATATTTCCTTGAAAGAAGCCAAAATGTATTTAAAAACACTTTTTTGTGAAAGTGTCGCATGTTGCACCACTGCGGCATGCGACGCTCTTGAGTGTCACATGCTACACCACAACAATGTGCAACAATGTCTCATGTTGTTAGTTCACAGGGCGAGACATTGTTTGAAAAGGAGGAAAAAGAAGAAATTTGTGAAGTTTCTAGAAGAGAAGCTTCAGATATGAGGTGTCCTCCAATCAGTTTGGATCTCACCCGTACTCCTGATTTGGGGAGATCCTAACATATTATCCTAACATCCTCTTCAATCTATAAAATGAGACTTCTTTCATGAGAAAGGGTTAATAGCTAATAGAGAATAACTAGTAGTGAAGAGTGGTTGATAGATTTAGCTTCTAATTTATGATTAGAAGATTTTTCTTTGGCCTTGAGAGATTCTTGTGTCAAATTATTCAGTTGATGGTGATGGTAACTCATGGAAGCAATGTGGGTATTGGAGCAATGAACCATTGGAAAGAGACTCACAACACCAAGGCACTGGTTGTAACTCTTCCATTATTATTAATGCAATAACATGTTTCCTTTCATGTAGATATTGTTTATTATAATTTTTTTTTATTACATTTATCCTTGGTCATTTGTATAGATTTGTCGAAATACTATTGTCGTTTTCATTAGTTGGCTTGTCTTATTATATAGGTTTCCATTCAAAAACCTTCGGATCAAGCTAGGAGCTACAATTAGCGAGGACAACTATCAATAAAAAGGTATGAGTCCTTATAAGTATTTTGATTTATGAATCTAAGGAAAATAATATGCTTTGTGTTGTTTTTTTCTAGCTTTGGGTTCCCAAGCTAGGGAGATTGGTTTGTGTCCGCATTGATTAATTTATCCGATAAAAAAATTGGCGACTTCCCTGGGGAATGATCCTCGGGATTTGTTCTCTTGGTCTTTGTTCCTTATCTTGTTTTATCTCTCCGAGTCATTTCCTGATTTTGTTTAATCATTAGACCTTGAAATTCACTGGAAATTTTCCATAATGTTTTGTTTTTTCAAGTTTTGTATTGATTTCCACACTCTCCATTTGATATACAGAGTGACATTTCCACATTGTACCGGTCTATATCCTATGACACTCTTGGCTGTCGCACTGTGTTACATAGTAGCCAACAACACTGCTTGAAAGAAATAGTTTTATATACTCTTTCTCTCCCATATTTAAGATCTGGCTCTTGCTATGAATTTCAGGCTGTCTTAACAATCTTGTTGACAGTTTTAAAGTTTGATTTTGACCATTTGTTTCATTATTGAAAATTTTCCATTATTATCTTTGTTTTAGAAAAAAAATTCTTACTTCTGAAAGGGGTATAATCTCTTAGCTTTGTCTTTGAGTGTCTTTTAGTCTGGCTTTGGATTTTTGTTACCCAAGTGTTTGTTTTTTTATTATTTGGTGAAAAGGGAGTTTTTCCTTTTTATTGAATGCTTTATTTTTCAAAACAAAAAAAAATTACACATTGACCTGGATTGCTCTTGTTTTCAAAGGATTTTGTTGCTTTTCTATTTAGATTTATCTTTGAAAATGAAAGCTTGATTCTTGCATTTCATTATTTGGAGGGAATTTATAGTTTTTTTTTAGTATTAAATTTCTTGGTATTTATGAATATTTGGGACATTGCGCATTCAAGAATATAAAAGTTTTCTCCCTCTCATAATATATTTTTCATTGAAATGAAATATTTCATTTTCATCTCTTTGCATCATTTTGAGTCGGTCAAAACATCATCTTGTACATTCCATTTCCCTCTTGAGTAAACAACATCCATAAAATCAACGCTAATAAAATTTATTCGATATTTTTTATTGGTAGCAAACCAACATTAGATTAGTTGTAGGGATTTGGAATATGTGTTAAGGTTAAATATCCAAAGCTACAAAAAAAAGTTAGAATCTTGAGATAGGGAGAGAAATCCATTGTCCACATCACTATTCTGGGTAGCCCTTCTCAAACAAGGGTCAATCATGAGGTCACATTGGGGCCAGCAGAGTAATTAACTCTTCTTTGTTGGTCTTGGTGGCATGGTCTACATGTATTACAAATGGTTTTGAAAGGCACCGGGAGATCAATTTAGAGGAAACTCTTAAGGGGATTTCGGGTCTTAATTTCCATTCCCTTGCGTGTATACCCAGTTGTCAACTGTTCCCCAGACTTTTGTTGTTGTAAGTGGTAAACTTAGTGGCTTTTATCTTTAGGATTTATACATGAGGTGATGACGGAGGGGAAATATTTATTGTACCTGGGACATACATTGGTCAAACTCACTTAGGCTCCTTGGAGGATAACCCATGGTTTTACCGTGAGGAAGCCTGCACCAGTGTGTAAGTCCATTAAGCAGGTTTCCAACATAATTTTTCCACCCACTCTATCCCAACCTTTTCTCATTTTGATCTCACGATGTTGGATTTCATTGCCAACTAGTGTGTCATTGTGAGAATACCTTTTGTTTTTGTGTTTGCTTCCTATAATTTTTAGTGAGTGTTGTTTTTTTCCCTAGCAGACCTTAGGTATAATTGGTAATTTTTAGTGGATTTTACAATGGCAAAAAATATTCATCGTTCTTGTAGAATGTAGGGTTTACCCCCTGAACTACCAGAAGTATCATAACCTAAAAACTCATACATTGAGACTACACAACCTAAAACTATACAACCGGAAAACACAGAACAATTTGAAATCATAGAAGAATATGAGGTAGTACAAACTGGAACTTTAGAACTTGAGGAACCTAATCATGAAAGAAAGGAGATTATTGATCCTGAGCTCGTTGAACCTGAATTTATTGAACCTAAAATAGTTGATAATTTTCCTCTGTCACTAAGTTTAGTTTTGACACCTTCACTTTCTAGTCCTCAACATGATTTTTATTCACCAAGTTCCATATATATCCCATCACCTGTAACTCCTCGAACCTCTATCATTTCAAACATGGTCGAATTAACTCCTATACAGGTTATCTCTCACGAGTCTATCTCTTCAGAGGAAGGTCTTGTTACTGTAAAAGATATCTCAAGAGAGACCTTCCTTCATTTTAATCCACCTATAACATATTTATAAGGACCTATTCTTATCCAATTACCTACACCAATTGTATCTCCCTGGCGGGATAACACTTGGTATAAATATTTAATTGCCAATAGTCGACCTCCCTTTTTACATACACCATCATCTTTTTTCACTGGGTCAACCATGGAATAGTCAACATCTACAAAATATATATCAAGAAGTATCGAAATGAAAACCTCACCTCTTACTATGGGTGGAACTTTCGTACACAATGGGTCTAACTTATCTTATGATTTTGGTGGACCTTTTGTACCTCCTGGGTATCAATCAGCGAACAAAACCTTTTTTGGAACTTCAAACATTTCCTTACTTTTTCATCACCCCACTTGGTCATTTGGTATGCCTATTTTGTCTAATATGTTGATTCCAAGTATGTTATATACCTCACAAACTAATGTTTCTTATGGATTTGTCAACAACCTAGTTTGACAAGTGGGATGAGTGTTCAAATTCAATCGTTTGTCGGACCATATGACTCTTTGACTATTAGTCAACCATCCGTAGGGATATCTATTCCGTTGATTATCATTCAATCTTTTGCAGGATATGTTCCTATTGGGGGGTAACCTTTTGTAGGACCATCTTTTCCTGCTTAGGGGAAACCTCCATTAACTAGGATAAATGCTCCTTTTGGAAAACAAACTCCTATTGAAAATTTCCCTTCTAGAAACTATCCTCCTTTTGGTCAACAACCTCCTTTTGGAAAACAACCTCCTTTTGGTCAATAGCCTCCTCTTGGCCAAAATCCTCCTATTGGTCAACAACCTTTTATAGGAAACCCCATTAGAGGACCCTCTCAATTAGGATTTATGCAACCCACTAGTACCCAAATCTTTAGTGGTGCTTCATTCCCCGGAATGACAAGCATGCCATCAAATTTAGCTCAAAATAGTGGGGTTGGTGGAACTCAAGTGCCTATTGAACAACCTTTCCATGCATATACTCCTTCCGTTCATGCTATCGGTACACAAATGACTATGTTACCACCCTATCAATTTTACCATCCTGGTGGAACTCATATACCTGGGGCACTAGCATATTCTCTACAAGGATATCCTCCTCCCCAGGGAGATAATACTCACATTGCTTAACAATATCCCATGTTTCAACAACCTGTGTTTAATTGAAAGTTACCATTCCTAACAACATTAGACTTACCCGATCTATCATGGTTAACAAATGATCCCATTTTTTATTCTCCTTTTTGGTCGCCTATCCTTTCCAAGTTACCTAGTGATATTCCAAAGTTCGATGGAAAACCTGGAGAAGACCCATCAAATCACATCATGAATTATCATTTATGGTGTTCTTCAAACTCCTTAAATGATGATTCTATCCATTTACGTCCTTTCCAACGTGCTGTTACTGGGAGTGTTGCTAAATGGTATATAGAATTACAACAAGAAGCTTTTCAAGACTTTAATTCATTAGCAATAGCCTTTTTGACTCATTTCCATCTGTCAATTAATTATGAACTTGGAAAAAAAAATTTAACCTCATTATGATAGTTGACATCGACTCATATTTCCGATCATATCCACGAATGGAGACGACAATGCCATTTGATTAAATCTAGTATACCAGACCAATTGTTGGCAGATTGGTTTAATAATTCATTACTTCCTCCTATTGCACGTGATGTCTCTATGGGTGGAGCTATAAAAAATGAGAAATATATCGCTCGTGCTCAGTATTTAGAGCTTTCTTATTCATAATCTGGAACGTTACATGATCTGATTCCTCAGGATCCTCGCCCATCGACTAATCCAACTATTGTATCTCCTATAGAATCTCAATCACTGACGGTGTGGTGAATTCTTTTACCCAAGACACTACGAGTAAAATTTTTGGTCAATCTAACCCTAAGGTTATTTCTACTTCTACCACTCAAAATACTTCATCTCCTGCTACTACTCCAGTAAAAATTTTGAGATTCACACAATCTAGTCCACAACCCTCGGTAAATCTCAGTAAGCTGGAAGAAATAAAAAAGGAAAAGGAAAAGATAAGAAAAATTCCCCACAATAGGAGAAACAAAAACTCAACATGCTGAGGACATACAAAAGTGAAAGCCTAAATATCCTTGCCTCATTTGCAAAGAAGACCATTATACTAAAGATTGTTTGTGCCATGTCGAAATTAATAATTTTCTTAAATGAAATTCATCTGCACCAACCATTTTGAAAAATTGGTACAACCGCGCCACTCAGGGCACGTCTGCTCCCTCAGGATCTTTCTTTAAACTCAGCCCGAAGGACTTCAAAGGTCCCTCTAATTCCCTAACGGGAATTTTCCTTACCCACAACAACTCTTCAAGTGACCTACCTTTAAAATCGGGAAATCGGAATTCGCAATTTTGTGAATCCTATGGTCGCGTGTTTCTCACTTCACAACTTCCCAAAATCCGATGGGAGTCAACGTTGACTTCTCCTCCGTTATCGGAACTTCTCCCTATCGGGAAATCGCTATTCGCGATGTCAACAATTAGAATTTCCAACCTCTGATACCCGACGCGCCGAATCTCCGATACTGCGCCACCTGTCCACTTACCTATTCCTCTGTGACCCACACTCCATAGGCAAGTTAGGATATCGCCTATCAGGATATCGCGATTCCCGTCACAAAAATTCACGGACCCTTCCAAGTCCCGATCCCCGAAGTGCGATGCCACCTATTGTCGACTCACGGTGAGACTCAACCCTCTGACACCTATCCTCCACTAAGGCCTTTAACTCTGTCGGGAAATTGCGGATCGCG
The DNA here is from genome assembly GCA_000966675.3 of Picea glauca. Lineage (NCBI taxonomy): Eukaryota > Viridiplantae > Streptophyta > Pinopsida > Pinales > Pinaceae > Picea > Picea glauca. The sequence goes on from JZKD02S1773581.1 coordinate 69,493, forward strand.
ATTTCAACACACGCAATACTCTTGTCTCCAGAAATCCCGAATCGCCGAACCCCGAATCTCTGAGATCTCACACCACATGTCCTTGCTACGATTAATGGCTCCGATCACATCGGGAAATCGCTAATCGCGATTTCAACGTGCCAAGTTCCTGTCTCTGGAGTCCCGATGACTCCCTGACCCCGTCTCTACTCGCTGGGCTTAAATCCTGTGCAACCTCCCCGAGATCTGATGGTTGGCGGGATTTCGCTGTTTCCCTCGGCAAACCCTGACCGTCGATTCTCCTCCCTGAGATTTCTCATAAGTGTCTAAGTATTTCTGCCAAGACTTACTCTCCAAGCATGTGCCTACAAACTCTGCTTGCCCCTTCCTCGATCAACCCTCCTATGTTCTCTTTCACAAGATTTCGAGGGTGCTAAACCTCCTGAGCTTTTCCACTCCAACTCCTTCAGATGGATTCATGCGTACTCCTCGTGCTCGACGTTCAACCACTTCTCAAGTGTTGAATCCTTATGACTCTGCACACTTCTTGCAGCAGCAGTCTTCAACCTACTTTACTCAGATCACCAACGGAAACTTCTTCTCCAGCCTGCGCACTCCTTGCACGGCTCTGGTGCCAAACCTGCACTTCTGGGAACTAAGGACAAAAGTTACCTCTATCTGAACTCTTCTATCAACGCACTCCTTGCGGACGATTCAACTGCACTCCTTGCAGGAATTCTCTGGTTCAAGATAGAGAAACAATTGAAACTAATTCCTTATCCCCTTTAGACTTCAATTCAACCATGAAATCACATACACAGCATATAAAAACATAGGTATGACAGGAAGCGAATATTCATAAGCATAACAACATCAACACAGAGAATAGACACATAACCATGTATTGAATCAAAGTTTTCTTCTATTAATTCAATATATGTACATGGATGTTCTCTACACGGTTCTTTTCTTGCTCCTGAATGCTCTTCTACTTCAATAATGTTACAATACACAATGAGGGTGTCCATATCCATTTTCCCTCTCAAACTTCTAAAGCTATCAAATCTAGACTTAAATATTCTATCTACCAGCATTAACTATTTTAAATGCATCATCTACCTAAGGACGAGAGATTATCTGCTCAAGGTCCATTAAAATACAAGTGCGTCGTCTCTTAAATGAACCATTTAAGATCATGCAACAATTTTAAAGTATTTCAAAATGTGTGCCGGCTTATCCAGCTGTCTCCCGCTTGAGGTGTTGGCTCGCTCGATGTGTTGGCGATGCTCCTGCATCATTATCCTCGGCTTGAAAACTTTCATGGGATCCTGTCCATGAGCTCCTGCACGGTCTGTCCATGCTTCTGTATCTCAACTTCAATTTCCCAGCTGGCGTCTTCCACTGGGTGATTCTTCCACTTGACCAGGTACTCAAAATACAGCTTTCGCCTGGTTTTTTTACCCACTTTCTTGTCTAGTATGCTTTCCATCTGTGGCTTCTCTGCAATCGGCATCTTCTTCTGCCACTGGATCACTAGCTCCTTAGTTGCAGTCTCTACTTCTCTAGCCCTGTATGGGTATAAATATTCCACATTGAATATCAGAGATATTCCAATGCCATCCGGTAATTCAATCTCATAAGCATTTTCTCTGAACTTTCTCAAGACCTTGCATGGCCCAATTTTCTTCATCTTTAGTTTATTATATGTTCCGCTTGGGAACCTTTATTTCCTTAAGTGTGCCAAAACTAGATCACCAACTTCAAACTGAAGTTGTCTCCGATGCTGATCTTCTCTACGCTTATATTCCTGATTTGAATCGATTAGTCGTTGCTTCACCCTGCTGTGAAGTTCTTCCATCACTTCAGTGAATTCCTCTGTGCTTGCATTGCTAGTCCCAGTTTGTTCTGACTCCCTAAGTTCAGAAACTCCCCTCGGTTATGTCCCATACACAACCTGAAATGGTCTTTTTCTTGTACTCCGATTCACTGAATCGTTGTACGTGAACTTTGCCTGTGGCAATACGTTGTCCCAGCTGTTATGGTGCTCTGTCACTAGGCTTCTCAACAAGTCTCCCAGACTTCTGTTGACCACTTTCATTTGTCCGTCTGTCTGCGGATGGTAAGCTGAACTAAACGCCAAGTCAGTTCCTAGCTTCTTCCATAAGGTCCTCCAAAAATGCCCTATGAATTTTGTATCTCTGTCTGAAACTATGCTTTTCGGCAATCCATGGAGTCGAATGACCTCCTTAAAAAATAAATTCGCGATGTGCGTCGCATCGCTGGTCTTATGGCATGGGATGAAGTGTGCCATCTTAGAAAACCTGTCCACCACCACAAATATGGAATCAACACCTCTTTGTTTCCTCGGCAAACCCAATACAAAATCCATGTTGATCGCCTCCCATGGTCTCTCTGGTATGGGCAATGGCTGATACAGGCCTGCATTCTGTTTTCTTCCCTTTGAATGCTGACAAATTCGACACTTGTCAACAAACTTCTTGAACTCTGCTTGTATGCCTGGCCAAAAATATGCTTTGCTCAGCTTTGCGAATGTTTTTTCATGGCCAAAATGTCCCGCCAATCCCCCACTGTGCTTCTCCTTTAACAAATTCTCCCTCATGGAGCAATTTGGAATACACATTTGATTGCCTCTGAACAACAACCCCCCTTGGATCATGTAATCTATCCACAGGCTCTGATCCCTGAGAACTGGATTCTCAGCTGCTTCATATGCTTCTCCGAAATCTGCATCTCCTGCGTACATGTCCCTAAGATTTTCAAAACCCGAGGTTTTGACTCGGAATTCTTACAGCAACAAACACTTCCTGCTCAAAGCATCAACCACTTTGTTAGCAGCACCTAAAATGTGTTTGATCACAAACGTGAAATTCTGCATATATTCCACCCATTTTGCATGCTTCTGATTCAACTTCTCTTATTGACTCACAAACTGTAGTGCATGATTATCACTGTACAATAGAAATTCTTTCGGAATCAAATAATGCCTCCACTTCTTCAACACCTGTATTATAGCATAAAACTCTTTATCATACGTGGAGTATTTCAGGTTTGCTTCCTCCATCTTCTCACTGAAATATGCAACTGGCCTGTCCTCCTGACTCAAGACCGCTTCTATGGCATATCCGCTTGCATCACACTTCACTTGAAATGTCTTCTTGAAGTCCGACAACACCAACAATGGTCGTTCCATTATCTTCCTCTTCAACAGGTTGAAGCTCTTCTCAGCCTCTGCTGTCCAATGGAAAGACTTATGTCGTTTCTTCACCATGTCCATCATCACTGCGCTAATCCCACTGAAATTCCTGATGAACTTTCGGTAAAAACTAGCTAAACCATGAAATCTTCTCACCTCGAAAATATTTCTCGGTGATGGCCAATTCTTAATCACTTCCACCTTACTTGGATCCATCTTCAACTCATTCGCTGATATGACAAAACCCAAGTAAATGAGCTCTATCTTCATGAATGAGGACTTCTTCACATTAATCAACAGCTTCTCCTGCTGTAGCTTCCTCATCACAATGGCCAAATGTTTCAAATGTTTAGCCTTCGTCTTACTGAAGTTTAGTATATTATCCAGATATACGACGACAAATTTCCCGATGAATTCCCTCAGGACTTCATTCATTAGTCTCATGAATGTGCTCGGCACATTTGTCAAACCAAACGGCATGACCAACCATTCGTACAAACCTTCATTTGTCTTGAAAGCTGTCTTCCATTCATCACCTTCTCTCATGCGAATCTGGTGATATCCGCTCTTCAGATCAATCTTTGAAAAATATTTTTCCCCACTCAGGAAATCCATCAAATCATCCATTCTCGACAGTGGAAACCTGTACCTGATGGTTATTTTTTTGATCTCTCTTGAGTCTGTACACATTCTCCAACCTCCATCCTTATTCAGACTAAGCACTGTTGGAGCATCACACGGACTCAGGCTTTCTCTAACCAATCCTTTGTCCAATAACTCCTGGACCTGCCTCTTGACTTCCTCATTCTGTTGTGGCGTCAATCTATATGCAGCTTTGTTCGGCAAACTAGCTCCTGGTATGAGGTCTATATGATGACTCACACTCCTCATCGGTGGCAACAAATGAGGTAATTCATCCACGATGATGTCAGCAAACTTTCCCAGCAGTTCCTGAATCTCATCTGGTAAATCGCCCACTCTTGTGCTAGTCAGGATAATCCCCGGCTTCCTGACCACAAAGAATTATGGATCTTCCTTCTTCTCCATCTCTGTGAGAAGTTCCTTCCCACTCATGAGAAGTATTGTGTTACTTACTTCCAGTTTCACCTCCTTATCCTTTATCGGAAGCAACCTCTTTGTCCTCCCATTTTTCTCTAAAGTGTATGTGTTCATCCTCCCGTCATGAACCACATTTTGATCATATTTCCATGGTCTACCTAGTAACAAATGGCATACATCCATGGGAATGACATCACATAAAACCTTATCATTATATCCCCCAATTTTGAATTCAACTAAACACTGTTTAGTGACACTCACCTGATATCCTTTCTGTAGCCACGAAACTTTATATGGACTCAGGTGATTAGTTGTCTCCAGCTCCAACTTCTCCACCATCTCAGTCAAAATGAGATTGTCAGTGCTACCACTATCAACAATAACCTTGCATTTCCAGTCCTTGGTCTTGCAAGTTGTTCTGAACAATCTGGTTCTTTGAGCTAAGTCCTCCACCTCCTTCCCAGGTGTTAAAAGAACTTTACGCATCATCAGCGACCTTCCACCTTTTGTATCTTCATTCTCAACACCAAGCCTCTGCGCTTCAGTGATGTGAGCTTCTCCTCCATCCTTTTTCCTATCTAGATAGCCAACTGCCTTGTGTACATTCTTTCCACATGTGTAGCATGTGATGACTCCTCCTCGGCCTCTTCCTCTACCTCGGGTACGAGGAAATGTATTTGCGTTAGCATAATCTCCTCTCTGCTCATTATGGTTTCCTCTCTGCTCAGCATATTGCTGTCCTCGCTGTGAGGTTCCACCACTTTCAACCTTACCCTGAGGTTTTTTCCATTCCTCCTTGGGCTTCTGGTATTTCTCCTGGGCAACTGCCTTGCCTCTGGGCTGACTTCTGCCTCACCCTCGCTGACCTTGCTTACGGCTCAACTTCTCCTCGGCTTTTAGAGCCATCTGATAAGCATCCTCCATCGTTCTGATGGTTGTCATGCTCAATTCATCCTGAATGTCGTATCTCATACCATTCAGGTATCTGGCAACCTTCTCATCATCTCTCTCCCAATGACCTGCTCTAATGTTTAGTCGATAGAATTCCTCAGTGTATTCTTTCACTGTCATCTGTTTCTGCCTCAGTTTCTGCATCCTTCTGAATAGATTTATTTCGTAGTCTCTTGGGATGAACTTTGCTTTCATCTTTGCAATCATTCAATCCTATCTCTTGATCTTCTACTTGCCTTTGCAGCGTCTATTAGCTTGAAGCCTGTCCCACCATAATGCTGCATGTCCCTTCAATTTTGTGACAGCATGCCTGACCTTTTTATCCTCTTCGATATCCTCATAATCGAAGTAGGTGTCAAGAGCCCTGATCCAATCCAATAGCTCTTCTGCATCCAGACTTCCTTCATAAGTTGGAATGTCCATCTTCGTTTTTGAACTCATCCGGGCAATAGCTTTAATCAATCGCTCGTTGGATGCATCTTCGGCTTCAACTTCTCCTTATGGTTCAGCTTCAACCTCATTGTTGGAATCACTAATATCCCCTGCACCAGTTGTGCGTCTTTGAGTTGTTTCCATCTCTTCGAGTCTCACTCTGAGATCTCGTATCTGCCTTTCCATTTATGGATTCCTTGCTGGCCTACCTCTTCTTCTCACCTCCTTGTCTTCTGGGTCGGGTGACTGTCTTTCTCTTTTGGGCGGCATGGTGAAATTCTCTCTCTCTCTCTGCTATAGAAAACAAAGAGTATTCTGGCTCTGATACCACACTGGTACAACCGTGCCACTCAGGGCACATCTACTCCCTCAGGATCTTTCTTTAAACTCGGCCCGAAGGACTTCAAAGGTCCCTCTAATTCTCTAACGGGAATTTTCCTTACCCATGGCAACTCTTCACGTGACCTCCCTTTAAAATTGGGAAATCAGAATTTGCAATTTCGCGAATCCTATGGTCGCGTGTTTCTCACTTCACGACTTCCCGAAATCCGATGTGAGTCAACGTTGACTTATCCTCCGTTATTGGAACTTCTCCCTATCAGGAAATCGCTATTCGCGACGTCAACAATTAGAATTTCCAACCTCCGATACCCGATGCGCCGAATCTTCGATACTGTGCCACCTGTCCACTTACCTGTTCCTTTATGACCCACACTCCGTAGGCACGTCGGGATATCGTGATTCCCGTCACACAAATTCATGGACCCTTCCAAGTCCCGATCCCCGAAGTGCGATGCCACCTGTCATCGACTCACGGTGAGACTCAACCCTCCGACACCTGTCCTCCACTGAGGCCTTTAACTTTGTCAGGAAATCGCGGATCACGATTTCAACACACACAATACTCTTGTCTCCAGAAATCCTGAATCACCGAACCCTGAATCTCCGGGATCTTGCACCACGTGTCCTTGCTACGATTAGCGGCTCCGATCGCGTCAGGAAATCGCTAATCATGATTTCAACGTGCCAACTTCCTGTCTCCGGAGTCCCGATGACTCCCTGACCCCGTCTCTACTCGCTAGGATTAAATCTTGCGCAACTTTCCCGAGATCTAATGGTTGGCAGGATTTCGTTGTTTCCCTCGGCGAACCCTGACCGTCGATTCTCCTCCCTGAGATTTTTAGAAGTGGCTAAGTATTTATGCCGAGACTTACTCTCCAAGCCTGTGCCTGCAAACTCTGCTTGCCCCTTCCTTGATCAACCCTCCTATGTTCTCTTTCACAAGATTTCAAGGGTGCTAAACCTCCTGAGATTTTCCACTCTGACTCCTTCAGATGTATTTTTGCTTACTCCTCACGCTCGACATTCAACCACTTCTCAAGTGTTGAATCCTTCTGACTCTGCGCACTTCCTGTAGCAACAGTCTTCAACCTACTTTACTCAGATCACCAACTGAGACTTCTTCTCCAGCCTGCACACTCCTTGCACGGCTCCGGTTCCAAACCTGCACTTCTGGGAACTAAGGACAAAAGTTACCTCTATCTGAACCCTTCTGTCAACGCACTCCTTGCGGACGATTCAACTGCACTCCTTTTAGGAATTCTCTGGTTCAAGATAGAGAAACAATTGAAACTAATTCCTTATCCCCTTTAGACTTCAATTCAACCATGAAATCACATACACAGCATATAAAAACACAGGTATGACAGGAAGCGAATATTCATAAGCATAACAACATCAACACAGAGAATAGACACATAACCATGGATTGAATCAAAGTTTTCTTCTATTAATTCAATATCTATACATGGATGTTCTCTACACAGTTCTCTGCTTGCTCCTGAATGCTCTTCTACTTCAATAATGTTACAATACATAATGAGGGTGTCTATATCCATTTTCCCTCTCAGACTTCTAATGCTATCAAATCTAGACTTAAATATTCTATCTACCAGCATTAACTATTTTAAATGCCTCATCTACCTAAGGACGAGAGCTTATCCGCTCAAGGTCCTTTACAATACAAGTGCGCCATCTCTTAAATGAACCATTTAATATCACGAAACAATTTCAAAGTATTTCAAAATGTGTGTTGGCTTATCCAGCTGTCTCCCGCTTGAGGTGCTGGCTCGCTCAATGTGTTGGCAATGCTCCTGCATCACAAATCCTTTCCCATCTCAGCAAACTCAAATGGTTTCACAAGATCAACCCTCTGCCTCAAGAAGCTCTTATGTACTTATGTGTCAAGGAAATATTGAATAAGTTTGTATAACAACACGAACAAAATACTATTCTTCTCCCAATGGAATTTTTTTTGATCCACCTTCTACCTCTACTCCTGCATCTACATCTCCTTCACCTACTATTGGTCCTGTTCAAATTGATCAGTCTGGTTCTGACACAGTGATCTGACCACCTCTGAAAAGTGTGGTTCATAAGTTGTCCTTTAATATGCATGCATGAGCTGCTCAAAACTACAATATTGTAGAAGAATTAACCCAATCACCCTCTGCGATTCGGCCCTCGAAGTCCTTCAAGCTTTCCATGCACAAAAAAGAGAATTATTGTTGATATTATGGTAGCTGCGGGAGGTATTTACCTCCACGTGTAAACTTGACGAGAATAGAATAATCCAGGAAGCAAGAAGAAACCCTAATGAGTTGGCTAATAATCCTAGAAGACATGTCGACTCAAGAGGATAATTTGTGTTAGGTTATTAACCTCCAAGAGAAGAAGTCGGACAGAAGAAATAATATATACTAAACAGAGAGATACCCAGAATGAGAAGTCAGCCCAGGCAGTTAGCGAGAATTAATATAAATACAAGAGGTCAGTCCTCATTCTGGTAGGCATTCTTAGAATTGCAGAGCAACACTTGTGTGCATTGCAGTGCCCAGTTTTGTTCACAGATTTGGAGGAGAGTGGATGTTGCAGCTACTGCAGCGAGCAGATCACATTTTGGCTTGGACTATCTCTTGGTTAGGGTTTGGACTATCTGATCAGCTCTTGTTGGTGCACTATCCTTTGGGAAAGGTGCACTACCCTTTGTTTGGCTATCTAGCCTAGGGTTTGTTTCTGGAGTGATTATCTGTCAAGGTTAAGGTGCTCAGAGGGTGGCTTCGGCCTATGGTTGAGTGATAATAGTGATATTGTCAATGGTAAAATGAGCACATCCATTATATTATAACAGGTTATAGGCCCACACCTCCTTCACTCAGTCTAACCACTGGAAGGAAACATAGCCATAAGGATATTAAGCTTGTTGAAGAAATATCACTAGGGTTTCTAGTAGGAACAATCACCAAAGCACTATTGCTAGGGTTACTAGGAGGTGCAGTTGCATAAACCCTAATACTCTCATTGAGGCACCTTAAGTGAAGGAATTGACCTAATCTCCGGATAGATCAGTGCACCCTAGCCTAGCACCTCTCCTAGTACTTTGAGCAAGCCAAAACGTCAAGTTTGAGTTTTTGGTCAAATCTAGGGTTGACCAAGTCAAAGAAGCCATGACTTACTCTATGAAGTCAGAGAACAAGTTAGATGGAGCTTCTAACTTTAGAGCATGGAAGACAAGGATTGAACTCATCCTTGCCAAGAATAAAGTGTTGGATATTCTGAAAGGAAAGATCTTGGAACTAGTGTTTGAAGAAGGAAAAGAGAAGGAACCACATAACATTGTAGTTATGGAGAAGTTCAAAGTCAGTGACATGGCTCTCAAAGTAGTTATTGTTCTTGTTGTTAGCTCTGCAATTTACAACTTTATGTCCAAAATTATTACATGCATAACATAAACCAAAAAATATAGTTTGATACATGGTAGTTGAATATCTTCTGAAAGGAGGTGCTCTTATGAATCCTTCTTATTCTTGAGGCCTATCTATCTATCGTTGATTCTAAAATCTGAATCGTCTCGGTGGAGGAGTGTCCCTGCAATCTTCCTTTTATATCTTTTTATCCCCTTTGATTGTTTCTGCATAGCTTTTTGGATTTGTTTCTTGCTCTGTTGTTTTGGAGCTTGATCCCTTTTCTGTCTGATTGTATCCAAGTCCGGACTTGTCAAGATGAGATTTTTGACTGCTGATAATGTCATCCAAAACTTTTGAGCTATTTTGCATATTTTTCTTTTGAATATCCTTTCTTAGTGTGACAATCTATGCTTCCAGGTTTCCAATGATTCTGTCCTTTCCTTCTAGCTGTTCTTTGAGTGTTTCTTCAAATATTTTATCTTCTTCTATTTGAACCTTCAATTTTGTGATCATTTGTTCTTGTTCTTGAGTGTCTTTTTTCTTATCTAGTTATGCTTGTAGTTTCTTGTTTTTCTTCTTTTCTCTTCTGATAACTTCTATGGCACTCATTAATTCTTCTTGGAAGTCAACTTCTGCCTCTTTAATTTATTCTTCATATGCTTCTTCATATGCTTCTTCATATTCTTCTTCGGAGACTTCTTTATCAGAGTCTTCTACTACCATGAATAGAACACTCCCTGTTTCACTATCACTGACTTCATCTTCATATGATGATGAGATGTCTTCTTTGGTGCAAAATCTTTTCTTGAAAATTTTCTTTGTAGTTGTTTCACCTTTATATGTTTGTCTTCCTTTTGAGTAACTTTCATCATTTCTCTTTTTCTTATGAGGACATTTGTTAGAAAAATGACCAATACCATCACAATTAAAACAAATTAAAGGAATCTTACCTCTATACCTATCGTTGGTTCCCTTTTTCAATCTTTTGAAGAAGTTGGTCACTTCTTCATCATCTTCTGAGACGCTGTTGTTGCTGCTATATTCTTCTTGTTCCTTTTTATTTTTCTTTTATCTTTTGGATGATTTGAAGGCTGCTTCTTTTATATCTAGATTTTCCTATTCAGTTATCATCTCATATGCTTTGAAGATTCCATGCAGTTCATCCATGCATATTGAGTTTAGATCTGATCTTTCTTCTAGTGCTGATATCTTAGGTTTGAATATCATAGGAAGAGATCTTAGTACCTTTTGAACAATTACAGATTCTTCGAGTTCTTCTACCAATCCTATGATTGCATTCATTGTTTCATTGACTTGTAAGAAGTAGGTTGCGATATCTTCATCTTCCTTCATTTTTAGTTGTTCGAACCGACCTCTATAACTTTGAAGCTTTGCCACTTTGACTTTTGAATCTCCTTCATAAATATTTAGAAGATTGTCCCAAATCTCTTTAGCAGATTTACAATATGCAACTTTGGTGAACACCGTAGCACTAAAACCATTCAAAAGTGCATTTTTGGCTTTGGAATTATTCTCACCGATTTTCACTTCTTTGTCATTTGTTGGTGGAACTATTGGTGCTATGTATCCATCTACAATTGATTGTCAAACTTGAAATCCCTATTCATGTATATATGTATTCATCCTTATGCTCCAAAAAACATACTTTTGTCCATCAAAATATGATATTCCATTTTTATACGAGTTGGTACTCTCCATGATCTACCTTTCAGTGGTTAAATTGTCTTTTTAAGGAACCTGCT